>ML782044.1:45328-102172 GCA_009831015.1 Picea engelmannii
GATCAACTAGAAAACTAGAAACATGGGAGATTTGATTTTTGTAGCAAGCAAACAAGTTCTAATCATAGTGCTAGAGACACTAATAAGGGTGATAAAAATGATGCATCCACTTCACAAGCCAAAGGTGAGTGAATAATTGCTCAAAATGATTCATGGGCATCAATCAACCTCTTCTTTATATTTCTTTTCTCTTTGATTAACAAGTCAAGGCCCCTAAGTTATGGGATGGAAAAGCTATGCTTCATGATAAGAAGGAATAAATAGGTAGGTTTATCTATTGTATCATACATATTGGAGTTGTCAGGTGGGAATAGGAACTAGAAATTCTAAATGTATGAATAAGAACACCGGGAAAGACACATAATAGAGTCAATCCAATATGGGGCAATTGTTTCTCTTAAGTATTAAGTTTCTCCTTCCTAAGTAGTGATACATGGGGTGATAACCCCAATAATATCAAAATGACTTATGAACATGTTGTGTAGGTACAAAAAAGAAAGAAATATAAAAGTGGTGACAATGAATGAAAAATTAGCAAGTGATGATATTGTTGAAGGAAAAGAAGTCATGAAGTTGAATGACTATGAAGATAATATTGATGTCACTAGACTTCCCCCATGGGCTATCATCAGATTTCAAAGCATATAGAAAATCACTAGCAAGGGCTTGATGCAATACCTTCCAACTTTTGATGATGACCCTATAAATTTACATATATCTACTTTTGATGAAAATAAAGAGAAGTTGTAAATGTTGAAGATAAATGGAAAGTGTAGGAGAAATCTAAAAGAAGAAATTATGGGTTTTAATGTTAGCAATTTTAGGGAAGCTAGATCTGTTAAAATTCACAAAGCTATAGGGGATTTACTTTAGCACATCGTTGAAGAACAACATATTGAAATAGAAAGGTTGAAGAGAAGGGTTGTGAATTTGAAAGTGTTTTGAATCTTAAACCCATACTTGTTTAAATCCTCTTTATCCAAGTCCGTGATGACCCCCTTGAAGATTTCAGAAAAATTATCAAAAGACATCAAAGAGATGGAATAATTAATCATAGTTTTCAAGCAAAATATTGTAATAAATTCAGAGGACAGGGCAAGGTTAACCATGTAAGTTTGGGGCATAGTTGATAAAGTTCTCATGTTTCATCATATGATTTTCATCCACACACCGGAATACGAGCATACCACATTGCATGTGGAAGAGGAGCAAGAACCCGCACAGGAGCCCGAGCAACTGGAAGAGGACGTCGAATGGACGAAATCCGACACATCTAGAGGAAAAGGGCCACAACAAAAAGAACCGACCACAGGTTCCACGCATCAGGGCCTAGAGCCGAAACCAGAGCATGAAACATAGCAAGAGGAATAATTAATCATAGTTTTCAAGCAAAATATTGTAATAAATTCAGAGGACATGACAAGGTTAATCATGTAAGTTTGGGGCATAGTTGATAAAGTTCTCATGTTTCCTCATATGATTCTTGTTTTGAAACAAACATTGATGTATAATTAGATAAGGGTGGAAATTTTAATGTGAATAATATTAAAGTAATTATTGATAATACAAAAATAATAAGTTCCTTTAAAAGGAAAAATAAAAATATGCCTTATAGTGTAAGATTAAAGGAAATGTGGAGATGCTAGAACTACAAATCGAAGATACTCAAGCTATATATTGATCCAAAATTGTGATGATATATATCTAAGGTGTTCTTGGAAATAAACAATGTCATGAAAGACTTAGATGGTCCACATTTAATAGGTGAAGGGGAATTGCTCAGCAAGGGGCTTGAAGAAAAAGTAGTAGAGGCAAAAGCCAATTTGATAATGAATTTTCACAATTTAAAGAAAATATCATAATTTGAGGTCTTAAAGTGGTGGATTGAGTTAATTATTAACAATGTAAAAAACAATTGAATTGTTTCCTAAGAAGATTTTTTCCTAAGAGGTTCACCTAGCTCAGAGGTTCCAACCCTTCATTCCGGTTCACCAACATTTCGACCAACTCAATAGGAGGGAAAACATCGTAAATTCATTTAATTTGAATTGACTTTTCCGATATGATATCATTGGAACTTTTCCGATACGAATTGACAAGGTAAATCCTTCCACAATGCATATATATACATACATACATATATGTAGATGTATATGTATATGTGCTCTCGTCATCCCTGCATGGTGGTTTGTTACCTTTGATCCCACTGGGTTTTTGGGACTAGAGTAGATGTTACATTACTCAGTTACCGTAGGAGAATATATGAGCTTTTTCTTTTTTTTAATCATTGGGTTGATTCTCGCATATTTCCCGGCACTGCCCATGAGATGGGGTAGCAATTTAACTGTATCATCCAACTGATACTCGACTCTTTTTAGAGTCCTTAGCTTCTAAATAATTAAGGAGTTTGTTAGGAACTATTAATAAGATAAATGTTTAGATCTTGAAGATCAAGAGCCAAAAGGTAATACAAATGTTCTTCAAAGTGTTGAAGCCCCACTCAATATCTAAATACCCAATGCAATATTTGAATTGTGAGAGAACAACTAATTGTACATCATGAAGATGGCATGCAATTCTTTGAGGTGAAAGTTAAGGGGTGAATATTGTGGGCCCACAATGAGATCTTATAGAAGGAATGTTGTAGTTTAAAAGTTTTATGTTTTTGTTTTTTTCTGGGGATATTATTTGTTTAATTATGCTTGAAATATGACGAGAGATTGTTGGATCTACATATTTAAATGGTTGAATCTATATAATCCAAGTGCCCCAGACATTTTTTAGCATGTTGAATCCGTTTATTCATTTATAAATACAATTTAAACAACAAAAAATTGTGATTTCCCCCAAATTTATATTGTCAGATTTCGACGAAAAAGTGCCAAAACGTAAAACGTTTAGACAATGCCATAAAGAATTGGGTTAATCAACTCCTTGACTCAATCACTAAACCATACTAGGCTTAATAATTTGCAAAGAAAGTTAAGGCAAATCCTTTAGTATCTCAATAGACTCCACCATTTTTTTCCTTGTGAAAAAAATTGTAATTTTATTAAACAAAAACAAAATTGCATTGCATAGATGTGATATAACATTTCAAAATACCCCAAAAACATACAAGTTATGTAAACGTAACAATGCCAACCAAAGTCTCACCTATATTTTCTTCGTATAACTCCCACAAAGAGAATGTGAAAGGTCCTTACAAAACATATGACTAGAATAACACTGCATAATCCCCTTATAAATAGAAAATATGATCATAAATTACATTCAAAAGATTCATCATAAATAAACTCTCTCAAACCAACATAGTTAAAGAAAAAAAAATTGTTAATCAAAATGATGATGTAAATATTCATATACATAACCACCAACATTGTCTTGGATGATCCATTCACCACAAGCCAATTAAACACCTTCCTTTGATAGACCATCAACAACCTAGTTATTTTCCCTTTAAACATGTTGAAAAGAAGTGTGATCAAAATCTTGAATTATGTCAAAAACTTCACCAAGCATAGGTTGTAAAAGATAATTTATCAGAACAATCTTCTTCTTAACCCACTTAATTACAAGGGGAAAATGCCCCCCCAAAAAAAAAATGGAAGATTTTTTACACCTTTTTCTAAAGTCAACAACAAGGACACGTGAAAAGCCATCAACTCAACCAAGTTATTAGTACTTTAGTACTCAGACCCACTCACCTTTGAAACTAAAGAAATGAGCCTCCTCCAAAAACAATAATCTTTATCTCTACAAGACTTTGAATCCCCTTGTAAAACCCCATTAAAGAATGTCCAAGAAAATGATTTATCAATTTACTCCTTTACAACTTGTCTTCTTACTTTAACCTACATTACTTGCTTAAAACCAAATACAATATTGAATCCTTGCATTGCACACTGAAGAGGAAAAATGATATATTATTAAATCAACTGGACTTCTTAACCATATTTATTTATTTATTTATTTATAAATAAAGGACAAATAAAGATTCCGAAATTAAAAAATGAAAGAAAACGAATCTCTCCCTGAAGAGAATATAATAATATGAGGAAGTAAATAATTACCAACTGCAGACAACAAAAATTCTAATGCGCATCCGGGGAATCGAACCCCGGTCAGTACCGTGGGAGGGTACTATGATACCACTACACCAGATGCGCAGACATTGCTGTAAATCACACTTTTATTTTTCCAAGTTTAAATGGGTAACAAAAGCTGTTTACTTTCTACCACTCCATGGACAGCAAAAAAAATGTTGTAGGTCAAACTATCACAAGATAGGAAAACAAACTGATTGTATTAGCACCACCACATGTCTTTGAGGAATTACATTTGGGTTTGGACCAACTTATTAGTCTTTGCCATGGGACTATAGCAATGAGTTTGCTTTTGATGTTACAGTGATGTGATATTAATTTGCCCTTTACCATAAATTTGTGTATGCAATGTAATGTTTAACATAGGAAAACAAATATGTATTTTTGGATATAATAAAAATATTTGTTTTTCTCATTTCTAATTGGTTGGTAGAATTGAAGTGTTATTGCTCCCTTCATGTCTTTCAATATGTAGAATTAATTACATAATCAATGAATTTCACCAATCACCACATTTAAATATAATCAATGAATTAATTTTAACTCAACAGGGACTGTGTTACCATGCAACCTTTGTTTAACTAGGAAATAATTGAAAAATCTTAAGAAAAACATAAAGCATTGTATCCTCAACCATCTTACATGGATGCACCATCGAGATGTATGGTTGTCGCTCCATCAAAATGAAATTATTGCAATGTATTGTAACAGGTTCAACCTCTACCTCTAAGTACCTATGACATACTAAATGGTAAAATATGAAGTTTAGAAATTCACTTCTCTTATATTTTCTTATGTGTTTGCATTATTTTAGCAACTTTTAAATGTATAGATATTATAATACTGTCTTTAACTAATGTTATCATTTTTATATTATTTGTAAGTAAAAAATTCAGTCGTTATTTTAAAAGGAAGATAAGATGGTACGTGGTATTTTGTTTAAGGTATGTAGATCCAAATCAAGTTGTCATTACATAGAATTATTGGGTCACTCCATCATATAAAAATTTATTATTTTTTAATAAAATGTTTTTTTTTTTTTAATTATTAATATAAATAATAATTGTAAATATCTAATATTTTATATACAAAAAATGTTTACTTATCTATTTTAAGGTCATGGCCAAGCTAGATATCAAATTGGTGTATAAAATCTCCTCCGCCCATGAATTTCACTGGTAAAGTCTACAGAGGTATACATACCCTACCCTACTTACATAACCAACATTAATAGAGTCATAATTATTAGGTTGACAAATTGTTCACTATCAAAAGATAAAAAACACTTAGGGTTGCAATAATGTCAATAGAACTCAAATTCCATAAGAACGAAACCAAATTGGGGAAATAACCAACTTGCACACACAACAATAACAATATAACCAAATGAAATAAATTATTTTAGAAAGGGAATCGTCTTTGAATCAGGAGGAGGATCATCTCAGTCCTTAGGTGTCAATCCTATCCAACAATTGTTTATTCAAGGTTGGGGATGATGGTCTTCTAACCATCATTACCTAGATGGCTCCATAGGTTTCTCTATGTTTGAGATGGAAAGGTTGAGAGCGGGGAACTTATCCATTTTATGCTAAGGGAATGGGGGTTAATTGTGGAAGTGCTCCCTATGATCCTAGATAATGTACCCAATTTTGTGATAAGGACACCCTCCCACTCATTGGGAATACCTAGAGTAGGTTGAGTGTCTTGTTAAAGCAATAGGTGGCACTATGATCATAGTGCATGGGGGATCCTCTGTAGTAATTGAGTAGTTGGTCCAAGTGTCCCTAATCAAGATCCACATTGTATATAATGTCCTTAGCCTTATTGTTAGAATATTTTATGTGTTTTCTGGTATTAGACTGGAATTCAAGATGACAACTAAGCTATGAAGTTATGCGATGGAAAGTGTTATGTTGGACTTGGGGTCTAATGTGAACATCTTGTCTAAGAATTCATGGGAGTTGATGGGAAAACCAAAGTTGGCCTGCCCCCCCCATCAACTTAGGTTGGTGAATCAGTACATAATTTATCCTATTGGAAAACTAGAGAAACCAGAAGTTAACATTGATGGGGTAAAGGCTAAGGTGGAATTTGAAGTAATTGAGATTATGGATGACTCAGACCCCTACCCAACTTTGCTTAGCATTGACTGGGCATTTGATAACAATGTCATACTAAATTTGAAGTAAATATAGATGTCCTTTGAAATAAACACTCTACAAGTCATTGCTCCACTGGATCTGGACCAGGGTGATAGATACAATTAGCCCATCAATGAGGACGTCCAGAGCTTGATCATTGAGAACATATATAACACTACAAGGAGCAAGGAAGAATATGTGAATCTGATAGCTGATGGAAAATTGAGTTAGAGAAGTTCCCATTCATATGACATGGATTCGGAGGATGCAATGTTCAGATGATGGAATGAGTCATATGAAACCTCGACTAAGAGATGTCCTTGAATCACCAAAGAAATGCATTGGGTTGGAACATAGCTGCACGACTTACAAATGTTTGGTGGAATAGGCCTGATAGATATATTTTTAGAACAAATGGAGATTAGTGTGTCAGATACCTAGAGGATCCAGGATATGGATGCAGTGGTAAAGGGAACACCTACGCGCTGGTGAGTGACACACAACATGGAGTTATAGGAATGGACGCATGTGGTAGAATGCATCGAAGTATGGACCCAAGCCACGACCAACATTGAATTAATGAGTTGGTACAATGTTACAAAGGATCCTTGGAAACATATTTGTTTCTTTGAGTGGAACTGAACAACCGAGAAGGTTGTTAGCACACAATGGGTCCATAGGTTTGTCCATACCGTGGATATGGTACCCACAAGTTGGTACATCCTAGAAGAGAGAAGAATGAAAACAAGTGATTGGGAGAAAGTGAGCAGTCAACTCTGTACAACATTCAAGTTTATGTCGAAAGTCCCTATGTAGAGGGAAATGTTGTTAAAAATCAAGGATTTCATCTTCCATCGACAACCTAGAGACACCATGTAGAAAGTTGTCTATGCAAAAATTGAGCTGAATTATTGTTGGAAGGTCGATAGTGACGATGTGTGGGAAGAGGACCCTCAAGGCTTACATATCAATAAAACAGAGGGTGAGCAGACAGTTCAAGGGAAGGCCTCTAGTAGCACATCACCAGACTATACACGACCATTGAAAACAAAGAAACACAATATAGGCACAGAAGAAGCACCTAAGATGGCCATAATTGGTGATTATTGGGATCAAGAAACAATGACACAAGTGGTAGATTTGTTGAAATAATATGAAGACATGTTTCCAAGGAGGTTTTTTTGGAGATGAAGGGGATTGTAGGATCCCTCAGAGAGATGAAAATTTAGTTGAATCTAGATGCTAAGATGGCAAAGAAGAGACCATATTGATTGAAATTGAAGTACAAAGAGAAAGTGCATAAAGAGTTGGATCAAATGCTAGAGGTAGGGATCATTGTCCTTGTGGAGGAGTCAGACTAGATCATCCTGATGATGGTGCAACCAAAGAAGATGGGTGATCTAAGATTTTTTTATAGATATGCACAACTTAAATGCAACATGCATACATGATTCCTTTTTGACACCATTTATAGATGAAGCATTGTAGAATGTGGGTGGGAGTGAAGCTTACTCATTCCTAGATGGATTTTTGGAATATCAATAGGTGCGGATCATGGAAGAAGACAGAGCCAAGACAATATTTATAATAGAGTGGGGCTCATTTTCATACATTATAATTCCATTCGGTCTGAAGAATACATCCGTGGTGTTTTCTAAAATTGTTGTCGTAGCCTTTAATGACTTCATGCATACGTTTCTTTAGGTATAATTAGATGATTGGATGATGTTCAACTTGATCAAGGAGCATATGTAGGTACTACGGTTGACGTTGGATAGATATAGGCAGTTACAAATCTTTTTAAACTTGAAAAAATGCATCTTTTGTACACTATTTAGGACTTATTGGAACATGTCATCTGCAAGGAAGTCCTATTAGTCAACAAAGAGAAGATTGCAGCAATTGTGGACATGTTATCCCCAACCTCCGTAAGAGAGTTGCACGTAACCTTCATACACACAAGATATTATAGATGATTCATATAGAGTTATGAAAAGGTTTATACACCATTGGAGAAGCTACTGCACAAAGATACCAAGTATGTTTGGACATAGGAATGTCGAGAGACATTGGAAACACTGAAAGAGAGATTAGTGATTGTGTTGATCTTTATATTTCCATATTGGACCAAGATATTCCACGTGCGTGTGGATGTGTCTTCAATTTCACTTGGTGTAGTGATTATGTAGTCCAAATAAGACAACATTGATCATCCAATCTATTTTTCCAACATGAATTCATCATATTATGAGAATAATTATATGACCATGGAGCGTAAAGGGATAGCAATGGTCTATGCCTGCATAAATTTGAACACTACTTAGTCGACACTCCCTTCAATTTCTTCACAGACCATTCAATGCTCAAGTACTTGGTAAATAAGCAAATGTTCGGGGGATGATATGCCAATGGTTATTGCTCTTCCAAGAATTTGAGTTTGAAGTGGTAGTGAAACCTAGCAAACACAACGTGGGGCTTTATCATCTCTCAAGGATAGAGTCAAGGGAGGTTGGAGGTGTTATAGCACAAGTTGTATGTTGGGAAAAGCATGATCCAACCACAAAGCAAGTGCTACAACTTGGGAATCCTACACCTAATGTCACCTCGATGTAGGTCCCACACTTCAAGGGTGACTAGGTCACTCTAGGGAGGCAATCCTGGTGACCCTAGGGGGATTAAAATGGATGGATGTGAATCCCGTATAGGTCAAGTCTAAGTGGGATGAAAGGTGGGAAAATATGTCTTGTAAGTCAAGTAATTGTTTCCCTACAAGTATAGTACTTCTCCGGATGATTGTACCTGCCCACGACACAATAAAAGACACTTTGCAATGATATATGTTAGTTGGATAAGAAATTTAAGATTTTTGTCCCTAATTTTCAGAAGTAAATGATAGTTTATATCAGCAAATAAAACATCTAAATCAGCATGCAAAGATCTAAAGTAGTCAAGTAAATCAACATCAATTTTAGCAATGAACATAGGCTAAAAGATGGCACTTAAGAAGTCAGAGAAGATGGCTGTTGTAAACATATGTTTTCTACAGAAAATTTCAGCCTTATGGATGTAGCATTTAGTGGCATGCAGCAACAAAATCAACCATGGAAAAATTCCAAGAACTAGCTCAAAAGATGCGCCCTAGTTAGTAGAGTAAATGAGCAAAGTTTAGGAGTTAGTCTAGGGTTAGTTTATGAGTTATGAGGGTGTTAATAGCTAGGGTTATGAAACCCTAATGGATGTAGGTTAAAGTTTGTAACATAAATTAGAGTAATGGGAGAGAGGGGATGCCCTAGTGGGGGAAGACTCCTCTCAATTAGGCAAATCAACTTCAAGCAAGAAACCTTTCAAAAGACCAAAAATTGTGTTTCCCAAGGTAATGATTTTATATCTCCAATGCAAAAAGGTATGACTAGTTCCTTTACTATTGGGTTAATGGAGTCAAATAAAAAAAGAGATTAGAGAAGCTACCTCCTTGGAGGTGTAATCCCTTTTACTTCCCAAGGCAAGTTTCTCTAGGATAGGTTTAAGCTAAGAGGGTGTATGCCCTTATACTTCCCACCTAGCTGCTAGCATAACAATACTTGACTTGAAAAAATGATAGCATAATAGCAGAAAACCATACCAACATCAAAATAAATGCCAAGATAATCCACCACAAGAGCTAGAAAGCATCATCCAAAGCTAGCACTATAATTTCATCAACCATTCACCAATAGATAACCAAGAACAAGTGCACAAGAGATGAAAAGAGCCAAGTGTGGCGCAAATTTCAGACCAAGGCCTCTCACAAGAGGGAGAGTTATGATTAAAATGAGATCTTATGATCTCTATTTATACAAAATGTAGCTAACATAGTTTGTCCACAAATTAAGGAGTAAAGCACAATATTAGGGGTCAACAACCCTAATATTTTCCCCTTAACAAATTAATATTAAACAATTCACTTAAAAATTCACTTTTTTGCATAAATAAAACCCTAATTTAGGAGGATGTCACCCCTTTAGGGAACATTTTTCCACTTTGAGGAAGTCGTTGGTGTTGGAGAAACATGGATAGGCCTCCAAAGGCCACATGTCAAGCATCTAGGCACTCTCAACATGGTGAAGACCCTTCTCCTCCTCAAATGTCCATGTGGCAAAAGAGTGGCACCTCACCACCATGCCCTAGCCCCAAAAAGTATGACGTCAAGCTAAAAAATAGGACGTTTTTTCGCCTCTTGGGAAAATTGTTTGGCAAGTGAGGATTGGGCTATGTTTTCCAAGTCATGATAAAGGTTGTCCAAGGATGATCTCTCTCATTTGGTCTGTGGGTCCTTGACATCCAACCCATGGGCTTTTATCCCCATGGAAGCCTAGGCTAGGCTTGTTCTCCCAAAACTGTCCACCTACTAGGTCCTGCAAAAACAAGTGAGCATGCCCTCCAAGGATATCAAGTCATAACATCATGATAAGTGAATCTAATCAATAAATAAGCCATCTAAGCATGTTCAACAAATATCACTATATCAAACAATTAACAACTCAAAGACACTATGCGACTTATCAAGCTTGAATATGGGAGGGTTGACGAGGTATCCTATTGGGTAGATCTTTCCCTAAGTCAATGAGAGATTCCAAGAGATCCCTCTCTAAGCCATGTAAAGTGGATGAAGTGGTTGGGGTCAAGACTCAATGGGCATAGGGCTCATGACATACAAGGGGTCGTAGTGTCTCATTCATGGGTGCCTTTGTAGAGGGTGTGTGGTACCTTCATCCGCAAATGCACTTTTTCCAAGCCCATCAATTGCCTTTTATCTTTCTTTCTTTATTTTCTTTCAATATAGCATAAGGAGAGGTTGAAGGTCATTTCCCTGGCATGGTGACTAGGTGGTGGCAATGTCACCCACAAACACCTAATGGAAATGAGAAGGTTGGCTCCTGATGAGACCCCCTTTCTATTAGCCATGCAATTGAGGGCCATTGCCCTAGTTTGGTGACCAGATGATGACAATGTCATACCACTAGATATCCATGGATGTGATAGGTCGGCTCGTAGTGAGACCTCCTATCCTTCAACTAACCTTTTAAGCATTCTTTATTATATTGTAGGTCCCCTTTCTTCAAAGATAAGCGTTCCATTGCTTTCTTGGGTGATCCATGAGTGAAGCATCTGGAAGGTTTATATAAGACTTTTATCTTTTACCCAACACCAACCCCTCTGGGCCTTTAGCCCCTTCTTCCCATAGAATGAGGGACAACCCCTTCTTGGGTCAATACACCCTAAAATCCCAAGAGATAAGGAAACATAGGGTTGCAATGATGGAAAGTGGTAAGTATGGTCGGGATCGGTACGATGGCTCATTAAGGGAGTTCCCAGTAGCAAATCCATACCCAATGAAAACCACTTACTAGGGCACAATGTCAACCACCAAGGTGAAGCAAGGAAAAAGGCATAATGTCCAAGCACATATAATGAAATCTAGATCAATCTAAGATACAACATATTGAAATGGATTACAAATTGAAATGATTCTCACCATAATATTGACTTATATCTCATGGAGCAAGGCTCCCTACCTTTCAGAAGCCATCTAGTGTGGTGGATGCCATCTGCAAAACTATGGCCATCTGTGGTGGTGAGTGGGTTTTCCATCTGTGCAAAAGGGTATTGCTGGTCATGTAGTCTCCCGACACTCCATGTATGAAACCTGAGGGCCTCAAGACATGATCTCCTTAGTTATCCACAAAATGGGGATAACATATGGCTCCTACTTGGGGACATGTGTTCGTCGTAGAGTGCACGAGAACCAAAATATATCCTAGTAGACATGTTCCTGCAAGGAAACATCAAACTGTCAAGTGCAGGATGGCCTACTCATCCTTGTTCTCATATGATCATAATCCAAACCAACTAAGCTAGAAAAATAAATTTTTGACATTTTTTCAATAAATTCTAAGGTAAGCATGAAATGAATAGTGCAAGTAGAGAAAAATGAAAATGAAATGCATATAAACTAGTATGAGCAATCAAGATGCAAATGCAGGGAATCAAAATGACTTACCTACTTACCTGGGGCAGGTGCCCTAAAGAAGTCATGTGACCTGGATGTGAGGTTGGAGAAGAGACCCATCTACTGGCAATGGCGTATTTCTCTTGTCTAATGATGTAAGATAATACCTTTCTTTGTCAGACTTCTTCCTGATGATGTAAGGGCCAAGCCATGAATTGATGTCTTTTTGGTCATATTTGGGCTTTCCCTTCTTTTGTCCCACATGAGCATAAGGCTTCCTTCATTGAAATCGATGCAAGGTGTATTCTCGTCATATGCAAGCTCTATATGGACTGTCTCTTTGATGATTTCTTCATGTTTCTCATCTGTGACGACCCCTCCATTACGACAACAAATAGTAGGTACAAAAAGAGGTAATTTTTTTTTCGAAATAAACGTTAGGACAAGTGAAACACGTCACAACAATTTGATAACTACACAATCAATTTCATCACAATCAACTGAAAGAAACATCATTATTATTCATTCAACCATATAACATAAAGATAACATAAGAAAACTACCCGCCCAACCTATCCTGCAAGGTTAGGACCTCCAGGACACATAATCAATGCTCAAGTCCAGGATTCATTCTATTGATTTTGACCACTTAAGGTCTCATGATTGGCGAGTGTTCTGAGGAACATGGAGGTGTCTAAGTCCCATTACTCCAATCCTAGTTTGCAATTGAAGACTATATTATCAATCATACTTAAGCATCAATTCTTCATGGTGCAACAAAATAATCTACGCTACTTAATCAATCCTTTAAGCAGTAGTTGAGCATAATTGAGTAAGAGAATAATACACACGGATTAATAAAAACCACAAGAACATAAGTACAATCTTAGTATCAGATAGAGATCTAATTCTAATAATCATTATTCCATTCAACATTATTACTTAAGACTTTTATTATCTATTCATCATATCAATCATATATGGGGACTATGATAAGAACGTTATATAAATCAACTATTACCACTTAGCAACCAAGGGTTGATCTATTTGATAATTCTTACCTAATAAAGTATGATTTACCATGTACATAATAGAAAATTCTCCACCACATTCCTTTATTGTTTACTCTAGCAAATATCCCCTTTTTCATTCTAATTATGAATTGATAGTAAAGAAACTACTACTATAAATTTACATCTTACCATCTAGTAACATGAAAACCTTGACTAGGTAATATGACCGACAAGAAAGTAAGGTGAGTTTTAGTGTAAGCACTTCATACAATAATCCATTAGGAGATTACAAGGGCCGGTGGAGCATTAACATTAACTTAACCAAGGTTTTTATTCTCCATATGTACAATTGGATTTAGAGCTTAGATATCCTTTATAGATGAAGTTTTGGAGAATGTGGGAGGACATGAAGCTTATTCATTTACCGATGGATTCTCGGGGTATCATCAGATCAAGATTGGAAAGGAAGATAGATACAAGACAACCTTTGCAACAAAATGGGGAAGATATCAATATACAGTCATGCCTTTCGGGTTGAATAATGCACCAACGATATTTTCTAGAGTTATTGTAGCAGATTTTAAAGAGTTTATTTATAAGTTCCTAGAAGTATACTTGAATGACTGGACAATGTTTATCTTGTTGAAGGACCATGTTGAGACTCTACACTTGATGTTGGATAGATGTAGAAAGTTCTAGATCTCTTTGAATTGAACAAGTGCATTTTTTGCACACCATTTGGAATTTTGTTAAGTCATCTAGTGTATAAACAAGGACTATTGGTTGATCCTACGAAGATTGTTGTGATTGTTTATTTGCCACCACTTGCTTCAATGCGACAATTGCGAGCAACGACGGGTCATATAGGGTACTACTGAAATTTCATTAGAGGTACGCATAGATCACAACCCCAATGGAGAAGTTGTTGAAAAAGGAGGTAAAGTTCTAGTGGAATGAGGAATGCCATCAAAGATTGGATACCTTGAAGCAAAAACTAGTTATTGTACCGATTTTAGTTTTCCCAGATTGCAAGAAGGAATTTCATGTTCATGTAGATGCATCTTCTATAGCATTAGGTGCAATTCTAGCTCAGCCAGGGGAAGGAGAGTTAGATCATCCCATTGCATTTGCAAGCAGGAAGTTTTCAACTACTGAACAAAACTATACAACTACAAAGCGCAAAGGACTGACAATGGTGTATGCACTTTAGAAGTTTAGACATTATTTGTTAGGCTCACATTTTAAGATGTACATAGACCATTATACTCTAAGATACCTAGTCAATAAGCCAGTGTTTGGGGGGACGATACGCAGATGGCTATTACTATTCTAGGAGTATGAATTTGAAGTGATTGTGAAGCCGCCAAAGTTTAATTTAGGACCCGATCATTTGTCGTGCATACTGTCGGAGAGAGATGCAAGAAAATTGGATGACAGCCTTCCAGACATGCATTTGTTTGCAGTATAGATGGTCGATGATTATTTTGCAGACATAGTCCATTTCTTGAGCAAAGGAGTAGCCCCACTAAATTTAACAGTTGCACTAAAGAAGCATTTAGTAGTGAAGGAAGCAGACTACCAACTTATAATAGGAAATTTGTATAAGTTAGGCATAGATGGTATTCTGTGATGATGTGTGTTGTGTGGATTTTAACCTTGTGCAAACATATTTTCAATAAAAGAATATAAAATATACAATGGAAAATACACACATTACATAGAGATTCCCCCCCTGGAAACCCAAACCGGGAAAACCAACATATTCTATATTCATTCGCCCATACATTGTTTACAATAAAATATACATATAGGAGTCAGTTGTTAAAAAAACAATATCATGGAGCAATAAAATAAAACAAATGCGGAAATAAAACACAAAAGATACACAATACAATAGAGACACAGATATACTTGGTCCACCCAGTGTGGGCTACGTCCACCAGAGAAATTTCCAGGTCCTTACTTTTTATTATCCAACAAAATGAAGGGATACAACCTACAACACGCCCACTGTAACTTCCTCTTCTTTCTCTCGCAGTCTCCTCTCTCATAATACAATAATCACACTCGTACATAGTCACAATACAATTCCCTCATAAAAGATGGTTTCCTTCTATGGAAAAAATCCCTAAAATAAATTCTATTGTTAGATCTGTGACCTTATAATGAACGGTCCAGATTGACTACGAAATTACAATATTTTACAAGGAAGTTTTTCCCAATATTTCGCTTCGGGGGTGTTGTCCCCGAATCCCCCACCAGGGGGGGCTACAAAAATTGTCTCTGCTCCCCCTTGGATCCCCTTGACGATAGTTGTGGGGGGAAAATCCCCCCCACACCCCCCATTAGGGAATGGGGTCCAAGCATGACTGGAACAAACCTTTGAATCAGGAAGACAATCATGCTCCACACAACCAAAAATATCCCACTTGGAGACTGATCACAACAACTCCACTTTCGTTGTACTTGCTAGACTATACTCCACCTTGGACCTGACAAATTTATCATCTTCACCTTCATGATTGAAGACCAACTGAAACTGAGCAGAAACTCAGTTTCTCCCTGGTTACTACCTTTTTTAGCATGTCTGTAGGATTCTGGCTAGTATGTATCTTTTCCAACTTCAAATGTCCATCTTCCAAGACAGATCGTATGAAATGGTACCAGAGTTGTATATGCTTATTCTTTGAATGGAAGGCTGAGTTCTTTATAAGATGAATGACACTATCACTGTCACAATACACCATGTTATTCTCCTACTTCTTTCCCAATTCCTCCATAAACCTCTATAACCAAATCATTTCTTTACTAGACTTTGTAGCAACAACATACTCTGCTTCCGTTGTTGAAAGTGCAAAAACCTTTTGCAGTTTTGAAATCCAACTTACTGTTGTTCCACCTATAGTAAAAACATGCCATGTGGTGTTACTCCTGCTATCTTTATCACCCACCATATCTTAATCAACATATCCTTGTAAAATAGTTTCTAAACCTCCAAAACATAATGCGTGAGTAGAAATACCTCTCAAATACCCGAGAATCCACTTTACTGTTTCCCAATGTTCTTTACCTGGATTGTTAATATACATGTTCACAACTCCCACTGCATGTGCAATATCTAGTCTTGTGCAAATCATCACATACATCAAGCTGCCAACTGTTGATGAATAAGGGACCCTGGACATGTATTCTATCTCCTCTTGTGTATTGGCACACTATTTAATTTGAAATGGTTGGCCAAAGGTGTACTAACTGGTTTTTAATTCTGCATTCTAAACCTCTCCAACACCTTCTCTATGTACTCACCCTGAGACAATGCCAATTTGCGATTTTCCCCGTCTCTTGTTATTCTCATACCAAGGATTTCTTTGCAACACCCAAATCCTTCATCACAAATGAATTAGATCATTTCTTCTTGAGCACATTTATATCATGCATATTATACCCTACAACAAGAATGTCATCTACTTACAATAGCAAGATAATATAGCTTCCATTTTCTAGCCTTTTAAAATAATCACAGTGATTAGAATGACATCTACTATAACCTTGTTCTGTCATAAACCTATCAAAATTCAAATACCACTACCTTGGATCTTGATTTAGGCCATACAAGCTCTTCTTCAACTTGCATACCAAATTCTCCTTTCCTTTGACCTCATACCCCTGTGGTTGCTGCATATAAATCTCTTCCTCCAATTCCCCATGGAGAAAATCTGGTTTCACATCTAGTTGTTCAAGAAGCAAATCTTCTACTTCCACAAGACTTAAAATAGTCCTAATTGAAGTCATCTTAACAACATGAAAAAATATTTCATCAAAATCTATACCTTTCTTTTGTGCAAACCCCTTTACAACAAGTCTAGCCTTGTACCATCTTTTTCCTCCATCTTCTTCCTTCAACATGTAAACACATTTATTCTGCAATGCTCTTTTTCTTGCAGGCAACTGAACCAAGTCCCAAGTCTAGTTATTTACCAAGGAATCCATTTCCTATTTCATGCATTTCTCCCACTTATTTTTAGTGTCTACCTGCATTTCCTTTTCGTAACATTTTTGTTCACCAGAAACAATCAACAATAAATAATACAATGAAGGAGAGTATCATTTGGGGGGTCTACTTAACCTGGTAGATCTTCTAACAACACTTGCAGGAGTTTGAGGTACCTGCTACTCCTGTTGTTGTATGTTTTGATTTTCTGGTACCTTTGGAATTTCTTTTTTAGTGATCCCATCAAGCATTATGTATTCTACTTTTTATTTTTCATGTTTCTTTTCCTGCAACTGATCTTTGTACATGACCTTCTCATTGAATACAACATCTCTACTCCTAATTATTTTGTGATTTCCATAATCCCATAAGAGATAACCAAAATCATTAACACTGTATCCAATAAAGGTACACTTCTTGGATTTTGTCTCAAGCTTTGTTCTATTTTCTTTATCAATATGGACAAATGATTCACAACTGAAAGTATTCAAAAAAGAATAGTTTACCTTTTTTCCTGTCCATGCCTCCTATGGAATGCTACCATCCAAATATCTTGAAGGTCCTCTGTTTATTAAGTAAACAACAATATTTACAACATCTGCCCAAAATTTTAAGGGAAACCTTGCATGCAATCTCATACTCCTTGCATGCTCCATTATTGTCATGTTCATCCTTTCTGACACACCATTTTCTTGTGGTGTTCCTGGAATTGTTTTCTCTCTACGAATCCCATGGTATGAAAAATAATCATCAAACTCCTTGCTACAATATTCACCTCCATTTTCTGATCTAAGACACTTCAACCTTTTTCCTGTCTCATTCTCAACTAAAGCTTTCCATTTCTTAAAAGTGTCAAAAACATCAGATTTTTGTCAAATGCAATAAACCAAAGTTTTTCTAGTTGCATCATCAATAAAAGTAACATAATAATGAGAGCCACCAAGACATGATACCTGAGTTGGTCCCCATACATGTGTATGCACAAGATCTAACCTTTCACTCTTGTTTTCTTTTCCGACTCTGAGAAATATGACTCTCTTCTGTTTTCCATAAACACAATGCTCACATAAATCCAAATCAATTTGTTTAAGATCTAGCAACACATTTCTTTTGTGAAGTATATGCATCCCCTTCTCACTCATGTGTCCAAGCTGCCTGTGATGCCATAGTGTTGTATCCACTCCTGTAGAAGCTAAAGAGATAGAAGAATATGTATTACCAGTACATAAATACAATGTACCTACCTTCTCTCCTTTTTCTATCACCAATAATCCTTTGGTGACCTTCCATGCCTTATCTGTAAATATGGATATACAACCTTCACTTGCCAACTGTCGTGTTGAAATTAGATTTTTCCTTAGATATGGAACATGTCTTACCTCTTTCAACAACCATTGGTTTCCATTCTTTTTCTTTATTTGTACCTTACCCATTCCAACAATTTTGCATGGTGCATCATCACCCAAATGAACCTGTCCAAAATCACCTTGCAAACAATCTAGAAAATGTTTCCTATGGGGTGTGGTATTAAATGAAGCCCCTAAATTTACTTCCCAAGACTCAAAAATATTATCTATAGAAAGAATCAAATCGTATTGTAACACATCACCTGTTACATTTGCTTCCTGATTTTTCTTCTGTTGTCTATCTCTTTGTTTCTTTGGAGCTCTGCAATCTTTCTTCAGATGTCCTTTCTTCCCACAATTCCAACACTATATGTTTCCCAATATGGATTTGGATCTTCCCTTCCTATAATTCCCACGGTTCCTTCAGCCCTTTCCTCTATCCTTTTGTCTTCCCCTATTCTCCATAGTCAACGCATTACCTGATGTCTCACCTGTTATTTTTCATCACATTTCCTCGCTAAGGATAACACCAACAACATCATCAAATTTTAGAGTGTTTTAACCAGAGACAGAGTTACTTACAACCATGAACAAGTCGTTCCAACTTTATGGAAATGAACACAAGATTATAAGAGCCACGACCTCATCATAAAAGTCCACTTTTACAAAACTTAGCTAATTAGTAACTGTATTAAATTCATTTAAATGATCTGCAACAGACCCACCTTCTGGCATCTTCATATTAAATAATCTCTTCATTAGAAATACCTTATTGGACGCCAAGGTTTTTTCATACAATTTAGCCAATGTGTCCATTAGTTCCTTCGTTGTATTTTCTTTTGAAATATTGAAATCTATCGATGCAGCCATGCTCAACCATATTGTTCCTAGTGCCTTTCTGTCAAGAACCTCCCATTCTTCATCCTTCATGATCATCGAATTCTTTGCTATACCACCCAATGGTAGGAATAGATCCTTCTGATATAATAATCTTCCAGCTGCAACTTCCATAACTGGTATTTTTTGTTGTTAAATTTCTCGACCCTAAACTTTCCATCTTTCGCTATTGCTCCCACTCGAACCATGAGCCCTCTTTTCCTGTGAGTTACCTTTCACTCTGATACAAGTTGTTAGAAAAACAAGATCGCGTAGAAATAAAATAAAGAAAATACGAAAATAAAACATATAATATACATAATACAATAGAGACATAGATATACGTGGTTCACCCAGTGTGGGCTACGTCCACCAGAGAAATTGTGAGGTCCTTCCTTTTTATCATCCAACAAAATGAAGGGATACAACCTACAACACGCTCACTAATCCAGGTCATTTGGATTAAGGTTTTGGATGCCGCTGGCTCCTATATGTACATAAAAACTGAGGAAAAAAATTGAGGATGCTGCCCTCGAAACCCCTGCAACCCCCTTCTTACCCCTTGCACACCCAACACAATGTAGACACTAGTTCTAGTCATGCAAATAATATAGCACATATCCAACATGTTGGAGCATGAAAGGTCTACGATATTGGCAGAAGCACATGTAGGAGTTGCAGGAGGTCAATATGTAGGAAAAGTGACAACTCAAAAGATTTTGCGCACTGGATTTTGGTGGTCCACGCTTCATAAGGATGCGAAGGAATTTTGTCATACATGTGATGTATGTCAGAGAGTTGGAAATCATTCTAGAAGCTATGAGATGTCATTAGTACCACAAGTCACATTGCAAGCCTTTGATAAATGCGCAGTTGACTTCGAGGGACCGATACATACACCAACGAAAAGATCAAGAGAAAGATATATCATTACTGCGACAAAGTAATTGATATATATTTTAACCTTGTGCAATATTTTACTACAAATAGATTTTCAGAAAAAGAACAAAAAATATACAATGGCAAATACACACATTACACAGAGATTTTTCTCCTGGAAACCCAAACCGGGAAAACTAGCATATTCTATATTCATTCACCCATACATTGTTTACAATATAATATACATATAGGAACCATCAAAAACCAAATGACTTGGATTAGTCAACAACCCTAATTCCTTAACCGAAAATAGAAAACCATTGGCGAAAAATTATGTGCCAAAAAATGGCCCAAAAATGGACATGAAAACCGAGGAAATTTTTTTGGGGGGACATTGCCCTCAAACCCCCACCCCCCCTATAACCCCCCTCTTACCTCCCACATGTCTGGCACAATGTAGACACTAGTTCTAGTCGTGCAAAGAATATAGCACATATCCAAGATGTTGGAGCATGAAATATCTATGATATTGGCAGAAGCACATGAAGGAGTTGCGGGAGGTCACTATGCAGGAAAGGTGACAACTCAAAAGATTTTGTGCACATGATTTTGGTGGCCCACGCTTCATAAGGATACAAAGGAATTATTTCATACCTATGATGTATGTCATAGAGTTGGAAATCCTTCCAGAAGATATGAGGTTTCATTAGTACCACAAGTCACATTGCAAGCCTTTGATAAATGGGCAGTTGACTTCGTTGGACCAATCAATACACCAATGAAAAGATCAAGAGAAAGATATATCATTACTGTGACAAAGTACTTGATATAGATTTTAACCTTGTGCAATATTTTACTGCAAACATATTTTCAATAAAAGAACAAAAACGATACAATGGAAAATACACACATTACATAGAGATTTTTCCCCTGGAAACCCAAACATGGAAAACCAACATATTCTATATCCATTCACCCATACATTGTTTACAATACAATATACATATAGGAGCCAGTGGTATCCAAAACCCTAATCCAAATGACCTGGATTAGTCAACAACCCTAATTCCTTAACCATAAATAGAAAACCATCGGTAAAACTCATGTGCCGAAAAACTGCCCAAAAATGGACACGAAAACCGATGAATTTTTTTTTTTGGGGACGCTACCCCCGAACCCCTTCTTAGGGGTTTTTTGCCCCCCTATTACCCCCCCCTGCACGCCTAGTGCAATGTAGATACTAGTTCTAGTTGTGCAAAGAATATAACACATATCCAACATGTTGGAGCATGAAAGGTCTATGATATTAGCAGAAGCACATGAAGGAGTTGTGGGAGGTCACTATGCAGGAAAAGTGACAACTCAGAAGATTTTACGCAAAGGATTTTGGTGGCCCATGCTTCATAAGGATGTGAAGGAATTTTTTCATACCTATGATGTATGTCAGAGAGTTATAAAGCTTTCAAGAAGATATGAGATGTCATTAGTACCAAAAGTCACGTTGCAAGCCTTTGATAAATGGGTAGTTGAATTTGTTGGACCGATCAATACACCAACGAAAAGATCAAGAGAAAGATATATCATTACTACGACAAAGTACTTGACCATATGGGCTGAAGCAGAACCAATCAAAGATTGCAACACGAAGACTAATGTGCGGTTTCCGTTTGAGAATGTGGTTACAAGGTTTGGATGTCCGAGAGTTATTATGAGTGATCGGGGGACTCATTTTCTAAATAGTATGACTATTGCCTTGACATAGGAATTCCATATTCATCACCAGAAGAGAACACCTTATCATCCTCAGGAAAATGGTACAGTGGAAGCATTCAATAAGATTCTAGAGCATGCATTGACGAAGGTATGTAATGTAAGTCGAGATGATTAAGATTTGAGGATTCTTTTAGTGTTATGGTCATATCAGACTACATGTAAGAAGTTGATAAGACATACACCATTCAGATTGGTATATGGAAATGAAGCAATTATGCCTATGGATTTCATTGTGTCGAGTTTGCGCATTGTCACGTTGACAGAGCTCACTGATTCTGGCGCAATAGAGAAAAGATTGTTAGAATTAGTAGCATTGTAGGAAGACCATTTTGTTGTAGGGTTTCATTGAATCATTAGCAAGTTCAAAAAGCGTGAAAAAAATCATGGCATGATAGACATGTTAAACATAATAAGTTTTACATGGCAGATCTAGTTTTTCTTTATGACAACAAGTTTTTGCAACACCCTAGGAAGTTCCAAATGCATTGTTCAGGTCCATATGTGATAAGGTTTGTGAAAGAGGTAGGTGTTATTAGGTTGGATAAATTGAATGGGGAACCCATGGAAGGACTGGTGAATGGTAGTCGGTTGAAACTGTATAGGGACAATTGGGCTTCTGCGCACTAGCTTGACTGTGAAAACTGTGTACTATAGTACTTCTATATTAGTATTTGTATTATAGAAAGAAAAAGAAAAGAAGAAAATCAATAAAGAGTTTGAGGCAAAAGACATAAGGTTGAAGTTATGCATAAGGTATTGTTGAAACAGTTAAACTAGTAAGGGGATAAACTAGAGATCGTCGCAAAGATGTAGAAAGAGGAAGGAATTATGTGTAGGAAGTAGGATTTAATTACGACAAAGATCTACGCAGAAGGCAGGAAAATCATTAAAGAACATACATGACAGGACAATCATTAAAGAGAAAACATGACGATGAGTTAGTGGAGACGTGTAGTCATAAATGAAAAATGGTAAGAGGATTTTGATAGGATGGAAAATCTAGCATATGATCTGTCGGAGGATATGCAGTTAATGAAGAGTCAGGGAAAGAATTGAATGTGAACATAAGTGGATTAGATTGCAAATTTGGGTGTGAAAAAGAATGGAAACAGTTGGAGACAAGCTATAAAATAATATGAGGGGTCGACAGGAAACAGTCTTTTTTTTTTAGCATTTAGAGAGACAAAAAGAGCTAAGCGAGTTTGAAAGAGCTGAGAAAGTAAGTTTCATATGTGAGTTAGTTGCAGAGAACAATGGCGCCACCAAATATAGGAGAAGCCTCATCAAAACAAAAAAAACAGATACATGTATTCAAGGAAACCCCGGGGCGTCAGCGTTAGGGAAAATCCTGATTAACTTTCTAAAGGATTATGTACCACCCAGGAAGTCAAAAACGAAGCAGGTTAAGCTACCAAATGAGACGAAGTATGAACTTGTCAAACCGAATATCCCACAAAGGGTAATCATTGAAGAAGATATGTTAGGACCAATAGGAAATGTGAAGTTTGCGGACCACAACCTTACAGACATAAGGAAGTTTTCATATTTATTACTAGATAAGTACATGCACATAAAACTCAGCTCGGATTCACAAGCAGTTATAGTAGATCCATAAGAGTGGGAAGTAGGGCTGGAGAAAACAATCATTTTGAATCTATTAGAGATTTCACATTTTGGTAGGAGCACAGAGATTAACATCTCTGTCAAGTTTTTATTAAGTTGTGTCTATGGAGGATTTTTATGGTTGGATAGGCCGGTGTCGATAGAAACTCAACTCATTGTGTGGATCATCATGTTACCATCAAGAGGGGAATACCCACTACAATTATTCATAGACAAATCTAAGGAAAAATCCTTGGTGCAGAAGATGGAGGATAAGTATGACACACATAGAGGAGCGTGTGGTTTGGACCTTGCAAGTATAAATGACGATACTGTCAGGTTCACGATGCAGGTGTTGGCCAATAAATTGTTGAGAAAATATCACAAAGATCAAGTACCGGCAAGTGTAATAGCAACAACTGAGAAGTGCGTCGCAGGAGTACAAATGAACTAGGCGACGTTCCTCATAAATCAATTCTTGATGAACTATAGGGAGGCACAAGATAAAGGAACACAATTCCATTATGCATGGCTATTGATATTGATTGAATTAGTGGCTTGGAGGGAGCCAGAAGACACTCAATTTCGGGGAGTTGCGAGGAAACAATTTTTGACAACACGATATGTAAACTTGTGGCATACTGCGCACAAGGAAAGATAGTGGGATAATAATATCACTCTCTATGTTTACAAAGAAGTAATTCATCAAAGCATTCAGGATACACCGCACATAATACTACAGGTAGTGGAAGCATACAAGGCGATTACACATTTTAAATAAGGAAGACACCACATATATATCCAAGTGAAGAGGGATTGGGATCAACAGTGGCTGACGACCATATATAGGTTGACAAAAGATGAGGTTGTACAGATTATAGAAGACTAGGAGGAAGAATGGAAAACCCCAGTACCGGAAATGAAGCAACCAAAACACAACCACCATAGAACAATCCTAAAGAAGAACAAGAAGAACAAGAAGGACAAGGAAATGGTGCAGGAGACACACAAAAAACAATATCACGCCCTAGAGAGAAGAGGAAAGAACATGATAAGGAGAAATTAGAACACCAACACAATAAGAGGAAATCATTCAAGGAAGTGGCCACCCAGGCCCTGATAGAAGATGACTTAGAAAAAATAGGAGATCAAGTAAAGGAAGTGACAAAATAATTGTTTTAGCACGCGACGTAGAAACAAGAGGAGATACACATGTATGTGCAGGAGAAGATGGTTTCATTGCGCCAACTTTTGGAAGCATCCAACATAGCACCAGAGTCAAGGAAAGAGGAAGCACAGATGGAGAATATAGTAAGACCAACAAAAGTATCAACAGAGCGTCGAATGATTAAGATATCACTGAGGGCTATAGAGTTCCACTCAATAGAGATGCAGGAGAAAGCACAA
Organism: Picea engelmannii; assembly: GCA_009831015.1. Taxonomy (NCBI): domain Eukaryota; kingdom Viridiplantae; phylum Streptophyta; class Pinopsida; order Pinales; family Pinaceae; genus Picea; species Picea engelmannii. Next base: position 70,455 of record ML782044.1, read on the forward strand.
GAATCAAGTCATATTGACTTAGTCATGTCACAGTTGTTGATGAATACATTAAAGGGTTTACAGATAAGTGTTATGCAGGAGATAAATTTGCGTGTACAGTCGACGGAGATGAATTTGAACGAAATGACCAATGATAAGGAAGAATTGCATATAGAATATAACAAAGTTATGATGGAGAAGGATGAGGTCGAACATAAAGCAAAAAATATACAATAGGAAATCCATAAGGTTTAGCGACATTCTAGAGGTCTCATTGGAAGTAGATGCTACATTAGAAGAGCAAGTATCGAATATTATCGAAGCCATTCAGGGATTCTGTGTGAAGATAATAGACTTAGAACCATGCACTACACCAAGCACTCCACTTGAGGAAAGGTAACAAAGGGAGAAGATAACGACGATAAAAGTGGAAAGTATCAAGAGTTTGGAGGAGGAGTGTGCCAAATTGTATGAAGAAATCACACACATATGGAATCAACTAACAGAGGATACAAAGTTGCAAGGAATAAAGCAGAAGCTGCAAACTGGGCATGAGAAGGTGCAAAAGTTTAAAGAGATGATGAACACTCTACCACTAGTAGAAAATATGGCTGCAATCACAAAGAACAATCAGTTGTACTTAGACATGAACCAAATGGGAGCAGGACAATAGGATCGTGCACAAAAGATTGAGATGCTCCAGGAGGAAGCGTTCTAGGTAACACATGAACTTGCAATTGTGCAAGGCATAATGAAGCAGACAGTGCAAGAGACTGCAGAGAAGTTGAAGACCCACAAGTAAAGGGAAAGGTTGTGATTGCAAGAGAAACATTCCAAAAGTTCATTGTGACATGGAAGAAGGCCTAAAGTGGCTCAAGACGAGATACATGTGAGTGTTGGGGGCCTGTTGGAGTAGGACATTTTAGGACCAGTTTTGGGAATAGCACAGGAGAAAACCGCACGACAAGTCAACTAAGGAGCAATGTGCACAAAATAAAGGAGGGTAGTTAGTGCATTTTCAAGAGAAGCAAGCATGAAAGGAGGAAGTTAGTTAGAATTCATTAAGTATTTTGGTCCATTTTGTAATGGGATAAGCCCTATTGTAAAAGTATAAATATGTAAGGGTTTTGGGTAGAAAGTAAGTTTTTGAAAGGAGAGAATGAGCTATGTGTGCATTGTATGCATGAACGACAAGATAATTTTGGGGTAGAAATGAGATATCATGTATGAGCACAGTGCACACTTTTGTAAGAGATGATGCTAAATGGTAATATAAGAAGCTTGTCGTTGTGGACATAGCCCATATTGTGTGAACCACGTTAAATAAGGTGTCTTTGTGTTTGGTTTTTATGTGTTTGTTTACTGTTATGGTTATTGTTCACACATAATGTATGTTTGTTTAATATAAGCATGTTCTCTTTTCTGATGATTATGTGCACATGATGAATGGTATAATGAATGAATGTTAAGTAGATTGGTAAGAATTAATGCCTCACATCCCTTCATGACCGTGGAAACTTGGTTCCTGCAGTCCCCATAGATACCTTGGGTGACACTTCACATGCTTGTGGGTGATGTCAAAAGGGATGATATCTGAGGGTTTTGTTGGTGAATTAATGTTGAACCCCACGAGTTTACCCACTGCGTGCCAACAATAGCCTCCCATGATTTTTGAATACTTTGAGAAGCAAATATCCCTTCAAGTTTTCTTTTGAACAGTTCCCTCTTATCATGATGTGGCAAGCACGCCCTTCCCTAATTTGGGAGTGTTACAATGAATTGTAGCCAAGCTACAACATTCAATGAATAATCCTTCAACTTTGTAGCCATGTGTTGGGGGTATCTATTCTGGAAAATTTACCAATGATTTGCACCTAATTATGAATTATTTGTATAAGATTGAGGCTCCATTGACATGTGTCCTTGATACTTTAGATACATCTAAGTAGGAATCGAGTTATAATCCCCAAACGTTTTAGTTTCCGTTGGCAAAATCCTCGATGAGGTTATTATTGAAGAGTTCATTTTCATAAGAAATTTCCCCTCTACATCACTAAGGGGCACACTAATGTCTAGGAACGGATTTTCTTCCACAATAATCCCTTCCCTTCCACCTTTCCTTCCACATCACCAAGTCATTAACTAGTAATGTGTAGGGTGGAATGTGGGGATACTTCCACATTATTTCTCTACTTCCATGCACCCACCCCTGCATCTATCATTTATTATACTTTCAATAGGATGGGGATAGAAGGTGAGAGGTGATATCCTCTCTTCCATTCATATGATATACTTTTGTCCACCTAAATTTATTTTCCCACTATAAGGTAGAATGAAAAAGGGGACAAGGTTAAGTAATCTTGTTTTAATATCTCAATATGCACACCACCTTTCACATTGTCACATGACATATGGCATACAATAATGAATCGATCAACCATGAGGTGACACATGGTTGTGGGTTGGTGAAGTTTTCTAACCTTAAATGAGCTTAGACAATAAAGCCTATAAATTATAGGGTGCATTTATTTGTGGAGTAAAATAATGTTCAATAACATTGAGCCAAATATGCAGTCAACTAAAGCTAAGATATTGTTGGAAGGTAAGGGATACTACTTTTATGAGAACAAACACACATTTATTCATGTTTATGGTTTTGAACGGAATCCTAGTCTATGCCCAAATTTGTTTACGATAGATACCTTTCGTCTGAATTCTATAAGTAGGGATTGAAATGGTCCTAATGTATTAATCACAAGAAGAAAAGGTAGCATATTCATTTTGGATATGAATTTTATGGTTATCTTGTTAGGGATATTGGGAAAAGTTTCAATTTTTACTTGGGAAATGAACTCATCCAAATTGAAGGAAACCAGTGAAATCCATGGATATGACCCTAGAGGGGTGTTCAAGAACTACTTGATATCGATCAAGTATGGGTCAAATTTTCGAAAACTAAAATTATGCATACTAAGGAGGATATTGTTGAAGAACCAAAGGAGAATGAAAGTGAGGAAGTCGATGAGGATAAAGAGATGACAATATTATATGTAGTTATGATTTCCATGTCTGGGATCCAAATAATGAGGTCCAACATGTTAACAAAAAAATTGATAAGCAACTTAGTGAGAGCAAATATATGGAATAAAATTGTTAAGGAGACTTATAATTATAATGCTTCAATTAGTGTTTCTTATTATATTTCTTAGGATCAACTAGGAAGCTAGTAATGTGGGAGATTTGATTTTGGTAACAAGCAAACAAGTTTTAATCATAGTGCTAGAGACACTAATAAGGGTGATAAAAGGGATGCATCCACTTCACAAGCCAAAGGTGAGTGAGGAATTGCTCAAAACGATTCAAGTAGTGATACATCAAGTGATAACCCCACTAATACCAAAATGACTAATGAACATGTTGTGTAGGTACCAAAAAAAATAGAAATATAGAAGTGGTGACAATGAAAAATTAGCAAATGATGATATTGTTGAAGGAAAAGAAGTCATGAAATTGAATGACAATGAAGATAATATTGATGTCACTAGACTTTTCCCATGGGCTATCATTTGATTTCAAAGCATATAGAAAATTTCCAGCAAGGACTTGATGCAAGACCTTCCAACTTTTGATGATGCTCCTATAAATTTACATATTGCCACTTTTGATTAAAAGAAAGAGAAGTTTCAAATGTTGAAGATAAATGGAAAGTGTAAGAGAAATATAAAAGAAGAAAATATGGGTTTCGATGTTAGAAATTTGAAGCAAGCTAGATCTGCAAAAATTCACAAATCTATAGGGGATTTATAGGATATTTACTTGATTGAGCACATTGTTGAAGAATAAGATATTGAGATAGAAAGGTTGAAGAGAAGGGTTATTGAATTTGAAAGTGTTTTGAATCTTAAACCCATACTTGTTGAACCCCTCTCTATCCAAGTCCTTGGTGACTCCCTTGAAGATTTTTCAAAAAAACCATTAAATGACATCAAAGCAATGGAAGAATTAATAATGGTTGTTAGGAAAAATATTGTAATAAATTTTGAGGATGGCACAAGGTTATTCATGAAAGTTTGGGGCAAAGTTGATAAATCTCTCATGTTGCCTCATGGGTTCTTGTTTAAAAACACACATTGATATAGAATTGGATAAGGGTGGAAATTTCAATGACAACAAGGTTAAATTAATCATTGATAAGATGGAAATAATAACTTCATTTAAAAGGACAAAAAAAAACCTTATGGCGTAATATTAAAGGAAATTTGGAGATGTTATAACTATAAATTGAAGATACTCCATCTATATATTGATCCAAAATTGTGATGATATATACTAGAAAATATCTAAGGTGCTCTTGAAAATAAACAATGTCATGAAAGACCTAGATGGTCCACATTTAATAGGTGAAGGGAAATTGCTCAGCAAGGAGTTTGAGGAAAAAGTAGTAGAGGCAAAAGCCAATCCAATAGTGATTTTCCACAATTTAAAGAAAATATCATAAATTCGGGTCTTAAAGTGGTGGATTGAGTTCATTATTAGTAGTGTATAAAACAATTGAATTCTGAGAGAACAACTAATTGTACTTCATGAAGACAACATGTAATTCTTTGAGGTAAAAGTTAAGAGGGAGATGATTTTGGGTCTACAATGAGATCTTGTAATGAATTGGTTCAATCAACTCCTTGGCTCGATCACTAATCCAGACTAGGCTTAATACTTTGCAAAGAAAGTTAGGGTCCCACCTTAAGTATCTCAACAAACTCCATCACTTTTTTTCCTCGGGAAAAAAATGTAATTTTATTAAACAAAAACAAAATTATATTGTGTAGATGCCACACAACATTTCAAAATACCCCGAAGAACATACAAGTTCTATAAATAGAACAACGCCATCCAAATTCTTACCTACAATTTCATCATATAAATCCCATAAAGAGAATGTGGAAGGTCCTTACAAAACATATGACTAGAATAAGACTGCATAATCCCCTTATAAATAGTCGAAAGATCATAAATTACATTCTGAAAGACTCATCATAAATAAACTCTCTAAGACCAACATCATTAAAGAAAAAATAAAAATGTTGATCAAAAGGATGATCTAAATATTCAGATACATGACCACCAACATTCTCTTGGATGATACATCCATTGCAAGCCAATTGAACACATTATTTTGATAGACCATCAACAACTTAGTTCCTTTCCATATAAACATGCAAGAAGGAAATGTGATCAAAAGATTGAATTATTTCAAAAACTTCACCTAGAATAGGTTGTTAAAGATAATTCCTTAGAACATACTCCTTCTTGACCCACTTAATTACAAGGAGAGAATCCACAAAAAATTGAAGATTTTTTACATCTTTTTCTAAAGCCAACAATAGGGACACATGAAAATCCATAAACTCAACCAAGTTATTAGTATGTAGACCCACTCATCTTTGAAACTAAAGGAATGAGCCTCGTCCAGAAATAATATAAACCTAGCTCCATGAGACTTTGGATCCCCTTGTGAAACTCCATTAATGAATGCCCAAGAGATTGATTTGTTAATTTGCTCCTTTCCAACCTGTATTCTTGCTTTGACCTACATTACTTGTTTGAAATTGGTTGCAATATTAAATCCTTGAATTGCACACTGAAGAGGAGAAATGAATGTATTATCAAATAGATTAGACTTCTTTACTAACCATATGCCCCAAGATATAATCACAAGAAAATCCCTAAACCTCTTGGTATATCACACAATCCTTTTAACCATTTTTCAATAGATATGCCATGCCATAAGTGCCTTAAACTAGTTAGACCCTCAAATTCCTTCCAAACTTGAGTTGAGTAAGAATAGGACATAACAAGCTGATAATTAGACTCATCACTTACTTTACATAAAGAGCATCTCCTAGGACCATGCTTATTTCTTTTTTGTAAATTGTTTGAGGTAAGAGAGTTATTATTGAGTTGAAACCATGTGAAAATACACACCTCTGAAGGGCACTTGAACTTCCATACTTCTTTCCACCACCACTTTCCACCACTTTTGTATCTCTAGATCCTCTCCGAAACTTATAACCTTATAGCCACCTTAGGATTATAAATCCTAGTCAAATCCTTAGAACAAATCAAATAATCATTCTCATCCTTAATCCTCACATGGTTGGATTTAATATTCCCAAGAAATGATGTTCACTAGTTTCATCTCCATGGTTAAAACCAAAAATATCAGCGAGCTTCCATTATTGACTCCAAACTATAGAACTATCGAAATATGCTAATTCAAGTAAAATAAACTTCTCTCTCTCAAATGTTGAATCATATGCTTAGGTAAGCAGCCTTCCATTATTGACTCCAAACTATAGAACTATCGAAATATGCTAATTCAAGTAAAAGAAACTTCTCTCTCTCAAATGTTGAATCATATGCTTAGGTAAGCAAGCTTCCATTATCGACTCCAAACTATAGAACTATCGAAATATGTTAATTGAAGTAAAAGAAACTTCTCTCTCTCAAATGTTGAATCATATGCTTAGGTAAGCAAGCTAGGCAAAGTCCCCTCGGCTTGGGCAACTGCTCACAAAGTTTTAGCAGACTTAACCAGATTTTCTTCAGCCATTAAACCTTCGATTTCAAGACAAAATCCTTTTTGGAAACTTACTGGTTTTTCCTTAGCCTATTTTGATGGTGCATCGATAGAGGGTGGCTCTATGTGTGGTGCTGGGGGAACTATCAAGCTTGACAATTCACAGGTATTCTATTGGTATTTCAACGGCGGAGCTGGATCAAATACAAAAGCTGAATTAATAGGTGCGTGGGCTTCCCTTATTATGGCAAGACTTCTGAATATTCAATATATTCAAATCCTGGGTGACTCCAAAGTAATCATTGACTGGATCAACCTTAAGGGGAATTTGAATGCTATAAATACTGAGCGCTGGAAACAAAGGATTAGAGACCTCCTCGACACCTTCAAGGGCACTAGTTTTCAACATATTTATAGGGAATCAAATCAACAAGCAGATCATCTTTCAAAGCTTGCACTTTCGAAGACAAAAGGGAGACTTACTTACTTTTCTTGGGATGGATCCTCTGCTGGACATCCCCAGCATGTGGTCTTCTCCTAGTTCCTTTCCTTTTGTTTCTTGTCTTCTCTCTCCTGCCGGTTTCGACTTCTCTCCATAGCCTTTTCTTGTATCGACTTAGTTTCTTAGGATTTCTGTTAGTTTGCAGTCTACTATTTCTTGGCTTGAACCCAGGACTCTTAGAAGACAGTTTTGTTTCAGCTCTATGTTCTTTGTTGTTCTTTTTTGGAGGTCACTTCGAGTGATTAGTTCTCGACCAAGAATCTTCGAAAATGTAATTAAAATTATTATTAATATAATTTTGAGCGAATTTCTTATTGGAAAAAAAACAAGCTTCCATTATTGACTCCAAACTATATAACTATCGAAATATGCCGCCTATTCAAGTAAAAGAAACTTCTCTCAAGTGTTGAATCATATGCTTAGGTAATTGACAATATTTCAAGGTCATATACAAACCTCTTTCGATGAAAAATGTATACATTTGTAATGGACAATGACTAATTTATATGAGAATCCCTACCCAAAACGTTTTAGTTGAAACTGTCTGAGCCCAGGTTCGAACTGGGGACCTTTAGTGTGTGAGACTAACGTGATAACCAACTACACCACCCAGACAGTCGTTACAATTAATTTCGAATATCCGACACAGATCTATGTGCACGTCCACCAGATAACTGTGTAAACTGAAAATCACTGTGTGCGTTGATTTTCAATTCTCTATTAATATATACCAATTAGCAGCTATGTACATTAATTTTCAATATCCACCCAAATAACTAATTGCAAGAAAATTAGTTATCTATTCTAATGCCATCCCGGTGGAACCGGATTTAAGAGATATAATAATAAGAGGAACGAGATTTAATAAAATAATTGCTAAATTAGAGAAAATAAACTAGTGCACATATGGGGAATCGAACCCTTGTCAGTACAGTGGGAGGGTACTATGATACCACTACACCAGATGCGCAGACGTTGCTATAATTCACACTTTTATCTCTACACGTTTAAATGGGTAACAAAGGCTGTTTACTTTCTCTACCACTCCATGGACAACAAAATAATGTTGTAGGTCAAACTATCACAAGATAGGACAACAAACTGATTGTATTAACACCACCACATGTCTTTGAGGAATTACACTTGGGTCTGGACCAACTTATTTAATTAGGAAATGGCGTTGGTTCGTTGTTTTACGAAATAACTTTTTTTATCGGAATTCGACAATATAAATTTACACGAATCATTATTTTTTGTTGTTCAAATTTCATTTTTGAAAAAAAAATGGATTCAGCATGTTGAAAAACTCCTTGGGCACTCGGATTTTACAGAAATAATCACTCAAATCTATGAATCCAATAATTTTTTGCTGGATTTCGAGCAAATATCCTCCGAAAAAATAATCATTTTGTTAAATCTTTAACCTACAGCCTAGGAAATAATTGAAAAATCTTACGGAAAACATGAAGCATTGTGTGCTCAATAATCTTATGTACATTCCATATGCACCATCACTCCATCTTAATAGTGTTTCCATCTTAATAATGTTAGTGCCATGCATTGTCATAAGTTTAACCTCTACCTCTAAGTACCCATGACATACTAATTGGTAAAACAAAGGCACACAACAATTTAGAAATGCAATTCTCTTATATTCTCTTATGTGTTTATATTATTTTAGCAACTTTCGAATGTGTAGATATTGTAATAATGTCTTTAACTAATGTTACCGTTTTTATATTATGTGTAAGCAAAGAACTTGGTCATTATTTTAAAAGGAAGATCCGATGGTAGGAGGTATTTGGTTTAAGGTACGTAGATCCAAATCAGGTTGCTATTTCATAGAGTTGTTGGTTCACTTCATCATAAGCAGGATGTGGTATTTTTTAATAAAATGCTTTCTTTTATTATTAATATAAATATAAATAGTAAATGTAAATATATAACATTATATAGAAAATATGTTTTCTTACATAGTCAACATTAATAGAGTTGTAATTATTATATTGACAGACAACTCATTATTAAAAGATAAAAACACACTTAGGTTACAATAATGTCAATAGAACTCAAATTCCATAAGAACCAAACTAAATTGGGAAAACAACCAACTTGCACACCCAACAATAACAACATAATCAAACAATAACAACATAATCAAATGAAAAAAATTTATGTAGAAAGGGAATCATCTTTGAATCCAGAGGAGGATTATCTCAGTCTTGTAACCATCATTATCTAGATGGCTCCACAAGTTTCTCTACATTTGAGATGGAAAGGTTGGGAGGGGGAACTTATCCTTTTTATGATAAGGGACTGGGGGGTAATTATGGCATTGCTCCTTATGATCCTAAATAATGTACCTAACTTTGTGATAAGGACACCCTTACACTCATTGGCAATACCTAGAGTAGGTTGAGTGTATTGTTAAAGCAATAAGTGGATTTATGCTCATCGTGCATGGGGGATCATCCATAGTAATTGAGTAGTTGGTTCAAGTGTCCCAAATCAAGATCCACATTGTACACATGGATAATACGCTGCATGTGTATATTTACACATATTTGTGAATTATCATACTGGGAAATCCCTTAATAGGCTACAACTTATTAAATAATACCTCATTGTATTTTTTATGAAGAAGAAAACATAATTTGACTCTAAGAAGTTTCCATGTTACTTAAAACTCAATAGCCCAAGGATTCATTTTATATCCTATAAAGGTTGGTTTTCAGGTGATCGAAGTAGGGAAAAGTTGTCTACAGGATCTTGTGGCCCACTCCCAAATAGATTTAGCATAAGAAAGATAATGAAATAGGGGTGTGGGATTTTCATATATTCTACCATGTAGTCTAAGATATTTAGCCTCTACAAGACACATATGTGAATTAGCACATTTCCAAGAGCTAGACCACTTATGATCCATAATATATTTGCAGAACGAAACAAATACAGATTATTATCAAAATATGCTTAACACAGAATAATAGATATATAGTAAAACTGGTTTCTATTCAATAAGGAAATAAGTTGAAACTGTAAAATGCAACAAAAACTAGCTTGCTAGAATGGTGGCGGCTTATCTCTGAGAAGAGATGTGACGACTGCGCTCATTCGCAAGAAGATGATTACAATGAGGCTCTGAAGGCCTTTTTACAATAAACAGGAATGTCAAAAACCCTAGACATCAAAAAAACCTAACCCTAGGAGATTAAGCTCCAAAAATCATGTGGGCCCCATTTGGGTAAGTTAGTACATCAACTTCCCGGGGTTGTAACTTTTTCATACGATCTCTTCTTTAGGCGCACGATAGCCCGTTGGAAAGGTCTATCCGAGGACTACACATTTTGTTGCTATCTATCATAGGTCATTCAGACTGTGGCGAGCCCTAAAAAACACTATTTAGGGCCTCAAAACGACCTCACAAGTTAGGGACCCAAAAACTAGGGAAAAAAATTCCAAAATGCCAAAATGAGCCAGTTGGAATAGGTGGGAGGCCACCGACATCCATCTGGATCAGCCTAATAGAAGATACAATACAAAGAAAACCTCTTTTTGTCTCTATAAACAACTTCCACACACTGCAAAGTTGAAAGAGTTAGGATTTTTACTTGGACTTTAATCTCCATAACTTATTGAAACAACAATCAAGGATGGGTTTTTGACATAACCAAGATAGCCATCAACAATTTTTTTTTCTTAAAATCTTTTGTTTTGTATCATCTCTATCCTTCTAGTGAGATTGGGGGACCTATAGGTTGAGCTTTTAAAGCATCATGAATAATATCCCTCACTCAAACTATAACACAACCAACCCCCTAACCCTCATTAGGTTGGTGGTGCGTAACAAATTTCTCTTCTTAATCATCATTCAATCTCTGATTCTACAAGAATTTTCCAACGATTGTAACCACGGTCAAATCTAAGTCAGAGTTAGCAAGATATCACCTCTTAAAATTTTCTAGGTCTTTTTCCTACCAAGACTACCTTGGGTCCACTCAACATCCACATGGATCCTCATCACACATGCCAACTGACGTGGACTTACTTCCTCACATAGTCGTAGGCGTCGACCTTGAACCAACTGCTAAGCCTTTAGACCCAAGCCTTCAGGATTTTAAATCTTGTTAGACTATCAGATCCACCCTCGTCAAGAAATCCTCATCAGAGTATCAAGCTGGAACTTTTCAAGGTCCCTTCTCGAACCCAACCATTGGAACGGATACTTTGTTGAGCTAAGGGATCCTCCCAAAGTATGAATTCTGAAAGAACTCTCAGATATTTTCTACCAAGTTCACCTCATTGAGGTGACGTTTTACCATGCCCCATGGTTTTTTCCCAAGGTCTGAAGTCCACAACACTGCCGAATGTTCGTCATCGAGTTCACCCCATCAAGGTGACACTTTACCACGCCCCCTGGATTTTTCTTGGGGTCTTTAGTACACAACATTGTCAAACTCCTCTTATTAGAAGGTTAACTCACTAAGTTCATGGGTTCTTCCCACAAACACTCTTCCACAATCTTATTGGGTTCTCCACTCTTGCCATGCTTTAGCCTTCCTAAAATATGAAGGCCATAAGACTATCGGAAAAACCTTATCAGATAATCCCCTTCAGCTAGAATAACTTGCCAAGTTCACAGATCTGTTTGAAGTCTGAATCCCGATACACTATTGGACGATCGCCATTGGGAGGTTGACTTGTCACTTTCATTATTTCTCCCCAAATCCATAGCCCAATACACTATCAAACTCTCCCTTTAAAATCAACCACCGGATAAATCTTCCGGAACATGGCTTCCCAATATAACATGCCCGTCCACTAGATTGAACAGTGGAAAAACATATCGATCAACGACCAAGATCAAAGAAAGTTTCCAACCTGCATGATCTTTAACAAGGTCATTGGTTCTGTGACAGATCTAATGGTTGATATCTATACGATATAACGACCCATAATATTTTTGGGCTGACAGGTGCACAACAATTAGTCGGGTCGAACTAACCTCTTTGGAATGCAAATTCACCATGGAACTTTCCGAAAATACTTTCCCAAAGGATTTGACGGTTGAGATTGACCACGAGCAACGATCCTTGTTCCTTTTGGGCCTAGAAGTGGTCGATCTATAACAACCCATTTCTTCGTCTTGAATTATCTAAGGAATGATACATATGTCTCCTTCCTCTTCATGGGTAAAGGTTCCACTGCAAGGTTCAATCACAATTATGGAAAAAGAGGGATTTGATAGTTCAAATCTCCTATAAACAAGTTTCCTCATATCACCCAACGCAAACATTCAAGCTAACCATGTTCATTACAGGCTCTTAAGTTATGGAAATTTAGGGAAAGATAATAGTTTCCTGAATGAATGAACTCTTCACTCAATCCATGCCATTCTTCAAAAAAATGGACATGAAACTACATGTTATTTGTATATACATTCAAGAGAAGATAACCAACATGATAATTTACCAAGTGTACAAGAAATTACAAAATATCCATCCATGTAATCCCTCACATCTCTCTTCTCATGAACCATACAATTTCATGAAGTGAAAAAGCATGCATATTTTATAGAATGAGTAGGCATTTGAACATATAGAATATAATAGAAACTTATATGTATGTAATTGTTGGCCAAACCAAACTAATTGAGAGTGAGCACTTTTCCACCCAATTGTAGGCTCTATGGCACTCATCCCCCTACACCAAGCTACCCCCATGCCAGACCATGATACCACTAGGGAACTTAGGTCCCTAAGGCAAAATTGGTTTGAGTGTAAAGGACACTCTCCTTTACAAGAAGTCAATGACATGAATCCCCTTTCCACCCACCAAGTCAGGGCCTCTACAAGTTTTCCCAGATGCCTTCTCAACTAGATACAAGAGATACCCTTCATTGTTATCATAGTCCCTCATCGCCCTCCCCTTTGAGTGCCAATTTCCTATCTAGCATACATTATATTCACAACCCTCTTTCCAAGCCGGGTTAGGGTTTTTCTCTGCTTAGAATTCAACAGTATTGAGCTCTCTACTCGCAATCTCGGCTCTTTCTCTTCTTTGGTTCATAGTATTCTTCTTCTCTTGACTATCACTATCTCTTCTCCTAGATAGAACTATCTTCTCTCCTGAGAGGACAAGGAGGATGAGGCATTACTGGTTGTACCCAAATTTCCATACCTCATTCATTATGGGTGGCTGGTTTCCCACTGCCTACATTAACCAATTTTTGAAAAAGGAGAAAGATGGAAATATCTTCAAAAGATGACTTTTGGCAAAAAGAGCATGAAGGATTTTAGGCAAGGTAAATCTTCCCCCCTCATTGTTTCCACTTGTAGTATAATGGTTCATATTAGTGCTCCACCCTTTAGACAATTGTCCAAAAAGAGTTTATTAACAAAATATATTTACATAGCTTAGACATGTCCATTCTAGTCTTGTAATAGAAAAATATCCATATTGCAACTCACAACGACATTAAGTCATAGTTATAATTACATATTGGGGGAAAACAAGGTGTTACATTCCCCACCCCCTTAAAAGAAACATCGACCTTGATGTTTTACCACATGTATAAACAACTTTATACAATAAATAGAAATGGGTATGCCACTTTCATGGTGTCCTTTAGCTCCCACGTGGCCTCATCTTCTCCAAAGTGTTTCCATTTCACCTTGACCTGTGTTATGGCTCAGTTCCAGAGCAAACTCTCTTTCCTGTCTAGGATGCATTGATTCTTGGGATAAAATTCTCCTTCTAGTTCCACCTGGATCACAATTGAGTCAATAACATTACTAGAGTCATGAAAACATTTCTTAAGCAAGGATATATGTAACACATCATGTTCTCTAATAGTAGGAGGAAAGGAAAGCATTTATGCCATTGGTCCCACTCTCTCTAGAACTACGAATGGTCCAAAGTACTTGGGTGCTAACTTAGCACAGGTTCCCATTCTAAGATAATTTTTTTTGGGGTTAACCCAGAGATAAACATGGTCTCCTTCTTTGAAATCCTTATGAGTTTGGTTCCTTTCAACATATCTCTTCTGTCTATCCTAGGCCACTTTCAAATTCTGTTTGGTATTAGCCACTTCCTATTCCATTTCCCTCAACATGTCTGGTCTAAGTGTCTTGTTGTCCACTGGATTATCCCAATTGATTGGGATATTACATTTCCTACCATATAAGGCCTTAAAGGGACTCATTTTCAATGACTCCTAGTAGCCATTGTTATAAGCAAACTCTATCAGCGATAATTAGTCTTCCCACTTATTGGGTTGGCGCATAAAATACATTCTCAAAATGTTTTTTAGCACTATGTGTACCCTCTCAATTTTCCCATCTATATGAGGATGATAAGCAATGTTGAAAGCTAATTACGCCCCAAATCCTGCAAATAAACTTTTCTAGAAATTTGATGTGAACTTAGCATCTTGATCTAATATAACCATCTTGGGAATGCTATGTAATTTGAAAATTTCCTTCACAAAAGTATTTTCTACGTCAATTTCTTTGTAGGTGGATTTCACTGGAATGAAGTGAGATGGCTTGCTCAACTTATCCACCACCACCATGATTGCATCATGTTGTTTGGTTTTCCTTGGTAGTTTGGTGATGAAGTCCATGGATATGACTTCACACTTATATTCTGGAATGTGTACTGGCTACAACAGTCATGTTGGATTCCTATGTTCAACCTTTACTTGTTGTCATTCTAGGAACTTGGCAATATAATTTGCAATATCCTTCTTCATTTTGCGCTAGTAGTAAAATTTCTTCACCGATGTTATCATTTTCTAATAACCTGAGTGATCTACATAAGGCCTCTTATGGAACTCATTCATTATGATCTCCCTTAATTTATCTGAATTCAGTATGTACAACCTATTATTGTACATCAACAACCCATCTTTAGAGATATTATATCTTTTACACATCATCCATCTTGGCTCTTTCTCTTGATGCTGCTAGGTTTATTGTTTGCATCCACCACTCGATTTTCTTTGCCTTTAATATGTCAGATCTCAAAATAAAATTCACTAATGAGAGCCATCCACCTATCATGTCTAGAATTTAAATGTGGATGATAGAAAAAGTACTTCAACCCACTATGGTCTGTCATTAACAAAAACCTTCTCCCAAGCAACTAGTGCCTCCACATCTTCAATTCATGCACTATGGTTGTGAGCTCCAAGTTATGAGTAACATAACGTTACCCATGTTCATTCAATTTCCTGGATTCATAATTGATCACATGCTCTTCTTGCATGAGGACACCATGGATCCCTTCCTTACAAGAATTAATACCTACTAGGAAATATTTGTATGGGTCTACAATCTTTGAGACATGTGCATTTTTCAGAAGTTGCTTCAACTATTGGAAGCTTGCTTCGCAACATGCTAACCATATAAATTTCACTTCTTTTCTTTGTAGGGAAGTGATTGGATGGCCAATCCTTGAAAACCCTTGAAAAAACCTCCTGCAATATCCATCCAAACCCATAAATGATATCACTTCATATACATTTTGAGGAGCAGACCAATTCATGATCACCTTGACCTTCTCAGGGTCTGTTGCCACTCCTTCCTCTTAGATTACATGACCTAAGTAATGGATTTGTCTAGAGAATAAATCACATTTTTTTTACTTAGCATACAACTAGTGTTCTCTCAACACCTGCAGTACTAACCTGAGATAATCTTCATGATCCTCCTTGGTCTTTGAGTATATTAGGATGTCATCATTAAAAACCAACACAAACTTGTCCATGTATTCACTGAGGATGTTGTTCATTGGGCACATAAATGTGGATGGTACATTGGTAATCCCAAAGGCACCACCACAAACTCATAGTGTCCATACCTTTTTCTAAAGGTGGTCTTATGTATTTCCTCATCCTTGATCTTGACTTGATGGTACCCATGCCTCAAGTGTATCTTAAAGAATATTGTGGCCCCTTTTAGCTGATTGAAAAGATCATCAATATTGAGAAATGTGTATTTATACTTAATGGTCATGTTATTTAACTATCTATAATCAATTCATAACTTGAGGGTACCCTCCTTCTTCTTGACAAACACCGTTGTTTCTCCCCACCGGGATACACTAGGTTTGATATACCCCTTGTCTAACATTTCTTTCAATTGCATTTTCAACTCCACCAATTTAGGTTTGCTCATTATGTAAGGTACCTTAGACACAGGTACCGCTCTTGGCATAAGCTCTATGGAAAAATCAATATCCCTTTTGGGAGGCAGTTTGTTATGATCCAACGCCTTAAAAAATGATAAAAAGTCAATGAATACAATCCAACTCGAGGGGGAAACCTCATTTTACAATATATCCAATTCGAAATACAATATGATGTGTGATAATGTGATCCTAAGACTAAGTCTTATTATATATATATATATATGATATAAAAAGTACAATTGTAATGAAAGGGTGCAATGAAGGGTGCTAGCCAACATACAAATATAACACTAGAAATGTAATAATTCAATATCTAGGGACTAATAAGGGATTTTATACATAACATGAGGATTTTTCTAGGGATTAACATGCCTCCTTTCAAAAAAGTGTTGTCCTCAACACTTGACAACTGTGATTGTGTTTGCATGAAGAAACCATCTTCCCATGTCGAATCTCCACTGGTGGCTTCTTCCATTTCATAGGGTACTTAGTAATTGTTCGATTTCACAACTTCTTAATCCCTATTTCAAGGATTGTGTCTAGTTCTAATATGATTTTCCCTTCACCATTAATTTATGATAAAAATAGTTTTCACTAGGATTTTGTGCAATAACCCTGTTTCCCCTAGCCTGTAAATATGATTTTATTTTCTAAAAGACTATGGACATACTGGTTATGTGTGGATTTTGGAAATGATGAACTTTTTCTATAGAGGGTAATGTAAATATTTTTGTTATTAAATAAAATGGAAATTGTTGCACAACCACTGAAGGTTTTTCCAATGTAGATTATGATGCATGAGAGGGAATGGTGAGGGGAACCAATAATGGTTGAGATGATCCCAGCTAGGATAATGCTCTGCTGGATTTAAATTGCTCAGACCTGGAACAATCCTCTATCCTATAAAATTTAATTACCAATCAAGTTGATAGCTGGGAAGTCTTCCTCAAGAGTCAATGAGGAGATGGGAAGGGTACCCCATCTAGAAACTTCCTGATCTGACCCGCGAATTGGGAAATGTATCCACGAAATATTTTTGTAGAATGAAATAAAATAAAGGAAAATCGTGGGCAGAAGGCAAACAATGCACACGAATGGGTCTAGTGACCATTTCTGAAGAGCTAGAGCATGTGAGGCTCTATGGTTATGAAGAGAACTGAGAAATCAAATGGTTTTGGGTGCATGAACTGCTGGGAAGTGTTTTCTAATCAAGATGAGAAACATAGCTATAGAGAATTTGATTGATTGAGAGAGAAATCATAACAGGCTCCCTTGCTTGGTGGAAAGAAAACTGGACTGTCAGGTTCCTGTGGGAGAAGGAGAGTAACCTTTGTCCCTTGTTGTTGTTGAACAAAAGAAGAACCTCTCCCTCATGGATTAATGGTCTATCTAGGGGATGGCTAGTTGAGGAATACACCAAGATAAATTGTGCCTATGGTTGGGTGGAAAATGGAACACCCTTCAGTAGTTTCCAACTAATTTCAAGTTCGAGATAAGTATTTTTCTGAGTCTTGTATTGTCTTGACTAGTTTATTTTATAATATGAATTTCAAGTGCTAGATGATTGTTGAAACTATTATCCTATTTAAATGATGAAATTTGTGACTCTGATTGCCTGACTGACTGGGAAATATGAAGTAAAGTTTTGGAAACCATACTCTATCATTAGTTTTTTGCCTACCCCTGTCTAGAAAAAAACAAAGAAAGTTGTTAGTAAAGGGTTCTAGATCAAATTTGGAGCAGACTGTTGGTTGATCACCTATATTAGTCTATATGAACTAATTCTTAAATATTAGTAAATTCAAGACACCATAGAAATCAACTTCGTAATTATGAAAGTGTAATTTTCTGTTAGAAACTTGAAGGTTGGACACATGACTTTGGTCTCTCTGTTGGTTTGGGAAATCCGCCGGACTCATAACTAGAAGGAGGATCATATTCATGTTTGACAATAAAAAAAAGAAGAAGCAAGCCACACATTAAAGAAGAGGAAAAAGTATTTTTACAACTAAACATTAAGAAAGGATTGAGAATGCACTTTAAATTTCTAAATTTGAAATAAAAATGAAATTTAGAAATTGATATATTATGGATAATTAAATTCCCTTTGAATTTGGTAAGATTTTTTTTTTACTTGAATTTACACAGTAAAATTGATGTCCAAAGGGAAATAATCGGGAATAATGATTAATCCCTAAAAATTAGTAAAGAAATGTTTGTAATTAGGAATTTGGTAAATTTTGGTAAACACAGAGTTTTACTAGGGAGAATTTTTACTTCCAAGGCATGTAAATATGCTGGAAATTTTTTTTTAACAAATAAATAACATAATTTATAAATGAAAATGTGCATTTCTATCTTTTCTGGGCAAAGTTGAACAAATGGTAAAATCTCATAATTAATGGTAAATCCCTAAATTACCATATAAATGTTTTAATACTTGAATAATAATAATTTAGACTATCATACTACAATTAAAAATTTATATTTGGTGCGTGAGTAATGGAGGTATTGAAATCCTTCCCTCTGTGCAAAAATTTTCACTATGCTAAGGTTTTTCCTTATTTCATAAAATACATACTTTGCACATGTAGCGCTTAGTGCTCTTAAAGGAATTTGATATTTAGGGTATTTTTATTTGTCAGTGTTCAAATACCTGGAGTTGTGTAGTAGGGATATGTAAATAAATATATGTTTATTATTATTAGAATTTCCATCTTGTTGGAGCACATAGAATGGAGTAATGGCGATGACCAATGAAGTTTTAAACGTACAATATATTATAAAGAATAACCTTGATAGCTTGTGATTAGCGTTTGGAATAATGAGAACAGAGTAAATGTATGGAATGTGAAGACCAATAGAGTCTTGAAAATAGAGTGTGACTCCGAGGAGTCTCGAGTACCAATCCAAAGATTTTGATTATGATAGCTCATATATTATAAAAATATAACTATAAATATTGCATGTGAAGGAGGATGGAATTAACTGAAATAAAATACAATATTAGATATATTTTAATTANCATATATATATATATATATATATATATATATATATATATATAATGATTATGGTGTGAAGTCTTAAGCTAGTTTGTTTGATTTATACATTAATCAAGGATTTTAAGCCTAAGTACTTTCTAGTCTAATTAATTAAATTATAATATAATATAAATAGTGTTATAATATAATTAATTAGCTTATAAGATAATCATTACAAAATGGTACTTAAGTGAATTATTAAGCGAAGTAAAAATGTGTTTATGGGGGTAAATACCTAGTGAATATTAACTATCCCTAATGAAGATTTAATAAATAAATATCGAGGAGCGATATTTTAGGAAGGTATTAATTAAGTATCCCAAAGCAACTTACGAGAAATGGAAAAATGTCAATATCTAGCTGAGTGAGCCTATGCACTTTATGGTGACATGGTGAGTCATAATGGATCCATGTGTCAAGTGGATACTGATCCACATGTCACGTCTAGAGACAAAGTATTGATGTCATGGATGACATGGATTTCCAACAAGGAAACTAGGACACCCTTAGGATGATAGATGTTGATCATTAACAGGTTGACGAGTTGAGTGGGGCCCAGTAGGATAGGTAAACCTTAGGCGTCGAATTGATATTAATTGTCGGTTGGGAGATATTGAGTGCATCAAGAACACCCACCAAATATTCCTCAATACCTTGGGTTCAGGGTAGTGAGACTGTGAAAACTACTCAAACTCTGAATGGATGGTATCAAAAGGGAATATTGCTCAATACATACTTGTCAGAGGGAAGCAAAGAGTGCATTAGAAGAAGTTCTGAGCAATGATGGTTGTAGGCCTTTGTGGACTGAATTTCAACCATGGCAGGTTAGACTAGTGCCATGTCAATACCAGGGTGTTGCCATGTCAGTTGGAACAGACAATGAGACATCACGTGGAGGCCATGTAGCAGTAAGAGAGGTGTTTCCTATGTAAACCCGAGAAATTGGGAAGGTCACAACTTCCGTTCCATAGCTCTATTTTGGGTGAAGTTATTGTCGTTGGATAGCTCTTGACGAGTAGACGACGATGGAGTTGTGAAAGGGAGGAAGCAATATGGATTAGAAAAATAAAAAAATTAATACCCCATCTCTTAAAAGACACTAAGGGGGTTGGGTGTTTTACAGAGTGGTATCAGAGTAGGAAACAACACTTGGCCTGCTTGGGCTCATGAAAGAGTTTAATAAATGATATTAGAGAACTTTTAAGGGGGAATGCACTATACCCTACCCCATTCATAAGAGCTTATTGAACTTTACTAATGAAAAGAGGAATGAGACATTCTGTTGTTTTTAATTTTTTAAATATGGACTGTATGTTATTGTTATATGCTAAATGATGAAGTAATTTCACCTCACAAAAATACCTATGTTGTTTATAAATTAGTGGACAGTTAAATAAAAAAAAAATTTGTTATCAACACATAAACAGTCAATGGACAACAAGGAAAACTACAACATAAAGAATGGTGATACATTATGAGATGGGAAAGAGATCCCATAACACAAAAGAAGAGTTTGATGAAAGGAGAGTGGTGAAAACCCCTCCAGACTTGGATGAAGTTGTAAGAAGCCTCATGGAAGAATTACAAAGTTTTAAAGCAGACAATGAGAGGCTCATAAAATAACAAGAAAAACAAATTGAAATAAATGCATTTTTTTTTACAAAGCCTATCATACATACAAAGGCAGTTGCAACATGGACTAGAAGCCAGTAATGTGGACATACATCAGACTAAGAAAACCAAAAGTCCACCTGAGATACAAAAACATGGCTATGAAAGTAACAACATGAAGAGAAGCACCTCAAAGAAGGCTCAACATGGAGCTAAGAGGCATGCTAACGTCAAGGATTCATCTGAAGAATCCTATAGTGAGGGAAATGATAGCTCCAAGGAATTGTCTAGCAGTGATACTAGTTCACATTCTCATAGGATAAGAAATAGGAGAAAACATTCCAAGAGCCATGACACTGAAGAGTTTAAGAAATCCAAACCACCCACTTTTGATGGAGAAATTAAAAAGGGGGAAGAAGCAGAAGTTTGGTTTCTTGGATTAAAGAAGTACTCCAGAGTCTATGACTACTCTGAAAACTTAAAGGCCCAAATAACCATTTTCAACTTGAATGGAAAGGCCTCCATTTGGTGGGAGGACCTTATGAATGTGAAAGAAATTCATGAGAAGGAGTTGTCATGGAAAAAAATTGAAAAATACTTTAAGAAGAAGTACATGTCTGAAATATACTATGATGAAAACACCAAGGAGTTTTATGAACTCAAACTATGACAACTCACAATAGATGAATATATCAAAAAAATTCTTGAGATGATGAGGTATGTGCCCTACATAAAGGATGAAAAGGTAAACATGCAACGATTCATTAACGGGCTGCCTCAATCCTTCCAAGACATAATTGAGTTTGATGAACCTAAGACTTTAGAAGACATTATTCGGAAGGTAAGGTATTGCTATGAGAAATTCAAGAACAAGACAAAACCTCTTAAAGACTAGAAGAAGAAAAGTAAATTGGGATTCAAGAAGAATGGGTTTAAATCCTCGAGATTTAAGAGTCACGGGAAAATCTCTAAGATGAATCTTCCCACTAAGAGTGTGTATCAGCAGAAATTTCCATCTTGTAGTGGAAATAATTCCTTTGGATCAGCCCCAGAAACACTGATAATACAAAGAAAGAACCATTGAAATGTTGGAGGTGAGAAGAAGAAAATTTGTTGAGGAACTACCCACATAAACAATAGGATAATAGGAGGGTCTACAACATCTAGGAAGATACCACATTCAATTATGTGGCTAGGAGCATGCCACAAATTTATTCATCCCTGGATAATAGACAAGTTGACCACCAAGCGTCAGTGGTTGAGATGGAAGGTATGATTGTCAACCATCTTGTTTCCATTTTAATTGAACTTGGTTCAAATATAAGTTATGTTTCCCCTCAAACTATTGATAAATGTAAACTGCAACAAGTAAAACATGCTAAATCGTGGCTAGTACAACTATCCACTAGAAAAAAAGAAAGATAACAGAGGTCATACCAGTATGCCAATTCATTATGAATGGGTTTTCTACCCAAGAAACCCTAAACATACTCCCTTTAGGATCTTATGACATGTTGATTGGCATGGATTGGTTGGCTACCCATAAATCCAAGTTGGATTGCTACAATAAAACATTAGAGTGTGAAGACGAGGAAGGGAAGAAAAGGGCCCTACATGGAATTAAAAAGCTTGTCTCAGTGAGAAAAATATCATTTGTTGAACACATTGGTACGATATTTTCATTGATTTCAACAGGGTGCAGAAGAATCCAGTATAAACCCAAAGATCAGAAGGAAGAACATTAATCGAAGCTCAGAAGAGATGATGCATTTGAAATAACACAGGAGACATAGTTCTGCGAGTGAAGAAATCCTTTTGTAAAGGATCAAGTTACATGAGTCGTTCATTCTGATTTCGGGACAATCCAAGATTGTTAGATCGAGGTGAAGTTAGAGGTTGGGAAGGGTTAAATCTCAACCGTCAGATATGAAGAAGGAGCTTCAGATGGTTTCCCAACCATTGGATAAAGATTCGATATGGAATGGAAACGTTGAAACCATCAAGAAAGAAGGTGGTCAACTCTGAAACTGAATTCTCCGGTGAAAAGGAGTCTAGAACAGGTAAGTTTACCCGAAGGCCGAAGCCCTGAAGTCACGAACTCCCATCAAATGTTGATCTGGAGTGAAAACTATGAGAGTGTGCTAAGGAAGAAAGTGGTTAAATTTGGCCTTGACCAACTCCTGTGATAAGCAACTCAGATAAACCAAGAAATCTCGAATCCTAATGTTCCAGAATAAACAAAGGCCATAGGATTAAGACAGTTGAAAATCTATGGTGGTATATCTATTCGGCACTTTGGAAATGATCTAAGGGATGTATAAAAGTGCCAAAACTCCCAAAGACATGAATTGAGACATGTGGCAGAAGACAAATATGACACTTGGCCCAATCAAATGGTGAGAAGTGCCAAGGTTGATGTGGCACATATAGACTATAAAAGTCACGACTCAAGGTGACACGTGGCAGCCACTCAGCTAGTGCCACATCAACAGCGACATCAGCAAGCTACGTCACTCTGGGAGTACATCCTTCGGGGATATCCAACTTCTCCTACCTACAAAACTACCCGAAGCGCCGAAGGCCAAAGTCATGAATAGTCGAATACCGGGAGAGTAAGAGATCCTTTGTGCCTAAGTCTATGGTCCTAGCTCTTGGACATATGAAGGTTATCAAGCAGAGAGTGTTGATACACCCTTCAACGGAATTTTTTCCGGAAGAGTTGGAAGACTGCAAAGGCATGAGTCCTGAAACGTCGAAGTACCGAAGTAAACGAGAATCGTCCATCTCAAACATGCAAATAAAACATGACTGTCAATCTTGATAAGTGATTAAGCACTCATTTGGCTAAGCGCTTAGTCACCTCCTATGGTCATATGGAATAGAGGTCCTAAAAGTGCATCTGTGCGAATTTAACATACATAGGAATAATTTTTCCTCTTCCAGGAAGAAACTTTGAACCAGAAAGGATCTTGATTCTTCCTGATTGATATTAAGTGATCAAATACATCCAATGCATTGGAAAGATAATCGAAAAGATCAAATATGATATGTTGGAGAAATGGGGATGCAACATAAGCTTAAGAATAAAATAAAAATGCATGAGATCGAATTAAAATAAATCGATCCATACTTGTGATCGATTTATGAAAAATCCCTCTTACTAAATTGAAAATCTTTCATGTTAATGCGTGAATAAACATAGAGGGAGATATTAGTTCTAATTTAAAATAAAAATTCTATTACTGTTAATTTAAATTAAGAGGTGCAATGGTCAAAACAAAGGGACACAATGCTTCAATGCTCACACCAGTTGGAAGACTATATAAGTAATAAAGAGTTGTGAAGAAGAAGTATCTCTATAGTCCAGATCAGAAGACCAAAAGCAAAAGCAGAGTCCAAAGAAGAAGAACTGATGATACTTATGCAGTTAGGGTGGAAGGGAGGAGCAAGAAAGGATTCATATCCTTTACTAAGTAAAGTGTGAAATAAAGGGAGCTGGTGCTTCCTAGGGTTGGTGCCTTGAAGACAAGGGAGTTTCTGCTTGCTAGTGTTGGTGCCCTAAAGACAAGGGAGTTGGTGATTCCTAGGGTTGGTTCCCTAAAACAAGGGAGCTGGTGCTTCCTAGGGTTGGTTCCCTGAAGAAGGGGATTTGTGTCTCCAAGAGTTGGTGCTCTAAAAAGGATTGGTGTCCTTCACTATCTCAGATTATTCTTTATAACCTTGTAATTCTTGTTAATTATATTTATATAATTGATTTTAAATACAATTCCATTATTGTGGTGATTAATAAAATAAAAAAGTAACCGCTAATTTTTTAAAGAAAAAAAAGGTAATACCGATTCACCCCCCTCCCCTCTCAGTATTTACAACAATTGACATCATATCTAGTGCCTTCAACACCGTCTAATAATTGGAAGGTAGATCCTGAAAGAAATGGATCAGTAAGAGGGAATGTCTTCCAACAAAGCACCATTGTTTAATGGAGGTGGTTATGCTCTCTAGAAAAAAAGAATGAAAAACTACCTGTTGGCTCTTGGTTTTGATGTTTGGAAATCTCTTGTAGATGGTTACATTGCACTAGCTACTCCACCCACGGATACTATGGGAAAGAAGATTTGAAATGACAACTCAAGAGCAGTTAATGTCATTCTAGGAGGATTGAAAAATTCTATATGTGTGAAGGTAATGCATTGTAAGTCAGCTAAGGAAATCTGGGACAAATTGGAGGTTGTATATGAAGGATATAGCAAAGTCAAAGAAGTCAAACTACAAACCTATAGAGCTCAGTTTGAAAATTTGAATATGAAAGAAGAAGAGAACATTGTTGAATACTTTCATAGGGTAGATGAGGTAGTTAACTCAATCAGAGTAGCGTGAGAAGAACTTACCGATAAACCTATTGCACAAAAGATATTAAGGTCATTACCTAGGAGATATGATGCCAATATTTCCAAAATTGAAGATAGACCAAAACTTGACAAACTTACAGTAGATCAGCTTCATGGAATTTTTATAGCATATGAGATGAGAACAGGGAATGAAAAACCATCAAAAGGAGAAACATCCTTTAAGGCATCTAAAGCAAAGAAAAGACAAGAACACATGTCTAATAAATATTATTCAGACATATCAGATGCAGAAGAAGCCAAATTTATAAAGAAATTCCAGAAAGGATTTGGAATATATAAAGGAAAGTTACCCTTCAAATGTTTCAACTGTGGCAGAATCATACACTTTTCTAATAAATGTCCCTATCGCAAGCAAGAGGATAGTGATGATGAAGAATCTCACAACCAGAAAAACCAATACAAGAAGAAATTTTATAAGAAAAAGAAAAACTTCTACTCCAAAGAAGACATCAACTCTTCAGACATAAGTGAAGATGAAGATTCAGAGCTTCTATTTATGGGAATAAACACTCAAAATAATAATATAGAAAATGAAGAAAACTCTGAAAGTGAAGGTGAAGTAGATCTAGAAGCTGAACTGATTAGTGCTCTAGAGGAACTAAGAAAGTATAAAAATAAGAACAAGCTACCGAGGGCACAAATTCAAGAATTTAAATAATTACATCAATCGAGAGAAATAGATTCATCAAGAACTATCAAAGAATCAGAGAAGATCATCAGTGATTTGAAGTCCTAGTTCCTGGAAGCTAAAAGAATTGAAGAAGTCATTTTAAAACAACTCAATGATAGAAAACAAGTATGTGAGAATCTAGAAGTTGAGATTGAGTTGTTAAAAGGTGAACTTGAAAAAGAAAAGAAGGGATCCAAATTTGAAAATAGTTCAAAGATCCTGGATGAAATTCTTAGTAGTCAGAGGTCATCAAATAACAAGACTATTTTGGGATACACCCAAGACTAAAATTCTACATCACTAGGATCTGTCAAAATACCAATCAGTTATGTAGATGCTCTTAAAATCCCCTTAAGAAGATAACATAATAAGACAAGGATGATTCCATTCGAGACCGTCCCAAATAAACAAAAATCAACATCTCCTACTAAATAAAAAGATGAAAAGAAGAATACAAACACCAGAAGAAATCCCTCTAACAGATATCATTATATCTTCCTCGAATATTGTTATTCCTGCAATAATTTTGGACACAAATCAATACATTGTAAAGCCTATAGAAGGCACTATCCAAAAAATGTCCAAAGAAGTCAAAAGTTCAATACAGATAGAAGAAACTATAATTCGTTCTCTCCATTACAAGATTACAATACGGAATGCCTCAAATGTAATAACTATAGACATGAAGCCAGTGAATGTAGATTTTCAAAGTATGTCAAAGAGATAAATATTCCCAACAATAAAAAAAGTATGGAAGAAAAAGCAAGTAGAGAAAATAGAGTGTAAAGTAGCCATGTATGCCGAAAACAAAGGATGTTAGTGGTATATAGACAATGGATGTTATAAACACATGACTAGAGATCAAAGCAAATTTCTCAAGTTAACGAAGAAAGAAAAAGGAAAAGTCACCTTTGGAGATAATGTGTCAACCAAGATACTTGAAAAAGGCATTGTTATCCTAGGGAATAACAAGGCCAAAGCATAAAATGTACTTTTAGTAGAAAATCTTAAGCCTAATATCCTAAGTGTAATTCAAACATGTGATCAAGGTCAAATACTTACCTTTGATTCTCAGAAATGTGAGATAAGAAGAGAAGATACATGGAAGCTAGTGGCAGTTGCACCAAGAACATCTAGTAATGTGTACATCCTTGACATGGAAGGAGAAGAAAAATGTTGTTTAGGTCAAGAAGATGAAAGTTGGCTATGGCATACAAGGTTGGGACATATAAGCTTTGAAAACTTAATAAAATCAAATAAGAAGGAGGCAGTAAGGGATCTTCCAAAGATTATAAAGCCTTCAAAACCTATTTGTAAACATTGTCAAATAGGGAAGAAAACAAGAGTGAGGTTCAAAACAAAAGAGAATTCCACAACAAAACCATTAGAACTTATTCACACATATCTATGTGGACCTACCAGAACTAAAAGTACTTATGTTGAACATTATTTTATGTTGATCATTGATGATTACACAAGATGACCTAGGTATACTTTCTAAAAGAAAAATCAGAAGCCTTTGAGAAGTTTGAAACATACAAAGCCCTTGTAGAGAATGAAACAGATCTCAAAATTAAATGTTTGAGATCAGACAATGGAGGAGAATTCACCTCTAAAGAGTTCATTCAATTCTATGAAAAGCATGGTATCAAAAGAAAGTTTCCAACTCCCAGGGCTCCTCAACATAATGGAGTGGTAGAAAGGAAAAACAAAATAGTTCAAGAAGCTACAAGAACCATGCTAAATGAAGCCAATCTTCTAGAAAAATTATGGAGAGATGCAATATACACAACAATCCACATACTTAATTGATCTCAGTTGAGACCCAACCATGACAAAAATCCTTATGAACTATGGTTTGGCAGGCCAGCATCTGTAAAACACTTTAGAATTTTTGGAAGTAAATGTTACATTAAGAATGATGAAGATAATTTAGGGAAGTTGATCCAAGATCCGATGAAGGAGTATTTTTAGGGTATTCACCTAATAATAAAGCATACAAATGTTATGATCTTAGACTACTAAAGATAGTGGAAAGTGAAAATGTAAAGATAGATGATCTAAAACTAAAGAATAGCATATCCCAAGACATATCGAAAATTGATAAAAAAATATCAGCAAGAATATGGTGATGTAGAATATCAACAAGAAGATGATGATAACGAAACACATGAAAATGAACCGTATATTGATGAAGAATACAATGAATAAATTCCCTTGTCAAAAGCTCCATCAAAAGAGTTCAAAATAATCATCATGAAAGTCAGATTATTGGAAATAAAAATGTAGGAGTGGAAACAAGAAGGAAACTCACATTTGACTCAGAATAAGCAATGTTATCCCTGATAGAACCTAAGTCATTTAAAAAATCTAGCAAAAGTAAAGATTGGATAAAATCAATGGATGAAGAACTAGACCAAATAGAGAAGAACCATACTTGGGAACTAGTTCCAAGACCCAAGGACAAGAATGTGGTAGGAACCAATTGGATCTTCAAGAACAAACAAAATGAAAATGGGGAGATTATAAAGAACAAATCTAGATTAGTTTGTGAAGGATATTTCCTAGTGAAAGGTATTGATTTTGAAGAGACTTTTTCTCCAGTAGCAATATTGAAGGCCATCAGTATGTTCCTGGCATTTGCATGCTTCAGAAATTTCAAAACATATCAGATGGATGTCAAGTCAGCATTCCTTAATGGAACACTAGAAGAAGAAGTCTATGTTGAGAAACCATGAGGATTCATGTTAACATAAAATCAGGACTATGTTTATAAGATAAAAAATTTCCCCGTATGGTCTTAAACAAGCCCCTAGAGCATGGTTCTCAAGGCTTGATCAGTACTTGCAAAAACAAGGATATACGAGAGGGACTACTGACAAAAACTTATAAATCAAAATTGAGGATCAAAACATGATTGTTTTGGTGGTATATGTAGATGACATCATATTTGGAAGTAATCTTACTATACTAAGTAGAAAGTTTGCAACCAAAATGCAAGAAGAATTTGAAATGTCTATGCTGGGAAAACTGTCCTTCTTCTTAGGTTTACAAGTAACTCAAATAGAAAAAGGAATATTCGTTTCCAAAGCCAAATATATCAAGGAAATTATAAAGAATGCCAAATGGAAGAGAGTAAACCTATGAGTACTCCCATTATCACTATATGTAAACTAAGCCTAGAAGATGACTCACCAAAAGTGGACCAAACGATGTACAAATCAATGGTTGGTAGTCTACTCTATTCAACAACAACAAAACCTGACATCATGCAGGTTGTAGGACTCGTGGGGAGATTTCAATCCACGCCTAAAGAAACTCACTTAAAATAAGTAAAGAGAATACTCAGATATCTTAAAGGCACCTTAGAACTTGGATTATGGTATCCAAAAGATAAAGACTTCAATCTAACTACATACACTGATGCAGATTGGGCCAGTAGTATAGTGATAGGAAAATCACCAGTGGAGGAGCATTTTTTTTAGGAAAATGTCTATTAGTGTGGCTAAGTAAGAAACAAACATCCACATCACTATACACAACAGAGGTAGAATACATTGATGATGCATCATGCTGTAGACAAGTTCTTTGGATGAAGCAAACATTACAATATTTACAAATAAGATATGATGATCCCATTACTATTAATTGTGATAACACTAGTGCCATAATTATTTCTAAAATCCCAGTAATGCATTCTAAAACCAAACACGTCCCAATTAAATACCATTTCCTAAGAATCAGGTTACCCAAAAAGTGGTTAAAATAGTGTATGTGGACACCAAAGAACAAATTGCAAACATATTCACAAAACATTTTCCTAGGATTACTTTTGAAAATATTGGACAAAAATTGGGAGTAATTCACATACCTCATTAAAACCATAAAATCGTATCAGAAGAAAAGGGGCACATGGTTAAGGGGAGCATTTCCACAGGGGGAGTGAAGAAAGATCCCCTCTGACATTGCTGTCAAAGGGGGAAATTGATAAGCACAAAAATAAAAATATTTCAAAGAAAATATTGCCATCAATGCCAAAGGGGGATACTGTTGAACACAATGGTACGATATTGTCATTAATGCCAACAAGGTGCAGAAGAATCTTGTATAAACCCAAATCTTAGAAGGAAGACCGCTAATCGAAGCTCATAAGAGATGACGAATTTGAAATAACACAGGAGACAAAGTTCTGCAAGTGAAGAAATCCTTTTGTAAAGGATCGAGTTACATGAGTCATTCATTCTTATTTCAGGACAATCCGGGATCGCTAGATTGTGGTGAATTTAGAGGTTGGGAAGGATTAAATCTCAACCAATCATATCTAAATCAAGAGCTTCAGATGGTTTCCCAGCCGTTGGATCAAGATTCAATCTGGAATGGAAATGTTGAAACCATCAGGAAAGAAGGTGGTCAACTCCGACACTGACCACTTCGATGAAAATGAGTCTAGAACATGTAAGTTTACCCAAAGGCCGAAGCCCCAAAGTCACAAACTCCCATAAATCGTTGATCTGGAGTGAAAAATGTCATAGAATTCTAAGGAATAAAGTGTTCAACTCTGGCCTTGACCAACTCCGGCAATAAGCAACTCAGATAAACCAAGAACTCCCTAACCCCGAAGTTTCAGAAAAAACAAAGGCCATAGGATTAAGATAGTTGAAAATATACGGTGGTAGATCTATTCGGCACTTCGAAAATGATTGAAGGATGGTATAAAAGTGCCAAAACTCCCGAATCCATGAAGTGAGACATGTGGCAGAAGACAAATATGACACGTGGCCCAATCAAATGGTGACAAGTGTCAAGGTCGATGTGGCACATAAGGGCTATAAAAGTCACAAATCAAGGTGAAACGTGGCAGCCACTCAGCTAGTGCCATGTCAACAATGACGTCAACAAGCTACATCACTCTGGGAATACATCATTCGGGGATATCCAACTTCTCCTACATGAAAAACTACCCAAAGAGATGAAAGTTGAAGTCACGAATAACCGAATACCCAGAGAGCGGGTGCTCCTTTGTGCCTAAGTCTATGGTCCTAGCTCTTGGAAATATGAAGGTTATCAATTAGGGAGTGTTGATACACCCTTCTACAGAATTTTCTCTGGAAGAGTTGGGAGACTGCAAAGGCCCGAGTCCCGAAACATCGAAGTCCCGAAGTGAACGAGAACCGTCCATCTCAAACATGCAAATAAAACACGACCGTCAATCTTGATAAGTGATTAAGAACCCATTTGGATAAGCGCTTAGTCACCACCTATGATCATATGGAATAGAGGTCCTGAAAGTGCGTCTGTGTGAATTTAACATACAAAGGAATAATTTTTCCTCTGTTAGAAAGAAACTTTGAACCAAACAAGATCTTGATTCTCCCTTATTGATATTAAGTGATCAAATACATCCAATGCATTCGAAAGCTAATCGAAAAGATAAAATATGGTTTGTTGGAGAACTGGGGATGCAGTAGAAGCTTAAGAATAAAATAAAAAGGCATGAGATCGAATTAAAATAAATCGATCCATACTTGTGATCGATTTATGAAAAATCCCTCTTACTAAATTGAAAATCTTTCATGTTAATGCGTGAATAGACATAGAGGGAGATATTAGTTCTAATTTAAAATAAAAATTCTATTACTGTTAATTTAAATTAAGAGGTGCAATGGTCAAAACAAAGGGACACAATGCTTCAATGCTCACACCAGTTGGAAGACTATATAAGTAATAAAGAGTT
>ML782044.1:110088-123857 GCA_009831015.1 Picea engelmannii
TGTCTCCAAGAGTTGGTGCTCTAAAAAGGATTGGTGTCCTTCACTATCTCAGATTATTCTTTATAACCTTGTAATTATTGTTAATTATATTTATATAATTTATTTTAAATACAAGTCCATTATTGTGGTGATTAATAAAATAACAAAGTAACCGCTAATTGTTTAAAAAAAAAAGTAATATTGTTTCACCCCCCCTCTCAGTATTTACAACATTAGCCCTTCAAGTGAAGAAGTATTGCAGAAAAGGATGTCCTTTGTATGCAATACAAGTATTGAACTCTGTTGAGGAGAACAAATTAAACCTATAGGAGCATCCTATATTGGGAGAGTATAAATATGTGTTTCTAGAAGAGGTACCAAGTCTACCTCCAAGAATAGAGATTGATTTCTCAATAGAACTGGTACCCGAAGCGATGCCAATGTATAGAATACCCTATAGAATGAGTACACTGAAGGTAGTTGAGCTCAAACTACAGTTGAAGGAGATGTTGGACAAAGGTTACATTCGGCCTAGTGTGTCTCCTTGGGGAGCACCAACCTTGTTTGTGAATAAGAAGGATGACACACTCAGGTTGTGCATATACTATCCAGAACTCAACAAGATGACAATTAAAAATAAGTATCCCTTGCCAAGAATTGGTGACATGTTTGACCAATTAAGGGGCACTACAATTTTCTCCAATATTGACTTGAGTTCTGGATACCATCAAGTCCATATTAAGGATGAAGACATCCACAAAACAACCTTTAGGACAAGATATGGGCACTATGAATTTGTGGTGGTGCCATTTGGGCTTACCAATGCATCAACCACCTTTATGTGCTTAATGAATAATTTTCTTAGCAAGTTCTTGGACATATTTGTGGTTTTCATAGATGACATTATGATCTGTTCTAAGAGTTGAGAAGAGCATGAAGAGAACCTCAAGTTAGTACTTCAAGTGCTAAGAGAGCACAAGCTCTGTGCTAAGTTTAGTAAGTGTGACTTTTCCAAAAACAAGTCCATTACTTAGGCCATGTCATCACTGAGGAAGGAGTGGCAGTCTATCATGATAAGATCAAAGCCATTATGGATTTCTCTACACCAAAAGATGTATCTGATATCATATCCTTTATGGGCCTAGAAGGACACTATATAAGGTTCATAAAAGGATTTTCCAAGATTGGTTGTCCAATCACTTCCCTTCAGAAAAAGGGAGTTAAATTTATTTGGACAACAGAGTGTGAAGAGAGTTTTTAGCAGCTGAAATACCTTTTAACCTATGCACCTATGCTGAAAATTGCAGACTCAAACAAGGAATTCCTTGTGTGTACAAATGCCTACAAGGAAGGACTCGGAGGAGTCCTTATGAAAGAAGGGCATATGATTTGATATTAACCCAGAAAATTTAATGAGCATGAAATCAATTATGTGACATGTGATTTGGAATTGGCTGCCATAGTACATGCTTTAAAAATATGGAGGAATTACCTCCTAGGTAGAATATTTGTACTGATGACAGACCATAATGGGATGAGATATTTGTTTGACCAGACGAAACTCAATGCTAAACAAGCTAGGTGGATGGCTCTCCTTAGTGAATTTGATTTTGAAATCAAGCACATCAAGGGAAAATAAAACAGAGTGGATGATGCCCTTAGTAGAAGCATGAAAGTGAATTCACTTGGAAGTTGTAAGCACTTGTCAATCATGCTTTAAAAAAGTGGAGGAATTACCTCCTAGGTAGAATATTCGTACTGATGAAAGACCATAGTGGGATGAGATATTTGTTTGACTAGCCCAAAATCAATGATAAACAAGCTAGGTGGATGGATCTCCTTAGTGAATTTGATTTTGAAATCAAACACATCAAGGGAAAATAAAACAGAGTGGTTGATGCCCTCAGTAGAAGAATGAAATTGATTCACTTGGTAGTTGTAAGCACTTGTGAACCAGATATCAAAGAAAGGGTTAAAAGTGCACAAGAGGCAGATGAGTTTTATGAAACTATAAAGACATATATAGAGCAAGATCCCACAGGGATGAAATATGAAGGATATCAACTATTGGATGATGGAATGTTAACCTACAAAGGTCAGTTATATATCCTGAATTGTGACAACTTCAAGAGGTTCATAATGGATGAACTACATAAAATACCATATATTGTTCATCCTGGTTATCGGAAAATGATCACAACCACTAAGAAGCTATTTTACTGGTCAGGAATGAAAAAGAACATATTTGACTACTTGTCTAAATTCTTAGAATGTCAGCAGGTTAAAGTGGAGCACATGCACCCAACGGGGTTAATGTTGTAGTCCCTACCAATTTCAGAATGGAAATGGGAAACCATCTCCATGGATTTCATCACAGGATTTCCTAAATCAACCAAGCAAAATGATGTTATTATGGTAGTTGTGGATAAGTTGAGCAAGACTACTCACTTTATTCATGTAAATTCAACTTGCAAGGAAATATATATTTCCAATATTTTTATGACATAAATATTTATACTACATGGTATACCTAAGGAAATCATATCAGACAGAGATACAAAATTTACCTCAAATTTTTGGAAATCTTTGTTTGTTGGTTTTGGGACTAAATTGTTATTTAGTACAACCTATCACCCTCAAAATAATGGGAAGACAGAGAAGGTAAACCAAGTATTAGAGAACATGTTAAGGATGCATGTGATGCATCAACATAATAAATGGGAAGAATACCTACCACTCGTAGAATTTGCCTACAACAACGACTATCATGAGTCATTGAAGATGGTCCCTTTTGAGGCTCTTTGTGGCAAACTGCAATATTCCAATCAACTGGAATAACCCAGTGGACAAAATAACACTTGGGACAGACATGCTAAAAGAAATGGAACAACAAGTAGTGCAAATAAAACAAAATATGAAAATAGCTCAGGAGGTATAGAAAAACTAGAGAGTTCAAAGTAGGGGATCATGTGTATCTCCGAATTAGACCCAGAAGAAGTTCCTTGAGAATGAGAACTTGTGCCAAGATGGAACCTCGGTTTTGTGGACCCTTTGAAATTTTAGACAGAGTGGGACCTATAACATATAGACTAGCACTTCCTCCAACAATGAAATAACATAATTTTTTCCATGTTTTGTTACTGAAGAAATATGTACATGATTCTAATCATATAATTGACTGCTATGTGATTCAGGTGGAACCATAGGGAGAATTCCTACCAGAGCCATAATGCATACTAGAAAAAAAATAAATTCCACTCAGGAACAAAACCATTGCATAGGTCAAGGTGCAATGGAAACACTTTGGTCCAAATGGAACTACATGGGAAATGGAGGATGCCATGAAACAAGCATACCCATTTTTTTTATCACTGATGTACATAAAGACCACAATGACGGGTAGAACACCAAGGATGGTGTTCCTTTTAATGGGATGGGATTGAAATATCCATGTTTCCCTAGCCTGTAAATATAATTGTATTTTTCTAAAAGACTATGGATAGACTGGTTATGTGTGGATTTTGGAATGATGAACTTTTTCTATAAAAGGTAATGTAAATATTTATGTTATTAAATAAAATGGAAATTGTTGCACAACTGCTAAAGTTGTTTCCAATGTAGATTATGATGCATGAGAGAGAATGGTGAGGGGAACCAATAATGGTTGAGATGACCCCTGTCAGGCCAGTACTCTACTGAATTTAAATTGCTCAGACCCAGTATAGTCCTATGTCCCAAAGAATTTAATTATCAGTCAAGCTGGTAGTTGGGAAGTGTTCTTCAAGAGTGAATGAGGAGATGGGAAGGGTACCCCATCTAAAAAATTTCTGATTTGACCCATGAATTGGGAAATGGACCCATGAAATCTTGTTGTAGAAGGAAATAAAAGAAAGAAAAATCATGGGAAGAAAGGAGATAATTCACATGAATGGGTCTGGTGACCATTTCTGAAGAGGTAGAGCATGTGAGGTTCTCTGGTTCTAAAGAGAAATTAGAAAAAAAATTGTTCCAGGTGTATGAGTTGTTGGGCAGTGTTTTATAATAAAGCTAAGAAACAGAGCTGCAAAAAATTTGAGTGATTGAGAGAGAAATCACAACAAGATCCGTTGCTTGGTGGATAGAAAACTATATTGCCATGTTCCTGTGGGAGAAGGAGAGTAATGTTTGTCCTTTGTTGTTGTTGAGAAAAAGAAGAACCTCTCTCTCATTGTATCATGGTCTAGATAGGGGGTGGCTAGTTGAGGAATATACCAAGAGAAACTGTGCCTATGATTGGGTGAAAAATGGAACACCCTTCAACAGTTGCCAACTAATTTCAAGTTTCAAATAAGTGTTTTTCTGAGTTTTGTATTGTATTGATTGGTTTATTTTATAATATGGATTTCAAGTGCTACATGATTGTTGAAACTATTATCCTATTTAAATGATGAAATTTGTGACTCTAATTCCTTGACTGGCTGGGAAATCTGAAGTAAAGATTTGGAAATCATACTTTGTCATTGGTTTTATGCCTTCCCCCCTTTAGAAAAAATAAGAAAGTTGTTAATAAAGGGTTCTAAATAAAATTTGGAGCAGATGTTGGTTGATCACTTGTATTAGTCTATATGAAATAATTCTTAAATATTAGTAAAGTCAAGCCACCATAGTCATCACAAATCGGCTTGGTAATTATGAAAGTGTAATTTTCTATTGGAAACTTGAAGGCTCGGCATAGGACTTTGGCCTCTCTATTGGTCTAGGAAATCTACCAAAATCAGAACTTGAAGGAGGATTAGATCCTTGTTTCACAATTAAAAAAAAAATCAACCCACACCTTAGAGAAGAGGCAAAGTATTTTTACAAATAAACATTAGGAAAGGATTGAGAATGCACTTTAAATTTTTAAATTTGAAATAAAAATGAAATTTAGAAATTGATATATTGTGGATAATTAAATTCCCTTTGAATTTGGTAGGAAACCAATTTTACTCTAAAAAATTGATGTCCAAAGGGAAAGAATTGGGAATAATGATTAATCCCTAAATATTAGTAAAGAAATGTTTGTAATTAGGAATTTGGTAAATTTTGGTAAACACAAAGTTTTACAAGGGAGGATTTTTAGGCGTGTAAATATGTTGGAAAACAAATTTAACAAATAAATAACATAGTTTATAAATGAAAATGTGCATTTCTATCTTTTATGGGCAAAGTTGAACAAATGCTAAAATCTGGTAATTAATGGTAAATGCTTTAATTACCATCTAATTTTTTTAATACTTGAATTATAGGAATTTAGACTATCATACTACAACTAGAAATTTATATGTGGTGCATGAGTAATGGAGGTATTGAAATCCTTCCCTCTGTGCAAATATTTTAATTTTGCTAAGGTTTTACCTTATTTCATAAAATACATACTTTGCACAGGTAGCGCTCAGTGCTCTTAAAGGAATTTGATATTTAGGATATTTTTATTTTTCAGTGTTCAAATACCCGGAGTTGTTTAAATACTCGTATTTTCTCAAAGCAAAGATATGTAAATAAATATATGTTTATTATTATTAGAATTTACATCCCATTAGAGAACAAAGAATGGAGTAATGGTGATGACCAATGAAGTTTTAAACATACAATATATTATAAAGAATAACCTTGTTAGCTTGTGATTGGCCTTTGGAATAATGAGAAAGGAGCAAATGTATGGAGTGTGAAGACCATTGGAGTCTTGAACAATATTACACTATAATAATTTGGCACAATTTCCAAAACCCTTTTGGAGTAAATGAAAAGGGGTAGTTAAATAATGTATGAAGCCTTTGGAGTGACGAGCGAGGAGGGAGTGTTCGAAGTTCGAAAGTTGGGTAGTATAAGACTCCACCCATATTAAATAAAATTAAAATATGCCCTTTCATGATTGGTTTTTGGAAGAACGGGAGGTGCACACAAGTTTCAATACTGAAGTTTACTTGGAGTTAACCATTCAAAGTGGATGGAAGGGAGTGCTTAAACGAAGTCCGAAGTCATCAGAGCGATGGCATATATTTTATAAAGTTTAAATATATAAAAATATTAAAACCCTACTTACTTATGATTGGTGATTGAAGTGCTGAGAGGAACACACACTTTCCAAGTCTGAGTTGATTTAATATTTAATGCATATAATAAATTAACGCAAAATTCAAACCCTTTTCGGAGTTGACCCTTTCGGATTTAATTATGAAGAGTTCAGAGTGTGACTCTGAAGAGTCTAGAGTACCATTCCGAAGAGTTTGATTATGATAGCTCATATCTTATTAAATTATAACTATTAAATATCGCACGTGAAGGAGGATGGAATTAATTGAAATAAAATAGAATATTAGATATATTTTAATTATTTTTCCTTCCCAGTGTGTGTGTGTGTGTGTGTGTAACGTAATGGTTACGGTGTGAAGTCTTAAGCCAGGTTCTTTGATTTATACGTTAATCAAGGATTTTAAGCCTAAGTACTTTCCAGTCTAGTTAATTATATTAGAACATAATATAAATTATGTTATAATATAATTAATTAGCTTATACGATAATCATTACAAAATGGTACTTAAGTGAATTATTAAGTGAAGTAAAAATGTGTTTATGGGGGTAAATACCTAGTGAATATTAATTATCCCTAATGAGGATTTAATAAATAAATACCGAAGAGTGGTATTTTAGGAAGGTATTAATTTGCTATACTAAATGAGCTTACGTGGAATGGACAAATGTCAATATTAGCCGAGTGAGCCTATGCACCTTATGGTGACATGGAGAGTCATAATGGGTCCATTTGTTGAGTGGATACTAAGCCACATGTCACATCTAGAGATGAAGTATTGATGTCATGGATGACATGACTTTCCAGCAAGGCATCTAGGACACCCTTAGGATGACAGATGTCGATCATTAACAGGTTGACGAGTTGAGTGGGGTCCAATAGGACAGGTAAACCTTATGCGCCTAATGGATCTTAATCATTGGTTGGGAGATATTGAATGCACCAAGAACACCCACCGAGGGGAAGGAATATTCATCGATACCTTGGGTTCAGGGTAGTGAGACTGTGAAAACTTTTCAAACTCCAAATGGATGGTATCGAGAGGGAATATTCCACAATACCATACTTGTCGGAGGTAAGCGAAGAGTGCGTCGAAAGAAGGTCCAAGAGACTATGTCTATAGGTCTGCATGGACTGAAGTTCCACCATGGCAGGTTAGACTAGTGCCACGTGGGGACCACGGTGTCGCCACATCAGTTGGCATGGACAATGAGATGTCACGTGGAGGCCATGTGGAAATAAGAGAGTTGTTTCCTATGTTAACCCGAGAACTTGGGAAGGTCACAACTTTCGTTCTAGAGCTCTGCTTTGGGAAATGCTACTTTCTTTGGAAAGTTCTTGATGATAATAAGATGATGGAATTGTGAAAGGGAGGAAGTAATATGGGTTAGAAAAAGAGAAAATTGAATACCCCATCCCTTAAAAGGCACTTAGGGGGTTGGGTGTGCTACATTTTGTCATTGAGTATCTTCTTTAAGCAAGAAACATGGAAGACCATATTTACACTTCCTGTTCGTAGATGAATAACATGGTCATGATCTTGAGTAGGTGGAAGACCCTTAGGCACCTCTTCAAATACTTTGGAATGATTATCGATAAATTTTTGGAGATCCATTTGAGTTGAGGCTATATATGTTTGAACATATGGTGAGGAAAATTGTGCAATTACACCATCGTGTCCCTTTTTGAGTAATTTTTTCATGTTTTTAGAGCTTATCACTTTAGAGAGTTTCCCTTGGATACCTTTAAGCTCAATTTCCTTGTATTCTAAGGAAAAACTCATGAAAAGATATTGAAAATTAAGGTCCATTGTTCCCAATGATTATAACCATTAGACTCATAATACAACATCAATACCACCCATTTTGATGGAAATGATGGGGATATACAATAAATACTTCCCCATATTGAGCTTAATATTATGGACTTTGTGAGAACAATTTATGGTACCTCCATTTTCAATCATTACTTGAAACTCTGGTGCTAGATATACAAAACAATTGAGATATTTTGCTAATTTGTAATTGATGAAGTTATGGGTACTACCATAATCAATCGACATTGTTACCTTTTTATTTTTGATATATCATTCTATCTTGAGGGTTTGTGGAGTATTGATGTTGACCAATGCATGACAAGATATCGTTGGAGTAGTCTCTTCTAGCTCTAGATCTTGAGATGGTTCCAATTCTTGATTTTCTTCCTCTTCATTGTCTATGTAGAATAATTTCTTCTCACTGCATTTATGCACCTTACTGTACTTGTTGTCACAATTGAAACATAGTCCCTTTTCTCTTCATTCACCCATTTGTTGAGGTGTCAACCTTGTCGGTTGAGTTACACTTTTCTTAGGAACCTCACAACGATCTCTGCTTCTTATGTGTGCTCTAATGGTAGACTTGTGCATAGCCTTATTCTTGGCTTGAATATGACAAGCATATTACATAGCTTCCATAATATTTGTAGGATGTATTAAGAAAATCTCATGTTTAATTTCTTCTCTTAATCCACTCATGTAAGCTTCCAACAAATGATCATCAATTATGTTATCCACCCTTGTGGTCAATACCTAAAATTTTGAATTGTAATCTTCAATGTCACTTAATTGTTTGATTCTTGTTAATTGACTAAAGTAGTCATGTTCCCATACTTTCCCATATTGTGCTTCTAAGTCTCTTGTAAATAGACCCCAAGTATATTGATAAAAAGGGTGTTTCCTTTTAACTTCCCATTGATATGGTTTTATCTCAAAGTTCAACGTTGCTATCTAAATCCTTTTCTTATCATCCATAATATTATGTAGTTCAAAATATTTCTCTATTTGGTTCACCCAGGTAAATACCTCTATACTATCAAACTTATTAATTCAATCTTGGGAGATTTGAATTTAGGCAAAGAATGAGATGGTATCCATCTTGAGAAGAAATTCAAGATTGGTTGACTGCAAAAGAGCATGAGTTTGCTCAGTGGGAAACAGAATGCATGAATGTCAATGTGAAGTGATGGAAGGATCTTTACATTGATATGCATGATTTTTTTTTTGTTGAATTTCCATGTTTATTGTATGAATGGTTGAAGAGGCAGACTGCTACTAACACTGCTTGGAGGCCTCAATAATCGTTGGTCTAGGATCAAGCTACAATTGATAGATTTAAGGCATTGGATAACACGTGGACTCGAGCCATTGATTTCTTGTTTTCTTGGGTGATGGAAGGGTACATAATTGAATTTGTTGTTGAGTACATTGATTCTTTTAGAGAGGCTAAAAGAATCAATGTACTCAACAACAAATTCAATTATGTACCCTTCCATCACCCAAGAAAACAAGAAATCAATGGCGTGAAAGGTCCTAGAAGAAGGATATTATAAGAAATCCCTCTTTGGATAAAAATGGTGTTCATGGAGAAGGGGATGATGTGCATGGAGCCCAACAGGAGGGCTCAGTAGACTCCCCTAGCATTGGGGGGGATGAAAATATGGGTGAAAAGTGAGAGACACGATGGATCCATCAAGGAGGTTCCATAAGTTGTTAAAATGAGGTGAGGAATAGGATGGACCCATAAGAGAAGAGGAGAGAGAGAGAGATGAAAGGTACGCAAGAATATTTGAGTTAAGAAGGAGAGTGGAATAAAGAAGCTGAAGGAAGTTAGCAAGGGGTGCACGATGAGGGGTCAATCCCAAGATGAAGAGGAAGGATAATGCCCCAAGAGGAAGTGTGGAAGAGTGTGTTGTACCAGAGAGGATCACAAATGAGAATAGGCATGCAAATAGGTTTGACATTGAGAGTAGGGTGTCTAGTGGAGATACCAGCAGTATTAGTGGTAGTCATAGGGGACCAGAAGATGAAGTTCGAACCCTTTAGCTATTATAGAGTGTTGAAACCTCAGAGAAAGATGAGGCACAGAGTAGAGGCATAGAAGTAGGAGAGGAATATGGAGGATCCCCTAGTGGTGGGGGAGAGGAGTCAACAATAGTGGATTGTCTTGTGTGGTTGCAAGTAGGAAACTCTCTGGGTTACCTCACTAGAAATGTTAGAAGAAGATGGAGTTACCCTCCTTGAGTATTTGTAACCACGAAGAAATAAAAACAGATAGCAAAGCCATTGGAGTAGAGACAAAAGTAGAAGGAGAAAGAAGAGAAGCGACGAGTGAATAAGGAGATGAAGTCAGTGATACTTCTCCAAGAAGAGTATCAATATTTATATCCTAGATACCCAACAATTAGGTTGGAGGACATAGTTCGATATTGCGGATGGAGAATCAAGATAGTACCTTGAGGTTACATGTGTTCCATGGAACAGGTAGAGACGATGCAGAGAAGCATTGGTTCACATGCGAGGTGATATGTCCTGTGGAGAGCATAATAGATGAGGCATTGAAGATTTTTCATTTGGAGACCACATTTAGCGACAAAGCGTTGATGTGGTATATGAGGTACAAGGCCACTACGCCAAAAGGACATGCAAGGTTCTTGACTGAGATCAAGAGAGATATTATTGTGGAATTCTAGAAACCTAAGTCAGAGTCTCAATGCATTACAAAGATCAAGGATATTAAACAGAAACTGGGAGAAACCATGTGGGACTATGACCAATGGTTCAATATTTTTTTGGATAGGTTGACATTCTAGATTCAGGACATGCAACATAGAGAATGGTTCATTGCAGGGTTTCTTCCCTGTATCCAAGTTTCACTTACCCAAAAGAAGGTGACTAGTCATGCAGAAGTAGTGGAGATTGTGATGAGCTTGTAGGCCACACCAGGAGGAGGAGAGGCATCGACATGATTGGCGTAGGTACATTCGTAGCTAGTCAACTTGATGATGAAATTAAGGGATATGGCCAAGGAAAAATTCTTGTGTGAGCA
Organism: Picea engelmannii; assembly: GCA_009831015.1. Lineage (NCBI taxonomy): Eukaryota > Viridiplantae > Streptophyta > Pinopsida > Pinales > Pinaceae > Picea > Picea engelmannii. The sequence continues at coordinate 120,985 of ML782044.1, forward strand.
TGTATTTTGTACCATGTGTCGTTTGAGAGACATCGTAGAGATGAGTGTCTTGTACTTGGAAACTATGTGGCAATGGTTTTGCTAAGTCCATTCCCAACTGTACCTCAGAAAAAATGGTGTGAAATTTGTAGATAGTGGGGCCATGTGCCACCCTGCTTCCCAATGATGGATAAATATCATAATACGCATCATACTCCATTGTGCGAATTCTACAAGTCCATGTGACATGATGTGAATAAAGATCGGTCACTCCAGTTGATTCAAGATCATACCCACAATGTGTTATGGGTACAAGAAGAACAGAAGGGTGGTGAATGTGGTGGTGCAGAGAGAGGTGGATATCAAGTATGTCCATGTGGTGGGTATGGACATGGTCATGGACGAGGATATGGAGGAGGGGGAGGTAGACCCTCCACTTGTTTTAACTATGAAAAAATTGGTCAAGTGTAAAGATTTTGTACCAATTTGTGTGCTCTATGTGGGTACTGCTACAACCCAAAGCACATTGCCAAGGATTGTCCTCACTTGTTGAAAAAGTGGGAAGAGAAGAAGACACATTGCAACATGGTGACTATAGAACCACACTAGAATAAGAAAAAGGATGATGAAGTTGATGTTTGGGTTAGAACCTGAGGTGGATAAAATACATGAATGAAATTTGAGCATGGTGAAAGCTCAGGTTAGAGATCAAAGGTGAAGACAGGGAAAGCAGCGTAGCCCCTTCCTAAGTTTTATGTTGCTCAACATACGCAATTTTTGTGTGACGTACAGAGGTCTATTAAGGAATAAAGAACATGGGAAGAGTTGCAATGCATGAAACAATAGTTGCTTGAGGAGGCCCAAATATGTGAGGAAGTTCAACGAGTGACACAGAGGTTGTTGAAGGAGGCCTGCGCCTATGATGAATTGCAGCATGCTATGCAAAGGTTTTCGGAGCAATCTCACATGTGCGAAGAAATATAATGCGCAACACAGAGGTCACTTAAATAAGCACACAAACAATAGGAGTTGCAATGCACCGAAAATAGAACGATTGAGGAACATATGCATGAGGATTTGAAGTGCATGGCATGTGAAGAAGTACTACGCAACTTGGGTCACGAAACATAGATTGAGGATCAAGTAACTACTTAAGTTGTTGTTTAATATTGTCAAACAATCATGATGTTGCACGAAAGTTGATGCAAATATTAGTAACATGCATGGGGCATAAGGGACGAAGAAAGCTATATCAACTCCCTTGCTATAAAGAGATATGTGTTGGGTGAGTAAACAAAAGTGTAGAGGAAGGGAGTTCAATATGAAAACTGAAATTGATAGCTATGAAATGGATGGGGTCATGTTGGATCTAGGTTCTAATGTGAACATCCTATCAAATACATCATGGGAGTTTATGAGTAAACCAATTTTGGTTTGGTCTCCCATATAGTTGTGGTTGAAAAACCAACAGAGAATATATCCTATAGGCCAATTAGAGAAATTCGAAGTAAATATAGAAGGGATGAAGATGAAGGTTGAATTTGAAGTGATAGAGATTATGGATGATTATGATCTCTATCCTGCTTTACTTGGTATTGATTGGGCCTTCGAAAATAATGTAGTGTTGAATTTGAAGAAGTGACAAATGTTGTGTGATATTGACACCCTATGCATGATCGTACCTGTAGATATTAATGAAGGGGACATATACAATGAGTCGGTAGACGAGGATGCAAGGAATTTCGTTATTGAGAATATCCACAATGTTATTGGGAACATGGAAGATTATGTTAATACCACAGTGAATGGGGAGATAAGTTGGAGGAGCATGAATTCATATGAGCGAAAGATGTATGAGGTCTCTACCCAAAGGTGTGCAATAATAACCAAAGCAGTGCGATGGATTGGCTTTGAGCTATGTGACGCACCATGATTTGATGGGACGAGACCAGTGCAATGTTTTTTGGTACAGATGGAGAAGATCGTTGAGACAAATCAGTGGATTTAGGCCATCAATATCATAGTGCAAGGAACACTTGCGCGTGTTGACGGGCGAAACAGTCCATCCGTCAACTGGGAGAGTGGAACCGGTCCGGGGCTGTCTAAATAACCCAAGCTGTTTGGTATGGACCACCCTGACGAGTTTAACGGCTCTGTTGGCCGCTCTGAGGTCTCCTAAGGGAACCAAAGAGAAAGTGATCTGAGCTAAAAAAATCTAAACTAAGGAAACTAGAAACTAATAAAACAAATTAAAACAAACTAACTAATTAAATGAAAGAAATTAAACAAAAACTAAGGAAACTAGAAACTAATAAAGCAAACTGAATTAACTACACTAATCTAACAACAAGTTACTAACTACATATATATACAATACTAACTATAATTATAATAACTCAAATCAACTACTTAATTATCAGTTACGATCATTCTTTATTCACAAATAAACAATATGGACAAATTACAGATTTGCTTAAAACCTGCGAAACTAATGTGTTTGCTGCCCTGAGACAACGAAGGATAACTTTTTTGATTTTTTGTATTTATGAAACAGAAAGAAAACTAACTGAAATTAAATGATCTAATCTAAATCTAACTAAACTACTAATTAATCAAAGCAATAAACATCTAACTATTTGACCTGGAAACGCTCCAAGTCTGTCCTGTGCGAGATGACTTCTAAGCTGATTGGAGGAGGGAAACTCACACCAGTTAAGCCCTTAAGCTTCTCGGAAACGATCAGTTGTAATGCTTCCTGAAGTATTATAACAGGACAAACAAGACATAAAAGATTATCATAACAATTTTTTGATTATAAATTCCTGCAAAAGGGGAAACCTATTGTGCAACAAACTTATATATTACAATTCAAATTATGAAGAAGACAAAGCTAT
>ML782044.1:142046-156056 GCA_009831015.1 Picea engelmannii
AAGTGCTCATACTGATTCACCCCCCCTCTCAGTATTCCAATACGCGACCCAATTTTGTATGAAGCACATGAGGGTATTGCAGGGGGACACACTATTGTTAAGGAAACCACGTGAAAAATTCTACATGTAAGGATTTGGTGGCCCTCACTCTTTGTTGATGCCAAGGAGTATTGTAAATCCTGCAACATTTTTCAATGGATTGGAAAGCCTTTCCAAAGAGACTAGCTCTCTTTGTTTTCAGTCACTATATTAGAACCATTTGAGAAATGGGAAATTGATTTTGTGGTCCCAATCAAATCTCCATCAAATCATATGGGTGTACGCTATATTATTATTTCCATTGAATATATGATGATATGGGCCAAAGTTGCACCGATTAAGGATTGCACAGTAGAAACAACAACACGATTCATTTTTGAGAATGTGATTACTGGATTTAGTTGTCCAAAGGTATCGATGAATGAATAGGGATCAAATTTTCTAAATGAGACCATTTGGGAACTCACTCACGAGTTCATGATCCATCACCAAAAGAGAACTCCCTATCATCCTCAAGCAAATGTATAGTTGAAGATTTCAATAAAATTTTAGAATATGCATTAACCAAAGTTTGTAATGTGCAGTGTAATGATTGGGATCAGAGGATCCCCATAGTGTTACGGGCATATATAACAACTTGTAAAAGGATGACGAAGCACACAACATTTTGATTGGTCCATGATAAAAAAGAATTCACGCCGCTAGAATTTGTTGTTCCTAGCCTTTGTGTTGCTCTAGCAACTCAGATGATAGATGTGTAGTCCCTTCAACAAAGGTTAGATAAACTCATGGAGCTAGAGTAGGACCGTATGATGGCAGGATTCATCCAAGTGGTCGATAAATAGAGACAAAAGGCATGACATGATCGCAACATCCGCCATAAAATTATATATCCAGGATCATTAGTGTTGTTATACAATAGTAAATACTTACAAAACCCTGACAAGTTATGTATGCGTTGGTTGGGTATTTTCCACCTGGTCTACATTAGCAAATATGGTGTTTCCAAGCTAGCTACATTACAAAGACAAATTCTTAAGGGACTTGTTAATGACATTAGGTTGAAGGTGTATTATGGCCTGCAGGGGTCACCTGTCATTTAGCCTTATTTATCCAACCTGGAATTCTATAGGGTAGGATTAGCATAGGACATACATCAGATAGAAGAGTACATAGTCGACATAATTCACCTTTTTTGTAGCACAACATATACTCCAGTCACATAGATGGATGATATAAATTATAAAAGGTCCCACCCTATTATTCACTAGCATGGCACCACCAAGCACCACATAGTTCCTTGAATTGTGCTTCAAAGATACAATAATATGCCAACTCTCTAGGCCCATAGTTAGTTCACCTATCACCATGGATAATCAACTTTGTTGAAGAAGATAACCCAAGACTATGGGTTATCCTCTCCACTAGGCTTTGAGGTCCCCTTCTTCCATCCTCTACTTCCAGAAAAAAAACACAGGAGGATGATGGTGGTCACTCCTGATGGAGCTCTTCCTCGGGATCTACTTCACATGGGTCAATGAGTAACTGGGCCAAGTTCTAGCTATAACACTTGGTTCAATTAGAGGGTCAATTTTTGGGTGATGTTCTTTAAACATATCCCTGATTCATCACCATAGAAACCCTTGAAGAGAGAGAGAGTTTGAGCAACTAGCCCAATGAAGTCCAAAGCCATCATTTACCTTGAAGAATTATCACCTCATTCTAGGACCTTTGTCAAGTTACAACTACAACCTGGACAAATGATTTTCTCTTACTCAAACCTAACTACCACCACAACTTGTTTTTATGCTTTGGTCCTTCAATGATGATGATTTTCTCTTAATCATTTCCCATTGTAGTTAGCTTGAGGGTGAGCCAAGTAATAGTGTTGGGGGCCTGTTGGCACCCAAAGTTTTGGGTAATTATCGTGCATGCACAAACAAAGTTGTGTGTGCCTATTCCAGTTTTGTGTGCACTCAAGTAGTTGTGCAAAGCGTAAAAGGAGGCGTGCATGCAAAATCAAGTTTTATTATTGTTTTGTAGTTCAAGTTCTGCTAATGCGCATTGGTCCAAAATTTTTGATGCATGCCAAAAATCAAGAAGACAATGCATACAGACCAAAAGCAAGAAAAAAATATTTGGAAAATCATCCTGAATGATTACTGCAAGCAACATGAGGGAATGAGGAGTAGAAAGAAGATGAGCTGGCAAGGTAGTTGAGATTTCCTTGATTCCAGAAAGGCTACGTGTAATGCATGCAAGTGACAAAAGCGTGTGGGACTGGCAGCAAGGATGATTTTAGGGGCTAAATTTCTCTCATGGGATAATTTTCCAAGTTTTTCCCCCAAAATAGATTCGCCCAAATTCTATAGGATGAAATTATTTTACCTTAAAAATCGCCAAAATTTTATACAAACTATACAAAATCCTTAGAAATTTGAATATTTTAACAAAAATATTGCCAAACATTTTATAGTTGGCATATGAAGGATTAATAAGATTCACCAAGGTTTCTACATTTAAAAATAAATTCCCATCCTTAAAATCAACCCTGACTAGCAGCCAGAGGAACGAGTGGGGAATAACTGAAAGAGACAAAGCACCAAAGTGAGAAGGAAATAAAAGGGAGCAACTACAACAAAAGGAGGGATAGTTGGTAGTTAGTTAACTTGTTAGTCAATTGGTTTTTGTTCTACTAGTTATATTGGTGATATTGAGCTCACTATAAGCATAGGTGTTGTAATGTCTCTGGTTGTAAGTCCAAGTATGTCACACTTGTAAAGTCTAAATAAAGTGCATGGAACTATGTAATGTAACACTTGGAAAATGTATAAGAGAAAAAATGTTTGTTGTTGTCAATGTATGTGTTGATTAATGTATGTTTGTGGTGATGGAATGAAGATAATAAAGTTGCAGTGATCCCGGTCTTATGATGTGTTACTAATGTGTCAATTGAATGTATTTGCTTATGTTATACACTATTAACTATTAGGGTAATCTGCAATGGATTATATGAATGTCAACCAGGATGGATCTCTGTGTGTTTATTCCTTCATCCTCGACACAAGACCAGATGGTTTCTGTGATCCTCATAGCATATCGGGTGATAAATTCTTCATCTTTGGCCGAGGATTGATATGTCGATGCTTTGGGGTTTTTGTTGGTCAATATAGAACCTTGGGTCTTCAACCCCCCAATGTTAAGAAGGACACGTTTAAGTGTGTTGTGAGCCAACACCATCTTCTTTTCCATTTCTTTAATTTTTCTTTGTGATTTTACCAAATCATTAATTTTTATTGACCTGGCACTCAAATCATTAAGTTGTTCCTCCAATCTAGATAGCTTGTTATGTATCTCATCATTTTATTCATGATTTATAGATGATACTTTTGGAGGTTTAATTGGTGTTGACATATTTTTTGGAGCCATGTGAATCAAAATAATAATACTCCTCTTTTTCCTCCTCATCACAAATTTTGAATCACCAAAATCCTATCTTCCAATAAAAAGTTATGCTAATTGTAATTTATGTACCTTTCAAACCATTAATTAGGAGTTTGTCCTCCTGACCAACCTTCCCTCTGATGTATGTATGAAATTTCGGCCCTTCTGAGTTTGAAATTTTGGCTTGTAATACTTTGAAATGTATTATTTTCAATTCCATAGGTATGACCAAAATTGGATGTGCCAAGTGAAAGTTAAGGTAAATTTCCCAAATCTTGCTAATTTTTGTCCTTTTCGGGAGAGAGAACTTGTATAGAATGCTATGTGTACAAAATTTAATAAATGATTCTAAAATTTATACCAAAAAGACTATGGACTATCCTATTTCAAATGCAACAAGTCTCATCGAATTTGGATCCTCACTGAAGAAGATATGATTGTTTTACCTAGAACACTCGTTATAGGACTAGTCAACAAACCCTATCTTCCACAGGGTATGTCTCCAAAAGTATAACATCTTAGAAGATGAAATTTTAACCATAGATACCTTGATATGTCTTGTAAATAACCTCCAAGTGTTTTTTTCTTAATCATCATGGAAAAAAGTTATAGAGAAAATGCTAAGATGATTTGCTTGAAGAAGCAAAACCCTAGGACCGATGCTTTAATACCAAATGTTATGATCCAACTCCTTAAAAAATGATAAAAAGTCAATGAATATAGTCCACTTTGAGTGGGAAACCTCCTTTTACAATATATCCAATTCAAAATACAATATGACGTGTGATAAGATGATCCTAAAACTAAGTCTCCTTGTTATATATATAGGAGACAAAGGGTACAATTGTAATGAAAGGGTGCAATTGAGGGTTCTAGCCAACATACAAATATAACACTAGAAATGTATTAATTCAATATCTAGGGCTTAATAAAGGGGGTTTTTACATAACATGGGGCTTTGTCTAGGGATTAACATAATCTTGGTATTTCCTTTGGAAATATGCCTTTGTACTCATATAGCACAAGATGGTATTCAATTTGCAGTTGCTTTCCTTCTGCTAAATTTAATACATGGATGGAATACAGTGGGAATCCTTTCTTGCAATGCTTCTTCAATTGTGTCGTTGAAATATGCCTTACTGACACAAGATTGTGTATTCCCCGTAAGACCCTTTTATTTCCTTCACCATCTTCACATGACAAGGTCTTATTAAAACAATCTAGTTTTTACTTGTGTGTTTCCAACCAATCCATGCCTATCAGCATGTCATATGATCCCAATGGAAAATATTTAGTACTCCTTGGGTGTGCAGTCCATCCATTTCAAACTGGTATGCTTCTATTAACTTAGTCACTTTCCTCTTGGTTCTTGTAGCTATTTGAACCAACCATGACTTTGCATGCTTTCTTTTCTATAAAACACATGCCTCAACAACTTGGGGTGTAATGTAAATAAAGTTAGAAGGGTCAATCAAAACTGAAATAGAGAAATTGGAAAGTATACCTTCTATCTCTATTGGCACCAGGATGAAGTGGAAAGAAGGAGGATCGTGAGAAAGAAAGCATGCAGAAATGAAAGTAGCAACTAGAGGGTAACAACACGCGCGCATGCAAGAAATATTGCACAAGGAAAATGATAGTTGGAGGAAGAACAACACGTGTGCATGGGAGGAATAACTAACATCGGTAGGGTTAGGGTTTTGGTAATACATTGTAAAATGGCTGAAGAGCCCGGTATATATCAAGAGAGATACACAGGTATCATAGAGAGGTTGATTCACTTTTGTATTAGTTAAGTTTCTGCAATACTCTATCGTAGCTAGGTACGAGTTGATGCGTTATGTAATATGGTCATGGACCAAGTTTGTAAGATGTTGAGATAGAATAGAGGAGAGGAGGAAGATCTGAGGATTAGATCACAAGATGTGGACCCTGGTGCGATCTAGTTCTCCTCACACGGATCTCACCCATCGGAGGGAATTGTAAGCGCGCAATGCTAGAGATGTAGAACTATCATAATAAAAAATCCAAGAGCCAAATCTTTGTAGACATAGCCCAGGAGGGGGTGAACCATGGTAATATCCATGTAATGTGAAGAATGCATGTACCTATTTTCTTCTTTCAACACTTTATTGTTATGCTTAATAAATGAGTTAATATATTGTTAAGAATTATGATTATGTTGTTCAGGAATTAAACTGTGAATTGGATACGTGCACCCATGAGGAATACGTAGATTACATTCACAGTTCATAGCGCATGGCTCTGCTTAGCAAACCCCTATCTCATACTCAATCCTAGGCTGTAAACACCTGAGTCTTACAACCACCCATTTAAAGCTATCTCGGGTGAGACTACGCAGTACATTCTATGTACTATGTCGCCTTCTGGTTTACCAGGAGGGCCGATAGTTTTAGAGGCTTTTTTGGAAACCCAAAAGACATGAACCCTGGTTCAATAACTCAGACAATAGAAGAGAGTGGTTAAAAACCAACAAATGGTTCCGTTGTCGGGTTAAGAGGAACAAGAGAGGACTGAGTAGACGAGATAGATTGCACGAGAAAAGAATGAGCGACAAAAGAATACCAATGAGCCATTAGAAGGGAATGTTGAGATCGTGGAACCCCACGAAAGCAGAAATCGAAGGTTGGTTGAGAACCAAAGAGCTCGAGTTTGTGCAACAAGACAATAGAAACCCTAGACTCACACTTCACAAATATCTGGATAAATACGTATTTACTGATTTACATAAAGTCTTTTTCTGTGATTTTCCGCATCTACTCCAGGAGGGGATACTAAGGTTGAAGGATAACCACGCGATGAACTAGGTTCAACAGCTAGAGTGGACCCTAGTACAGATTGAGCAGTTATAGCAGGTGAATAACAAATTCACCCGCGCAGTATACTTTTGGCTTGACAGTATTGTGGTAGGCTTCATCACTGAATTTGCAGTCGACACAGTGAAGTCATACATCGCAACAGAGAAAGAATTTCTACGTGGACCTCAAGGAAGGTACATTAAATATGTGTATACTTATATTAAGATACTTCTATATAACAAAGGTGTAATGACAATGGAATCATACATCTAAACTTCCCTGTGTGCATGGGGGAAGGGGGGAAGCACTGAGAGAGAGTGTGTTAGCACAATATTGGTTTATGCTTCAGTGTTGCATAAGTGGCGCTACCTACAAGCACTACCTAATATTTCACAGAGAACATAATTTGCATTTCATTATTCATTTTGACAAATGAATACAATTGTTATGGGATTTTTATTTGTTTTGGGGAAAATTGAAATTATATTGAGTTATTCCCAATATCCAAGTTCAAGCATCAAAGAACCCATGGATTTATGCTACCAAATTGAATGCAGAAACACAGTCAGGCGCTACCTACAGGCACTGCATAATATTATTGCAGAGGCTAAATTGTGCAGAGTTATTCTGCTAGTTTTGAGTCACTAATTTAAAACTTGGGTTATGAGCAGTTGAGGATGTATTTTTGAAAAATGGAGGAGGTTTTTGTTCATAACATTCCAAATAAAAAAAACCTCTCTCAGTTTTTCAAAATGTTTTTTAGTTTGATAGATATTGGATATAGAAGTAGGCGCTACGTACTAATTTCCTGTAGTGGTCACAGTTTTGATATTCGCCTTGTTGGGAGGTTGCTACATGTCAAGGAGAGTTCAAATGGATTCTCAAGGATAATTTAGATATCAAGGGAAACCTACACCTAATATTTATCTCCATCAAAGGCCTCATGCATGAGGTGGAAACAATTTATTTATGACTTCCAACAAATTCCCGAAAATCAACAGTTTGTTGGATTTTTGTCTCTTTGACCGTTTCCACCTATCTCCAAGGCTTAGAATCCAATGGAGGATATAGGATTCAATATCCTTAGGTTATTTGTATGCAATTTTCTATTTAAAGAGGGACATATCTCTTGGAGATGGGGATGGATGAGCTAAGAGAGGCTAGAGAGAGATGTCGCAGGCAATTTTCCTGTGTGTGTTCATTTGTAAGTCTGTGGGGATTTTTTTGATTGTAAGCATTACTGCTATTGGAGACTCATGAGAGTTGTGATTTAATATTGTAACTCTTTTTTTATATTTCTTCTTATTTGAATATATTGCATATTTGAGGATCAAAGGCTATCAATGATTTATGGATCCCTAAGCAGCAGAGGATCTGCTATATTTTGCCCATCAGTCACTTTTTATATTCAAGTATATGTTGATTCATTAAATTGAGAGGATCTTTGTTTAGTGAACATTCTAACTTATGTTTTCCTTCTTCATTCTTCCACCTATCAGCATATAATCTTGTTTTCTGTTGAGCAGCTTTTGTGCCTTCGATGAGTAGGATGTTTGTGACTCCATTGCCCATTGGTGTAGCATACTGATCTACAGCTTGCAACCCTCTCTCTTTCTTTCTCCATATTTTTGGTCCGCCTATTCAAAACAAAATTATATTTTACATTCTAATGGGTGCTGAGCTTACACTTTAGCAGTCAAAGTGTGACTTTCAGTGCTAACAAAGAGGATAAATGGAAAGAGGTGAGGATAAAGGCAAGAAGGAGGAGGAACCCTTGGACCCAATCATGATGGATGATGACCATCTCAAGTGGATCTTGGCGTCATCAGGAACGACGTGTAGTGGATTACCCTACCAATATAAGGTGAATACCAAAAAAAGAGTCGTAGCCGCGAGGGAGGGCTTGGCGAGAGATGAGGAAGAGGTAGAGGATCTCCGGGCTGTGGAGCATATTGAGGAAATGTTGCGTGCAACATATGAGAGGAAGATGAGAAGCCCAAGAATGGGAGGAGAAGCTATCCATCCTATACATATTAATGTCAGTGTGGAACCCACAAACCCATGTGTGACTAATACACCAAAGAGAACACCGTTTAGACAATTGAAGTTTGGAGGAAGTCCGATAGCAAGAAGTACATATACACTAGGAGCAACAACTGGAGGAACCAGTTCCGATAGCACTAGTCAAGTATCTACACCACGCGGAGGAGGTAGTAGCTCAGTATTTAGAATTGCAGGACACAATCCCACTATGAGATCACCAGAATTTCGAGGAGAAGCAGCAGAATACCCTGAGAAGCATTTGTTCATTTGTGCAAAGATCTGGGAGGCAAAATAGATCACTGATGAATACACCAAACTTGCACAGCTAGTGATTATGCTAAGAGACCTCACACTACATGGGTACAAGAGTCTAGACACGAACAGTGCCCCTGGGACAATGAGGACACTGGAAGACATTAAGAAGCTACTGATTAATGAGTTCTAGAAGCCGAGCTCAGAGGATCAGTACATGAATGAGATGATTGAAATAAGACATAAACCAAGAGAATCGGTATGGGATATCGATAAGAGGTTCAAGCGACTAAAAGGAAAACTAAAATACCTTATGACCAAAATGCAACATCGACGCCTATTTGACAATTCACTACTCCCACACTTAAAATATCCCCTACGACAACATAAATTTCAAACGCAGGCAGAGGCTCTGCAGGAAGCCTTGCAACTTGAAGAGAACCAGTACCAGCATACAGACCCAACTATTGAGGAATTGAAGGAGGATTTGAAGAATCTAACATTTCAGCTGAACTAGAATAAGAACAAGGACAAACAAGAAGTCGTTTGGTGCACCGCATGCAGGACGGAAGGACACCACAAGAATGAATTCCCAACATTCGCGTAGTATATGGAAACAAGTATGCCAAATCTGCTACCACAGGGAGGGTTATGGTGCGAAATATGAAAGAAATAGGGTCATGACCATTATCACTGCACAATGATGCAGAAATACCAGACAGTTCCCAAGAATTCATATTGCACCTTTTGTAAGTCTGTAGGCCATGACGACAAAGATTGTAGAACTATGGAGCTGATGCAGGAAAGAACATCAGACACATACATGGTACATGCCAAAATGATGAATGGGCAAGCATCGCCACAGTTCAATCAAACCCCAGCTCCATACACCACTGTGTAGTAGCAGTATAATATTGCACAACAACCATACAATAGCGTGTAGCCGCAGTATAACCTGACACATCCCCAGTACAATACAACGCAATACAATCAGGCACCACAGTATAACGCATCGAGAGGTGACCGAGCAGGCTACTGAGGAGGAGGAGGAGCTACAAGAGGTTTCAGACATGATAGAGGACCCATCACATGTCACAATTGCCAACAACCAGGACATTACGCACGAGATTGTCCACTTCCACCAGCAACTTGTATGTATTTCCATGCATTGGACCATGATACAAAGGAATGTTCGGCACTACTAGTAAATATCTAGGAAAAGAGGAATCAGAACAATCATAATGTCCAGTGGATTTCATCCGAAGCTAGGGATGACAAACGAAACATCAATATAGTCACTCGTGGAGGAACAAAAACATGAAGTGACGTAGTTCGACAGGAACCAACACAGAACCAATAGATAAAGAAGAACACTGAAATACGAAAGCAGTTCGACGCACCAAAATAAAATGAGACTTTTAAGGAAACCAGACAATAATTTTAGAAGGAGAACATAACGTTGACTTCAACTACGCAACCATTCAAGGAAGCCCCAGAATATGAGATGCTACCATCATTGGATCATACCAACGAAATGTAGCCCAAGGGACAAGTAAGTACAATCAAAGGATTTTTGCAATCATGCGTAAAAGTATTAAGTGATTCTTCATCTGTGAAAATATTGCAAAACATACTAGAGAAATGTAGCAGTGAGACGGAAGAGAAGTTAGAACAAAAAACTGTCAATCACCTACACACCAGAAGAAGAACAAGTAGGGAATTTAGACTAAATGCTAACATTGGGGATTTCAATATGGGAGACATTATACTAGACCTAGGATCCAAAGTGAATGTGCTACTCAAGAAGGCCTAGCAATGCATGGGTGTTGTTGGGAAATAATACCCTACGGACTAGCAAACTAGGGTTAGATTTGCATGCATATTTTGACCGTAAAGAAATGACCTTTTAACCTACCACCCAAAACTTAAACCCCTCTTTCAAGACACATGCATGGAAAGGAACTACTAACCTTTTTACTGATGTTTGGTGTAGATCCTCCGTTGTGCTTTGCCCGCTTACTTGTGCTGCTCCTTCCAAAGTTAACCTGCAATCAAGACAAAACACTACGCATGCATGCTATTTTTCTACTTGAGGGTTAGAAATTAAGCATAAATTACACAAATCACATATAACTCATGCATTGGGACGGGAAAAGTATTCTTTTATTATTCTCAAGATGAATCAACTTACAATAATAGTCGAGACCGGCCACCGCTCCTTGATCCTGATACTGGGCTCCTCCTCTTCTTTTGTTCTCCAACTGCTTTGCGTTAATTCTCATTAGGCTTGAGGAAAGGCTAAAGGGTTGGGACAATGGATTCGACAAATGGGAAGATTTTCTTCGCTATAATTTTCCGCTTCCAAATAGTACCCCTACCCCTTCTTTTATAGGCTAGAAGGAGCTAGGGTTTTGGATGAACCCTCGGCCATGCATGGCCGGGAGTTTTAGTTAACTGACCCATAGCTTTTCGCCCCGTCGAAAACTTTCCTATTTTTGAGTTTTGTTAGGTAAAAGCGGGTTGTAGTAGGTCTGCCAGCATTCACACACATGTAGTAGTGGGTTAGGGCGCGTGTGCCTTTACCCAAGAGGGTTTTCAAAGAGGTTTCTCAGCATATGTTTTGGAAATGAAGGGAAATGAGTTGGCCTGATGCCAGGTAAGCATGTGTGGTGCAATTTAGGGTTATAACAGATGCCCCCTAATGTGTGAGATCAGAAGAGCATCTGATGGTCGAAATACATTACCAATTCTTTACCAATCTGCACTGATATGCTGAATGAGTGAGCCCAAGAATCAGGAATCAGGAGGTGTCATCTGCAAAATAAAAAATGTCTCACTGAGGCGGGCATACCCATGCTTGGGATAAGATAGAACCATGGCTACCAATCAAATACACTATAGATCCATGTCAAATAACTATAAAGAGTAGTCGCGAATAATACACAGTGGAGCTACATCTCGAAATCAGAAAGATATACATATAAAGTATCCATCTCCCAGAAGCTGATTCGGCCTGAAGGTTGTACTTCATAGCTCGAGAAACAACTTCAAAATCTTATAAAACTCGGGTAGGAGTGTAATATGAGTGTACGACTGCACTACCCAGAGGTCTTCGACGGCTTGTCGGTTATGGACTTGATAATCTTGATGATCGGACTAAAGGCTTCAGTGATTTTGAACAAAGACTTGATTGGACGTTCAGGATGGCCGGGTATGCAGACAAGAGACATATCGCAGAGGGGCCGACTCAGGCTTAGTGACAAACTTCCCTTGGATAATATCACGACAAGTGATAAGAATCAGGCATCATATCGGTTAATCATAAGTCTACGAAGCAGGAGGCAACGCAAACTCTCCATATGTTTGGAAGAGTAACCAAACGGTGGAGGACACAACTCTATATAGCGAGAAAAAGCTTCCTAAGGTCGTACTACATCCCATATTCTGATGATCAAATGGACAGATGTGCTTCATCCAAGGGCGACTCATTATGCTGCCAATAAAGAAAATACTTTTCCCATCCTCTTTTTGGGGTATATTTGATTTTTTTGTTCTTTTTGATGATTGTGAAAAAGAATAAAGGAGTATTACATTACAATGGAGGAACGAGTTCTGCAAACATACAAGCTCGAGGCACAAGGACAAGACTGATGTTCTAGGGAAATGATACTCGGGAAAAATCCTACAATGGCCAAAGGTGTTAAGACGCAAAAGCAAACTGTCACAAGGCTGATGGATAAGGTATGCAAATGCAGTTGATAGAACACACAATGGTAATGTCCTTTGATGTAAGTTTAACGAGCCTAGAGAAGGCAAGCTCGGTGGTTTTTCATATTTAGAGAGTCTGAAAAAGCATAAAAGGAAACTCCATTGGGGTATCTTTTTCGACAATAGTCTAGTCGGTTCGAAAAAGGGATAAACTAGCACCGATTAGACGTCAATTCAAAACCATTTTAACGAGTGTGAAAAGGGCAAGATCACTCGGCTATTTTTTCACTTTTAAGGAGTCTGAAAAAAGCTTAACTATGGACTCCGTCAGGAATGTTCTTCTGGACCATTTTAACGAGTGTGAAAGAATAAGGTCACTCAACGATCTTTTCAATTTTAGGGAGTTTGAAAAGAGATTAACTATGGACTCCATGGGGGTTTCTTTTTCGTAAATTTAGTCCCTCAGGCCTGAAAAAGGAATAAAATTATACCTGAGGATACTCTTCTAAAGAATGAGAATTCAATAGAGTATTCCTTTGTTCATACAGTTGACCCGCGACTGTTGCCTCTACAGGCCGCATTTACTGCCCCCGCGTGATGAAAAAAAAACCAAAGAAAACATTTGTTGACCCTCCTTTACCTTGTTGTGTTGGAAGGATGTACGTTCAGTGGAGGGAAAGGGAGCACGAGGCCGCCAATGAGTTAGTGGCTACAGATCCGAATGTTGTGGCCGTGCTGACTCAGTGCGGGTTGGTAAAATTATTTTTATGTCCATTCATGCGCGCACAACCAAGGCTACTGAATGCCTTGGTTGATTACTGACACCCTGATGCAGAGGCGTTCATGCTAGAGGGGCAATCCTTGGTGCCCACCACCGATGATATTTACTTTTTGACTGGCCTCTCAAGGAGAGGGGAACCAATCACCTTTCAGACGTTTCCTGCGGGGCCGAGCAAAGTCTCGGAGCTGATCGATGAGTATTGTGAGGCTAGGACCGATCATAGAAGTTCATCGGTACCTGTTAGTAGGATTACCAGCCTCGCCCTACAGACTGTTTTATTGCTCATTGGGTGGATTACCGACTCAACATCCGTGCACTAGGCTTCGCGCGCACAGATGAACTGTGCGATCCAGTGCATGAATGCATAAATTTTTGATTGGAGTACCACACTGTTGGCGTGCATGAAGAGTTAACTGACAGCTTGCCGACAGTGGACACACAGGAACTTCGGGTTTGGGACCATCACGTGTTCATTCTTTTTCGAGAGAGTTCCATGTTTCAGTTCTCGGATGACAGTACGAGGACATCTGGCCACTTTCCCCACAGTATGCATATGTTAAGAACCAAACATCAATATAGCATAGAAAAATATCAAGAAAAGTACTCAACGCCTTGAAAAAGAGATAATTTCATATAATAAGCCTCTTCGAGGGGGCAACCTCCTTTTACCCCACTTAAATGTTCAAGTACAAGATGATTCAAAATGAAAATGTCTCCCTGGTATATATAGGAGACTAGGAGGTATAATTACAATTAATGGCCTAAAACTGACATAATTAATATAACATTACTAATCTAAATTACAACTAATGCCCTAAAGCCGACATAAATAAAATAGCATTACTAATCTAATATGCCCCAATTAAGGGGTAATGAGCCAACATTAGGGCTTAACATGCCCCTCCCCTTGAGACAAGTGTTGTC
>ML782044.1:162202-191133 GCA_009831015.1 Picea engelmannii
ATGGCCTAAAGCCGACATAATTAAAATAACATTACTAATCTAAATTACAACTAATGGCCTAAAGCCGACATAAATAAAATAGCATTACTAATCTAATATGCCCCAATTAAGGGGTAATGAGCCAACATTAGGGCTTAACAGCAGATGGGCAGTGTTACTGCCGCGACAGGGTGGTGGAAGGACTATGGAGGCCTTCAATGACAACTTTTTTGCTTGGCTGTCACAACAGATCCCGGCTATAGAGGACTACCCATATGTGGGGATCGACTTCTCCAGAGATCCAGAGATACCAGTGCCTCCTGGTGAGGAGCGAGGGGAGATGGGTAAGTCTCCACCTGTATAGTTTTTTTGTTTGCATATGTAATTTTTATGTCTTTTTTGATGTATATATCATGTTTTTGTATACCAGAGTTTTTTATGGGTGAACATTTATTGCATGCAGATGTGGGACCCGTGCAACCTGCCGGCTATGCACGGAACAGGCGTCGCCCACGGCCAAAATCCACAGCTGCCGCCGCTGGAGGAGCAACAATAGCAGGGAACCTCCCAGCAGGAGAGGTCGAGAGGGTCCTGAGGCGAATTGAGCGGAACTTTACTGCGCTCACTCGCACAGTTCCCATGGCAGAGATAGAGGACCTGCCGCCCTCCATGCAGACTCATGGTTTGGGGGCACCTCGGACATGGGTTCGATTGTTTAGGCGTTTAGCCCAAGCTGTACATGATTACAACAGGGCCCATAGGCCCTGAGTAGACTTTAGACTTTTATGTGCCACGAGCACTGATATGTATATATTTTTTGAGGGAATAAGCCCAGTGACTCGTTACTTTTCCCACTTTTAAGGCGCTTGCGCCCATCTATGTACTCTGAGGATTTTATCATGTTTATATATGGTTTTTTTTTTTATCTCTTTTTTGTGTCTTATGGATTATGTGTGAACAAATGTATTTATATGTTTATGTCCATGATCTTTTTATATGTGGGCAAGATGCCAATCCAAAATGTGATTAGCTAGAGTATCTGTGATTTGATTTAATCTCCTAGGAACATGAAAATATGTAATATAATCAAATATGCGTTCCAAGAGACGTACCCTAAGGAATCGTCGGTGTAAAGTTGGATCATGAACTCGGTATAATCTGTTTAGCTGCGACACAACCAGTTGAGCGTCTAGATAGACCCGGAGATGAGAGATACCCAATGACAATGCGTCACGAAGCAACTCAATAACTGCACTATACTCGGCAACATTATTCGTGGTGTTACCTAAGCATATACCTCCAGAAGATAACAATTGACCCTGTGGTGTAAAGATTACCCAAGCTGTGGAGGCAAGCCTCCGTGTGTGTCGACTAGCACCGTTCGCATACCCAACGAACACCTCGGACTCACTTGACATCTGCCATATTGACGAAAGATAACATCAATGACACATCCATAACACTTTTTAAAAGAAACGTAAAAAGTAATAGTACAAAGACTATACATATGTTACAAATAGTTATCCACAGTGACCTCTCTATGAGTAATACTTCTTGAGGTAGAGCCCATTTCTAGGCTCTGCCAAAGCATTCCCTTCAAAATCGACCAAACGATAAGCACGCTTTTTTAAAACCTCCTTAATAATGAAGGGTCCGAACCACATAGGTTTAAACTTTCCTGCCACCAGGGGGTCCTTATCTTAGTCATAGACCAGGATAAGGTTGCCTTCAGAAAAAATCCGAGGACGGACGGACCTATCATATTGACACTTGACCTTATGTTTATGAGCCTCATTATCCAGGGCCGCGTCGCGACGCTGCTCATCAATATTCTCAAGGTGTACTAACTGTTCTTCAAGTGGAGAAGTGTCTGGCAATAACTGTACTGCCAATTTCAGAGACGGGATTTGACATTCAATGGGCAAGACTGCCTCCAGCCCGTAAACGAGTTGGAAAGGTGAGAAACCAGTTGCAGTCTTCACTGATGTTTGGTAAGCCCATAATGCCGAGTATAACATCAAATTCCAGTTTGACTTGGCTGAGTTGATAGTTCGCTGTAGAATCGTCTTAAGAGTTTTGTTTATAGCTTCCACCTGCCCATTGGCTTGGGGGTAGTAAGGTGATGAATGTTCTTGCCGTAACCCAAGCTTTGATGTTAATTCGGACATCATTTGATTTTGAAAGTGACTGCCATGGTTAGTGACAATCTCTCTCAGGACGTCGAACCTTGCTATAATCTGGTTAAATAAGAAGAGCGTTGCAGTCTCTCCATCATCTTTAAACGTTGGCATTGCTTCGAACCACTTAGTGAAGTAGTCGACAGCTACGATGATATAGCGGTGCCCCCTTGCTGACGGGGGGTTACATGTAGTGTAATCAATCCCCCACTTAGTGAAGGGACCAACTATGATGACAGGAAACATAGGAGCTAGATGTGCCCTCATTGTCCGAGAGAAGATTTGGCACGGATGGTACTTCATGACCGACTCGATACAATCTTTGATAAGTGTGGGCCAGAAGTAACCTGCTCATAAAATATTTTGGGTTGTTGCCAACCCAGATAAGTGACCACCACAAGCTCCTGTATGACAATCATTGAGCACTATGAAGGCCTCCTCATGAGTGAGACATCGACGCAAGACGCAATCTACATCTCTCCGATACAATGTATTATCGAATATGAGATAGTTCTTAGCCTGATAGCGTATCCGCCGACGCTCATCACGAGAAGAAGAGGTTGGGAACTCCAAAGTCTGGAGATAGATCAGTATATCTCCGTACCAGGGGTCTGAAGATTAAATCAAAAACATATCCCCTCGGATAGGCGATTCCTCAGGTACAATGTCACCTAACTCAACTGGAAGTTCCGAAATAAGTTCTGCGAAGACCAATGACTTCTTGGACTTTGCTGAAACAAAGTCTAAGTCAAATTCTTCCAGGATGACCATCCATCTACTAATTTTTCCGTCAATAACTCGTCGTGTCAACATGTATTGGAATGGATTCATGACAGCAATGATGGTGATTTTGCGAAATAGAACATAGTGACGGAACCGTTGAACAGCATGAACTGCTGCCAACGCAAGTTTTTCGAGATGGGAATAATTAAGTTCCGGTCCTACGAGGCCTCGGCTCAGGTAATAGATCACGTATTCTGAAAACGAATCATCTTCCTGAACTAAAACCATGACTATGGTTGACTCTGTGGCAGCCAGATATAATAATAAATATTTGTTATAATTAGGTGGTCGTAGCAGAGGTGCAGTTGTGAGAGCGTGTTTTAATGTGTTGAAAGAGCGTTGAGCGGCTTCGTCCCAGAAAAAGGGAACATCTTTCTTAAGTAAACGCATAAATCCCTTGGTGATTTCGGCATAGTTGGCGATGAAGCGTCGTAAGAAGTTTGCCTTGCCTTGAAGACTTTGAAGTTGTAAGATTGTGCGTGGGGGGGGGGGCAACTGGGTTATTGCCTCCACCTTAAGAGGATCCACCATGATCCCTGTTGTTGATATGATGAAACCTAACAAACGTCATGATGTGACGCAAAAGATACACTTGTTGGGATTCAAGCGAATCCTAAAGTAGCGACAACGTTCGAAGATGAGTCTGAGGTGCATAGGATGATCCTTTCGCTTGTGAGAGCGTGATGCTAAATCATCTAGATAGGCCTCGACTATATGTTTGAGGTCGTGAAACGCAAAAGACATGGCCCGCTGGAAAGTGGCTCCATCATTCTTGAGGCCAAAAGGCATCTTACGATAGGGGAATGTACCCCACGGACAAATGAATGTCGTTTTGTGTTGGTCCTCAGGTTTGATTTGAATTTGATTATTGCCTGAAAAACCATCCATGAACGAAAAGTCTTCACAACCGGCACATTCATCAATGATCTGGTCAATGAATGGGGTTGGATAATTATCTTTTGGACATGACTTGTTCAAATCACGGAAATCGGTACATACACGAATCGTGCCTTGTTTTTTATCGACCAGCACGGGGTTTGACACCCATTGAGTCAAATGGATAGGGTAAATGAACCCTGCCTTGAGCAATTTCTCAACCTCAATCTTGATGGCTATTGCTTTCTTAGGATTGACTGGACGAAGTTTTTGTCGCACAGGCTTAGCATCAGGGTACGTTGTGATTTCATGTTCAACTATTTTTGGATCGATACCTGGCATTTCCTCATAAGACCAGGCAAAAACGTCACGCAATTCTTTGAAAAGATCCGTGTAAATCTGAATCTCTTCGGGGGAGCAATCCGCCCCGACGAAGACATTCTCCACGATGCTAGGGATGTGGGAGATGTTGATAGGTATGGTTTCAGCGATAGTTGCCATATTTCCCTCAGCATAAATTTCCTGTGTGGATAAGAGGTTAATAGGACACGACTGATCTCCCGTCATGGTGATAGTGAATTCTCTTGCCTCGATTGGGTGTAACTCTGGGAGGAAATATGATCTGTGATGAAGATCTTCCCAATTTTTTTCCGGACTAGTCATTGCTTCAATTACTGCTTCGTCAGAAGGCAAGACTAAGTCTAACAAATCGATGGTAGAAAGAGAACCCTGAGCCCAAATAGGCTCTAGAAGTGGATCCAACTCTTGTGCGGGAGTCAGATAAGGGTTAGTTGAAGCTTGCTGGACTAAAGAGTACGCTACTTCAACGACCGACAAGGGCATGGACATGTCGGAGTGCCCTGTCTCATCCATCCTGGCTGATGGGGAAGGAAGAATCCACGAATCCTCAAAGTAAGTCGTGCGAAACGATGAAACATGAAAAATCTCAACCTTGTGGTGACTCGATATAAACTTGACATCGTCATGAGGAGGTGGGTAATCGAAGGTACCCATCAAGGATGGGCACAAACCAACTCCTACATTAAAGACACCGGGCTGAGGATTATCAATCATGGGAACCGTGGATGCCCCCAAAGCTGGGTCAAGTCTAGAGAAGGACAATTGATCAATGGTCACTATCCGACCCTCGTGTGGAAACAACAAGACTCAGAAAATTGTAGCAACCACAACTTGCATAGCATAGTTCCAACTCCGACCCAACAAGAGGTTATAGTCGAGGGGAGCATCGACTACCTCTACTTCAACGCGCATGGTCTTTCCTCCTAACTGCACAGAGAAAAAAGGAATGATGCCATGTGGTTGGAAAGAACGACCGTCGAATGCAGTGAGGAGAGTAGGTGATGGAGACAAAGCGGGCTGACCAATGGCTTTCCAACATGCTAACGACATAACGCAAGTCGAAGCACCCTCGTCGACCACCGTGCAAAAGATATTCCGTGTAAAAGTTTCCGTGGGATGAGCCACTACTATCTGAAACGTGACGTGGTAAGGCAGACGAGGTTTTAAGTCGGTCGTATCTAACATGATGGTACCCGGGTTACAAATCTCAGTAGAGCCTAAAGCAGTCAACAAGGATTTCCTCTGAGCAGGGCAGCTTTGGAGGACCTCCAAAGTGGACATCGCACAAGGGGTTTGTGATAAATATTCCACCACAGAGTAATTTTGGGTGGCCCTTGCGTTTGGGTTGTGAGAAGCTTTCCTAAATGCACCCTTTGGAATGCGTGTCATTGTTTCACCCAACGTCTTCTCGATCTGTGGAGGAAGAGATGGGATCTCATCTTCTTTACCCTTCTCAGAGGCGCTTGGTTTACTATAGTCGTCCGCTCTAGTCGTTATTAAAGCATCACCCCTAACCATATATACGTTCGCGGATGAGGGATTGTTTGGAGGAGGGCAGGTTTCTTGGCTGCCCCCTTCGGCACTTGTAGAGGCTTGAGTTAAATTCTACCCATGCTGAAAGGGATTAGTCAACATGGCTTGCTGTTGCTATGTGACAAAATTTTGGGCCTCTGCAAGTCGAGGACATAGATGGGTTGGGTGGTCTTCCGCACACAAGTTGCACGGATACCTCGCCTTCCGTTTTTATGTGGTGCCATCGCCAGCATTATCAGTGGGGTTTTAATCCCCCTTACCCTTTTTCCGTTGTTTTTTCTTCCCTTCAGGCTGCTGGGTGGCCTTTGGGTTAGTCGTCTGTACAGAGTGTACTTCCGACGTTTGGGTAGGAGGGGCAGCCAAAGCAGTAGTCTAGCTAGCCGCTGAGTGTTGTATAGATAACTGTTGCAATTGCTTTGTCAATTGCTTAGCGGGCTTGGTTTGTGCTGAACCAACAATACCATCGACATGTGGTCCAACTCTCTGTCTAGTTTTATCCAGTATCGATCGTGGTGCATCCGACAGGATGTTGTATAATAAACCAGACTGAGAATAGATGAGCTCAAATTGTTGAGCCCTCATGATGGCATCTTCTTTGGAGAAAACTCCTGAAGTCGCGACGTCTTTGGATAATTGCGGGACTAAATACTTAAGGAACCACTCAAGCAGGAATGTTGGTGGGACTGGTACTTTGATTAGACTCTTTCGGTATCTCCACTCTCGGATATGATCAGAGATATGGTCTGCTATCGTCTATTCGAAATTGGCAAGCAGCTCTGTGCCAGCATCGTATCTCACAGGTAACTGGAAATGGTTAAAGAAGGCCATCGCGAGTTCGCCGAAAGAAGAATATCTTGAGTGATCAAGCTCTATGTATCATTTCGCGACACTCCCGATAAGAGTGCGTTGAAACAATCGCAACTAGACGGAGTCATCTTTCAATGAGTTAGATGAACACCAAAGATGGAAAGTAGTCACGTGATCACCTGAATCTTCGTTAGGCTTGGCCTCGAACTTTGGAATGTCAGAAGGCAACTTCGTTGGCATAGGAGGCCAACGTGGATCATGACAAATAGGATCATTTAACAACCTTGTCAAATATGGCAAGTGTAACATCGCCAGGAATGGTAGTTTGGGTTGTTGCTGATAGCCTGGGAAAAAGGGTCCTGGAGTTTGACTGGCACCAGGTTGCCAGGAAAAGTTTGGATGCTGGCCTGGATTCTGGTAGAAACCATGGCTCTGACCAGCGTAAGGATTTTTCATCTGTGGAGACATCATTGGCTGATTCCCCATAAAGGACATAGGATGTTGGGCATTCATCGTGTTTGACAGACTTTGGGAAGGATTACCCCCCATGCCGGTCCTGCTAGGAGAGGCATAGAAGTCTGTCCAGGGTTCCATTGTCTGTGGAAAGAATTACCCCAGAACAACATTCCAGAGGAGGGAACGGATCCTTGTCCTGAGTTCCAAGGTCCTGCTATATGTGCCCCCGACGTAGGAATAGTACCCTGCGTCGGAGTAGACTGTCCAAAAATGGGAGTGCCCCCAGATGGGAAAGCAGTGGATGCAAAAGTGTTGTTACCAAATGTCCTGTTCCAAACAAATGGTGATGAACCTACCGACATAGTGTGCGCAGGTGTTCCTTGACTCTCGGCTCCAAATGAACTCATGTGTGTAGGCTGCCCGGCGGACTGCTGATGCAGACCACCAAGCAAAGGGGACGAAGGAGAGATATGACCTCCAGCGTAAGGAAAAGCGTTAAAAGGAACAAGAATCCTCCCAAGTTGACCTTGCAGAGGAGCGCTATAGCTCCCTGCCCCCAGACCCAAAGTCTGTAGAGTGGAGTGAGTGAGTGCAGGACTTGTGCCCGAACTAGGCATACCGTACGAGAACGGAGAGCCTGTCGCACTAGGTTTGAATGGATTTGTGGCTACCACGATAGATGGGGTCGGTCCAATGTGAGACGTAGTTGTGGCCGAGACCATGGTGGCCCAGGCTGACGACGACAAGTTAGGAGATGCTTCTCCTGTGGTAGCCACGGTGGTGGGAATGGAAGAATTCCCAGAGGAAGTAACAACGTTTGTTTCCATAGCCGTGTGAGGCACTGACAGGCATTCATAAAATTGTATTGGTACACTGACCGATGGACAAGTATCAATGGTTGGGGTTTCAACTGAACCAAGATTGGCAGTTGATTCCTCCGGGAGTTGTTCGGGCATAATGGTTTGTAACCCGGTTGCTTCGAAAACCCTTGTTGGTCTAACTTCCGCCTCAATGGTGACAGGGGTGGCTCTAGTATAACCGGCGTCAGGCCCAGAAGCCTTCGTGACCGGCAGAGCTCGGGATCCTCCACTGTGTGAGAAGATCCAAGACACGCTAAGGTATTCTACACATGCAAACAGTAACACACACTAAAAAATAAGCCCCTAAGAGATAAGACAAGCAATCACTAACTATTTTGAAGAACAATTACAATAACCAACACTGGAGGAACTTACCGGTGCAAGTGAAACTCAAAAACGGAAGCACCCTCTGGGTATACTCTACAAAGCGTGGCCTGATGTCTGTCCTAGGTACCACAGTATACCCCCGCAGTCACCTGTGTATGTCCCTATGAAAGATTGACAACTAGTTTGCCAACACGCGAACAGTCACCAGACGGGTACAGTTGATAGTTGGGTAGACCACAATGAGCAGGGTATCAAGCTCGAAACCTGTCAAGGGTATCGAGAGCAAATGGTCCGGAAGACAACTGAGGACCTCGAACGGATTCGAGACCCACGAAGCCCCGTGGCAAATGCAAACAACGAAATCCCAAAACAAATCCTCGATATGTGTTCTCCACTATGCTTGGTCCGGCTTTGGAGGGGTTGTCTCTGCTACCTTTCCTCACGCGACCTTGTGTTTATCCCCTGTGTTAGAGGGGGGTCCCAGATAACTTCCACAAAACTGGACTTCTACACTCCCTATCACAGACTCCAATGTTTGGTTTTGAGTGGCCTTGGAGAGTTTCCTCTCCAACCTAATCCAAGGCCCTAGTCCTGAACTAGTGTATGAACCCTACAAACAAAAAAGTCTAATAGATTTTAAATTAGTGTTGCTTTTATGGGATTTTTTTACGTCACAAGGCATGAAGGTGAAACTGATGATGTGTAAAGACTCAAAGCAAAAACAAATGAAAAAAGATGGAAACAAAAGACTTTTACTAAATGCAAAAATCAACAACTTTTCACAAAGAAAGACTTATTTTCTTTTCAATTTTTCTAAGATTTCATGCAGCAAACATAAAGGAATTTCTCTCGACTACAAGCTACTTATTCTCTAAATGCACTGCAAAAACTTATGAACAAAAGACTTCTTCCTAGCTATTGATGCAGAAACACAATCTTCAAACAAAGAAGAAAATAAAAAAGAGATATATCCTTTATTTTATTTTATTTAAGTGCTAAATGAAGCAACAAAGGGAAAATGCCGACAAGCACAAAACCAAGAAAACAAAAAAAAAATTATGGCTTAAAGCGCAGATCGCAAAGAATCAGGGCAAAGACACACAATGGCAATCAAGAAAGCACCGACTCTTACGCTTGTCTAAAAACCATAAAACAATTTTTTTTTTTTTTTATCTTTTCTATCAACTATCTACTAAGAAAAAACAGGCTAAGGGTAAGAGGCCCTAACCTACTGACTGTTCAACCCTGGGCTCAAACACCTGAGAAGAACACTTCTCACCACAGGAGGGGATGATTGCCCCACCCTGATTGAAAAACAACCTGTCAAAGCACGCCTCTGTCACTGAAACAACACGCGTGCAAACGCGTGCTGAGCTACAATAGAGCACGTGTACCCACGGGCTACACTTGCACAGGCCGCGTGTATGTATAAACTACCAGACAAAAATAAACACAGGCAACCCAGACCAGGAAGAGGCCTCTGGTATTGATAACCAGGGTCTCTTGAAGGCTTGGATGCTTCTTCTTAACATAAAAGAAAAATAATTGCAAAGAATAACAAAACGCAATAAAGCAAACTGAGACAAGACTGTGAACCAGCAAGACTCAGACAGGAACCAGGAGCCTCTCAAGATTTCTGAGTCCTACATGCTACTGAAACCTCTACAGCAAGTGTTCACACGCGGACTATAGAAGGTTAGGGCGCGGGCACACACGTGCAGGCCTTCTGCAGGCCGCGTGTACCTCTGTGTGTCCCGAAAATTGCCGTCAAGCAACAGTCAAGGAAAAATGGTATGAAGAACAGGGCTCCCAGCTAGCTCAGGCCTTACTGAAAACCACAGGCAAAGAAACAGAAAATCTAATCTCTTAAACTACCCAAAAACTCAACCAAATCCGGAAACCCTAAAGAGTATATTTCCCCAGTGGAGTTGCCAATTCTGTTGTTGGGAAATAATACCCTACGGACTAGCAAACTAGGGTTAGATTTGCATGTAGATTTTGATTGTAAAGAAATGACCTTTTAACCTACCACCCAAAACTTAAACCCCTCTTTCAAGACACATGCATGGAAAGGAACTACTAACCTTTTTACTGATGTTTTCTGTAGATCCTCCGTTGCACTTTGCCCACTTACTTGCACTGCTCCTTCTAAAGTTAACCTGCAATCAAGACAAAACACTACGCATGCATGCTATTTTTCTACTTGAGGGTTAGAAATTAAGCATAAATTACACAAATCACATATAACTCATGCATTGGGACGAGAAAAGTATTCTTTTATTATTCTCAAGATGAATCAACTTACAATAATAGTCGAGACCGGCCACCGCTCATTGATCCTGATCCTGGGCTCCTCCTCTTCTTTTGTCCTCCAACTACTTTGCGTTAATTCTACTTAGGATTGAGGAAAGGCTAA
This sequence comes from Picea engelmannii, assembly GCA_009831015.1. Classification (NCBI taxonomy): domain Eukaryota; kingdom Viridiplantae; phylum Streptophyta; class Pinopsida; order Pinales; family Pinaceae; genus Picea; species Picea engelmannii. The sequence continues at coordinate 172,777 of ML782044.1, forward strand.
AGTGTTGGGACAATGGATTCGGCAAATGGGCAGAGTTTCTTCGCTATAATTTTCCTCTTCCAAATAGTACCCCTACCCCTTCTTTTATAGGCTAGAAGGAGCTAGGGTTTTGGACGAACCCTCGGCCATGCATGGCCGGGAATTTCAGTTAACTGACCCATAGCTTTTTGTCCCATCGGCAAATTTCCTATTTTTGAGTTTTGTTAGGTAAACGCGGGCTGTAGTAGGCCTGCCAGCATTCACACACGTGCAGTAGTGGGTTAGGGCGCGTGTACCTTTACCCAAGAGGGTTTTCAAAGAGGTTTCTCAGCAGATGTTTTGGCAATGAAGGGAAATGAGTTGGCTTGATGTTAGGTAAGCATGTGTGGTGCAATTTAGGGTTATAACAGATGCCCCCTAATGTGTGAGGTTAGAAGAGCATCTGATGGCCGAAATACATTACCAATTCTTTACCAATCTGTATTGATATGTTGAATGAGTGAGCCCAAGAATCAGGAATCAGGAGGTGTCGTCTGCAAAATAACAAATGTCTCACCGAGGCGGGCATACCCATGCTCGGGATAATATAGAATTATGGCTACCAATCAAATACATTGTAGATCCATGTCAAATAACTATAAAGAGTAGTCGCGAATAATACACAGCGGAGCTACATCTCGAAATCAGAAAGATATACATATAAAGTATCCATCTCCCAGAAGTTGATTCGGCCTGATGGCTGTACTTCAGAGCTCGAGAAACAATTTCAAAATCTTATAAAACTTGGGTAGGAGTGTAATATGAGTGTACGATTGCACTACCCAGAGGTCTTCGACGGCTCGTCGGTTATGGACTTGATAATCTTGATGATCGGACTGAAGGCTTCAGTGATTTCGAACAAAGACTTGATTGGACGTTCAAGATGGCCGGGTATGCGAACAAGAGACATATCGCAGAGGGGCCGACTCAGGCTTAGTGACAAACTTCCCTTGGATAATAGCACGACAAGTGATAAGACTCATGCAGCATATCGGTTAATCATAAGTCTACGAAGCAGGAGGTAACGCAAACTCTCCATATGTTTGGAAGAGTAACCAAACGGTGGACACAACTCTATATAGCGAGAAAAAGATTCCTAAGGTCGTACTACATCCCATAGTCTGATGATCAAATGGACAGATGTGCTTCATCCAAAGGCGACTCATTATGCTGCCAATAAAGAAAATACTTTTCCCACACTCTTTTTGGGGTATATTTGGTTTTTTTGTTCTTTTTGATGATTGTGAAAAAGAATAAAGGAGTATTACATTACAATGGAGGAATGAGTTCTGCAAACATACAAGCTCGAGGCACAAGGACAAGAATGATGTTCTAGGGTAATGATACTCGGGAAAAATCCTCTAGTGGCCAAAGGTGTTAAGACGCAGAAGAAAACTGTCACAAGGATGATGGATAAGGTATGCAAATACGGTTGATAGAACACACAATGGTAACGTCCTTCGATGTAATTTTAACGAGCCCAGAGAAGGTAAGCTCGGTGGTTTTTCATATTTAGAGAGTCTGAAAAGGCATAAAAGGAAACTCCATTGGGGTATCTTTTTCGACAATAGTCTAGTCGGTTCGAAAAAGGGATAAACTAGCACCGATTAGACGTCAATTCAAAACCATTTTAACGAGTGTGAAAATGACAAGATCACTCGGCTATTTTTTCACTTTTAAGGAGTCTGAAAAAATATTAACTATGGACTCTGTCAGGAATGTTCTTCTGGACCATTTTAACGAGTGTGAAAGAATAAGGTCACTCGACGATCTTTTCAATTTTAGGGAGTCTGAAAAGAGCTTAACTATGGACTCCATGGAGGTTTCCTTTTCGTAAATTTAGTCCCTCGGGCCCGAAAAATGAATAAAATTATACCTGAGGATACTCTTCTAAAGAATGGGAATTCAATAGAGTATTCTTTTGTTCGTACAGTTGACCGTCTGGACCGAAAAAGGGGTAAACTACCGCCGGACAGACGTGACTTCAAATTTCAGTTTAACGAGCGTGAAAGGTCACAAGATCACTCGGCAATCTTTTCATCTTTAAAGGGTCTGAAAAGAGCTTAAAAGGAGACCTACTATGTTTTAGGAGTCCGGAGGGTAAGACAAAGAGTGAACAAGATCCATGTGAATGAGGCTCAAACTCATATTCAGGAAAGACTATACGGACTCCCGAGCCTACAGTGTTGTTAAAAACGGCATGGACACCATAATGCAACCAGGACCTACTTAGGGCATCCATGTTTTGGTAAGCTCTACCACCAAGTTGCGACACTTCTAGAGCAGCTATGACGGTTTCGTGTCACAACCAGATGGGATCGATCCTATATCATAAGAAAAAAGGCAACAAGATGCAAAAGTTGGGGTAGAATCCTAACCTATATGCTCAAGTTGATTTTTGAAAAATAATTTTTTTTATGGACCGTCAATATATATTTTTTTTTTTTTTTCGAAACTCAAAAAACATTGTCCCAATACCTGATCAAATCCCTCCCATATAACTCTTGGATCACTCTAAATGGTTTTTGGTATAAAGAAACTGATAAAGGGGCCCAAAAAAGTGACAAAAAGAGGCCAAAAAGTCTATAAATAGAAAATGGCACCTCATTATCACCATTGTTGATTTGGAAATTGACTCTGGAGCCAAAAGACCCCCTTTGCCAAAGATCGTGATTCCGGGAGCTACAATGGACGAAACGGACTTCTGCTTGGACCAAGTAAGTACAAACTCCCTTATTTAGCTATTCAATACTTCCTTTGTAGCATTTAGTTGATTTTTTTTGGGGTGGGCGTCGACCTCAAAAAGGTCAGCCCTAGGCAAACATGGTATGTCCAGGGACATCCCGCGGGTACCCGCGTGCAGAGCAAACCTTGCACACGGGTACCCGCAACTGTCGGCTCTACAGGCTGCGTTTACCCCCCCGCGTGATGAACAAAAAACCAAAGAAAACATGTGTTGACCCTACTTTACCTTGTTGTGTTGGCAGGATGTACGTTCAGTGGAGGGAAAGGGAGCATGAGGCCGCCAATGAGTTAGTGGTTGCAGATCCGAATGTTGTGGCCGTGCTGACACAGTGTGGGTTGGTAAAATTCTTTTTATGTCCATTCATGCGCACGCAACCAAGGCTACTGAATGCCTTGGTTGATTACTGGCACCCTGATGTAGAGGCGTTCATGCTAGAGGGGAAATCCTTGGTGCCCACCAACGAAGATATTTACTTTTTGAATGGCCTCTCAAGGAGAGGGGAACCAGTCAACTTTCAGACGTTTCCTGCGGGGCCGAGCAAAGTCTCGGAGATGATCAATGAGTACTGTGAGGCTGGAACCGATCATAGAATTTCATCGGTACCTATTAGTAGGATTACCATCCTCGCCCTACAGATTGTTTCATTTCTCATTGGGCAGATTACCAACTCAGCAGCCGTGCACCAGGCTTCACGCGCACAGATGAACTGTACGATCCAGTGCATGAATGCACAAATTTTTGATTGGAGTACCACACTGTTGGCGTGCATGAAGAGTCAACTGACAGCTTGCCGACAGCGGACACACAGGAACTTCGGGTTTGGGACCATCCCGTGTTCATTCTTTTTTGAGAGAGTTCCGTGTTTCATTCCTCGGCTGACAGTATGTGGACATCTGGCCACTTTCCCCGCAGTATGCAGATGGGCAGTGTTACTGCCGCGACAGGGTGGTGGAAGGACGGTGGAGGCCTTCAACGATGACCTTTTTTCTTGGCTGTCACGACAGATCCCGGCTATAGAGGACTACCCATATGCGGGGATCAACTTCTTCAGAGATCTAGAGATACCAGTGCCTCCTGGTGAGGAGCGAGGGGAGATGGGTAAGTCTCCACCTGTATAGTTTTTTTGTTTGCATATGTAATTTTTATGTCTTTTTTGATGTATATATCATGTTTTTGTATACCCAAGTTTTTGATGGGTGAACATTTATTGCATGCAGACGTGGGACCCTTGTGACTTGCCGACTATGCACGGAACAGGCGTCGCCCACGGCCAGAAGCTGCAGCTGCTGCCGCTGGAGGAGCAGCAGTAGCAGGGAACCTCCCAGCAGGAGAGGTCGAGAGGGTCCTAAGGTGAATTGAGCAGAACTTTATTGTGCTCACTCGCACAGTTCCCATGGCAGAGATAGAGGACCTACCGCCCTCCATGCAGACTCATGTTGTGGGGGCACCTCGGACATGGGTCCGATTGTTTAGGCGTTTAGCTCAAGCTGTACATGATTATAATAGGGCCCACAGGCCCTGAGTATACTTTAGAATTTTGTGTGCCACGAGCACTGATATGTATATATTTTTTGAGGGTATAAGCCCAGTGACTCGTTACTATTCCCACTTTTGAGGTGATTGCGCCCATCTATGTACTCTGAGGATTTTATGATGTTTATATATGGTTTTTTTTTTATCTCTTTTCTGTGTCTTATGGATTATGTGTGCACACATGTATTTACATGTTTATGTCCATGATATTTTTATATTTGGGCAAGATGCCAATCCAAAATGTGATTAGCTAGAGTATCTGTGATTTGATTTAATCTCCTAGGAACATGAAAATATGTAATATAATCAAAGCTGCATTCCAAGAGACGTACCCTAAGGAATCGTCGATGTGAAGTTGGATCATGAACTCGGTATATTCTATTTAGCTGCGACACAACCAGTTGAGCGTCTAGATAGACCCAGAGATGAGAGATACCCAATGACAATGTGTTACGAAGAAACTCAATAACTGCATTATACTCGACAACATTATTCATGGTGTCACCTAATCATATACCTCCGAAAGATAACAACTGACCCTGTGGTGTAAAGATTACCCAAGCTGCAGAGGCAAGCCTTCGCGTGTGTCGACTAGCACCGTCCGCATACCCAACGAACACCTCGGACTCACTTGACATCTTCCATATTGACAAAAGATAACATCAATGACACGTCCATAACACTTTTTAAAAGAAACGTAAAAAGTAATAGTACAAAGACTATACATATGTTACAAAAAGTTACCCACAGTGACCTCTCTATGAGTAATACTTCTTGAGGTAGAGCCCATTTCTAGGCTCCGCCAAAGCATTCCCTTCAAAATCGACCAAACGATAAGCGCCCTTTTTTAAAACATCCTTAATAATGAAGGGTCTGAACCACATAGGTTTAAACTTTCCTGCCCCCAGGGGGTCCTTATCTTGGTCATAGACCAGGACAAGGTCGCCTTCAGAAAAAATCCGAGGACGAACGAACCTATCATATTGACACTTGACCTTATGTTTATGAGCCTTGTTGGCCAGGGCCGCGTCGCGACGCTGCTCAAGGTGCACTAACCGTTCTTCAAGTGGAGAAGTGTCTAGCAATAACTGTACTGCCAATTTCAGAGACGGGATTTGACATTCAATGGGCAAGACTGCCTCCAGCCCGTAAACGAGTTGGAAAGGTGAGAAACCAGTTGCAGTCTTCACTAATGTTCGGTAAGCCCATAATGCCGAGTATAACATCAAATGCTAGTTTGACTTCGCTGAGTTGATAGTTCGCTGTAGAATCGTCTTAAGAGTTTTGTTTACAGCTTCCACCTGCCCATTGGCTTGGGGGTAGTAAGGTGATGAATGTTATTTCCATAACCCAAGATTTGATGTTAATTCGGACATCATTTGATTCTGAAAGTGACTGCCATGGTCAGTGACAATCTCTCTCGGGACGCCGAACCTTGCTATAATCTGGTTAAATAAGAAGAGCGTTGCAGTCTCTCCATCATCTTTAAACGTTGGCATAGCTTCGACCCACTTAGTGAAGTAGTCGACAGCTACGATGATATAGCGGTGCCCCCTTGATGAAGGGTGGTTGCATGTAGTGTAATCAATCCCCCACTTAGTGAAGGGACCAACTGTGATGACAGGAAACATAGGAGCTGGATGTGCCCTCATCGTCCGAGAGAATATTTGGCACGGATGGCACTTCATGACCGACTCGATACAATCTTTGATAAGTGTGGGCCAGAAGTAACTTGCTCGTAAAATATTTTGGGTTATTGCCAACCCAGATAAGTGACCACCACAAGCTCCTGTATCACAATCGTTGAGCACTATGACGGCCTCCTCATGAGTGAGACATCGACACAAGACGCAATATACACCTCTCCGATACAACGTATCATCGAATATGAGATAGTTCTTAGCCTGATGGTGTATCCGTCGACGCTCGTCACGAGAAGTAGAGGTGGGGCACTTCAAAGTCTGGAGATAGATCAATATATCTCCATACCAGGGGTCTGAAGATTCAATCAAAAACATATCCCCCCGGATAGGCGATTCCTTAGGCACAACGTCACCTGACTCAACCGGAAGTTCTGAAATATGTTCTGCGAAGACCAATGACTTCTTGGACTTTGTTGAAACAAAGTCTAAGTCAAATTCTTGGAGGATGACCATCCATCTACTGATTTTCCCGCCGATAACTCGTCGTGTCAACATGTACTGGAATGGATTCACGACAGCAACGACGGTGGTTTTGCGAAACAAAACATAGTGACAGAACCGTTGAATAGCATGAACTGCTGCCAATGCAAGTTTTTCAAGATGGGAATAATTAAGTTTCGATCCTACGAGGCCTCGGCTCAGGTAATAGATCACGTATTCTGAAAACGAATCATCTTCCTGAACTAAAACCATGCCTATGGTTGACTCTGCGGTAGCCAGATATAATAAAAAATCTTTGTTATAATTAGGTGGCCGTAGAAAAGGTGTGGTTGTGAGAGCGTGTTTTAATGCATCGAAAGAGCGTTGAACGGCTTCGTCCCAAAAAAAGGGAACATCTTTCTTAAGTAAATGCATAAAGCCCTTGGTGATCTCGGCATAGTTGGCGATGAAGCGTCGTAAGAAGTTCTCCTTGCCTTGAAGACTTTGAAGTTGTAAGATTGTGCATGGGGGGGGGGCAACTAGGTTATTGCCTCCACCTTAAGAGGATCCACCATGATCCCTTTTGTTGATACGATGAAACCTAACAAACGTCCTGACATGACGCAAAAGCTGCACTTGTTGGGATTCAAGCGAATCCTGAAGTAGTGACAGCGTTCGAAGATGATTCTGAGGTGCATAGGATGATCCTTTCACTTGCGAGAGCGTGATGCTAAATCATCTAGATAGGCCTCGACTATATGTTTGAGGTTGTGAAACACAAAAGACATGGCCCGTTGGAAAGTGGCTCCAGCATTCTTGAGGCCAAAAGACATCTTACGATAGGCGAATGTACCCCATGGACAAATGAATGCCGTTTTGTGTTGGTCCTCAGGTTTGATTTGAATTTTATTATAGCCTGAAAAACCATCCATGAACGAAAAGGCTTCACAACCGGCACATTCATCAATGATCTGGTCGATGAATGGGGTTGGATAATTGTCTTTTGGACATGCCTTGTTCAAATCATGGAAATCGGTACATACACGAATCGTGCCTTGTTTTTTATCGACCGGCATGGGGTTTGACACCCATTGAGTCAAATGGATAGGGTAAATGAACCCTGCCTTGAGCAATTTCTCAACCTCAATCTTGATGGCTGTTGCTTTCTTAGGATTGACTGGACGAAGTTTTTGTCGCACAGGCTTAGCATCAGGATACGTTGTGATTTCATGTTCAACTATTTTCGGATCGATACCTGGCATTTCCTCATAAGACCAGGCAATAATGTCGCGGAATTCTTTGAAAAGATCCGTGTAAATCTGAATCTCTTCGGGGGAGCAATCCACCCCGACGAAGACATTCTCCACGACGCCACGGTTGTGGGAGATGTTGATAGGTATGGTTTCAGCGATATTTTCCATATTTCCCTCAGCATAAATTTCCTATGTGGCTAAGAGGTTAATAGGACACGGCTGATCTCCCGTCATGGTGATAGTGAATTCTCTTGCCTCGATTCGGTGTAACTCTGGGAAGAAATATGATCTGTGATGACGATCTTCCCAAGGTTTGTTCGGACTAGTCATTGCTTCGATTACTGCTTCGTCAGAAAGCAAGACTAAGTCTAACGAATCGGTGGTAGCAAGAGAACCCTGAGCCCAAATAGGCTCTAGAAGTGGATCCAACTCTTGTGCGGGAGTTGGATCAGGGTTAGCTGAAGCTTGCTGGACTAAAGAGTACGCTACTTCAACGGCCAACAAGGGCATGGACATGCCGGAGTGCCCTGTCTCATCCATCCTGGCTGATGGGGAAGGAAGAATCCACGGATCCTCAAAGTAAGTCGTGCGAAACGATGAAACGTGAAAAATCTCAGCCTTGTGGTGACTTGATATAAACTTGACATCGTCATGAGGAGGTGGGTAATTGAAGGTACCCATCAAGGATGGGCACAAACCAACTCCTACGTTAACGACACTGGGCTAAGGATTATCAATCATGGGAACCGTGGATGCCCCCAAAGCTGGGTCAGGTCTAGAGAAGGACAATTGATCAATGGTCACTATCTGACCCTCATGTGGAAACAACAAGACTCAGAAAACTGTAGCAACCACAGCTTTCATAGCATAGGTCCAACTCCGACCCAACAAGAGGTTATAGTCGAGGGGAGCATCGACTACCTCTACTTCAACGCACACGGTCTTCCCTCCTAACTGCACAGGGAAAGAAGGAACGATGCCATGTGGTCGGAAAGAACGACCATCGAATGCAGTGAGGAGAGTAGGTGATGGAGACAAAGTGGGCTAACCAATGGATTTCCAACATGCTAACGATATAACGTAAGTTGAAGTGCCCTCGTCGACCATCGTGCGAAAGATATTCCGTGTAAAAGTTTTCGTGGGATGAGCCACTACTATCTGAAACGTGACATGGTAAGGCAGACGATGTTTTAAGTCGGTCGTATCTAACATGATGGTACTCGGGTTACAAATCTCAGTAGAGCCTAAAGCAGTCAACAAGGCTTTCCTCTGAGCAGGGCAGCTTTGGAGGACCTCCAAAGTGGACATCGCACAAGGGGTTTGTGATAAATATTCCACCACAGAGTAATTCTGGGTGGCCCTTGCGTTTGGGTTGTGAGAAGCTTTCTTAAATGCACCCTTTGGAATGTGTGTCATTGTTTCACCCAACGTCTTCTCGATCTGTGGAGGAAGAGATGGGATCTCAGCTTGTTTACCCTTCTCAGAGGCACTTGGTTTACTATATTCGTGTGCTCTAGTCGTTATTAAAGCATCACCCCTAACCATATATACGTTCGTGGATGAGGGATTGTTTGGAGGAGGGCAGGTTTCTTGGCTGCCCCTTTCGGCACTTGTAGAGGCTTGAGTTAAATTCTGCCCATGCTGAAAGGGATTAGTCAACACGGCTTGTTGTTGTTGTGTGACAAACTTTTGGGCCTCTGCAAGTCGAGGACATAGATGGGTCGGGTGGTCTTCCGCACACAAGTTGCACGGATACCTCACCTTCCGCTTTTTCGTGGTGCCCTCGCCAACATTATCAGTGGGTTTTTTATCCCCCTTACCCTTTTTCCGTTGTTTTTTCTTCCCTTCAGGCTGTTGGGTGGCCTTTGGGTTAGTCGTTTGTACGGAGTGTACTTTTGACATTTGGGTAGGAGGGGCAGCCAAAGAAGTAGTCTGGCTGGCCGTTGAGTGTTGTATAGATAACTGTTTCAATTGCTTTGTCAATTGCTCAGCGGGCTTGGTTTGTGTTGAACCAACAATACCATCGGCATGTGGTCCAACTCTCTGTCTAGTTTTATCCAGTATCGTTCGTGGTGCATCCAGCAGGATGTTGTATAATAAACCAGACTGAGAATAGATGAGCTCAAACTGTTGAGCCCTCATGATGGCATCTTCTTCGGAGAAAACTCCTGAAGTCGCGACGTCTTTGGATAATTGCGGGACTAAAGACTTAAGGAACCACTCAAGCAGGAATGCTGGTGGGACTGGTACTTTGATTAGACTCTTTCGGCGTCTCCACTCTCGGATATGATCAGAGATATGGTCCACTGTCGTCTGTTCGAAATTGGCAAGCAGCTCTGTACCAGCGTCGTATCTCACAGGTAACTGGAAATGGTTAAGGAAGGCCATCGCCAGTTCGCCAAAAGAAAAATATCTTGAGCAATCAATCTCAATGTACCATTTCGCGACACTTCTGATAAGAGTGCGTTGAAACAATCGCAACTGGACGGAGTCATCTTTCAATGAGTTAGATGAACACCAAAGATGGAAAGTAGTCACGTGATCACCTAGATCTTCGTTAGGCTTGGCCTCGAACTTTGGAATGTCCGAAGGCAACTTCATTGGCATAGGAGGCCAACGTGGATCATGACAAATAGGATCATTTAACAACCTTGTCAAATATGGCAAGTGTAACGTCGTCAGGAATGGTAGTTTGGGTTGTTGTTGATAGCCTGGGAAAAAGGGTCCTGTATTTTGACTGGCACCAGGTTGCCAGGAAAAGTTTGGCTGCTGGCCCAGATTCTAGTAGAAACCATGGCCCTGACCAGCATAAGGATTTTGCATCTGTGGAGACATCATTGGTTGATTCTCCATAAAGGACATAGGATGTTGGGCATTCATCGTGTTTGACAGACTTTGGGAAGGATTACCCCATGCCGGTCCTGCTAGGAGAGGCATAGAAGTCTGTCCAGGGTTCCTTTGACTGTGGAAATAATTACCCCAGAATGACATTCCAGAGGAGGGAACGGATCCTTGTCCCGAGTTCCAAGGTCCTGTTATATGTGCCCCCGACGCAGGAATAGTACCCTGCGCCGGAGTAAACTGTCCAAAAATGGGAGTGCCCCCAGATGGGAAAGCAGTGGATGCGAAAGTGTTGTTACCAAACATCTTGTTCCAAACAAACGGTGACAAACCTACCGGCATAGTGTGCGCAGGTGTTCCTTGACTCCCGGCTCCAAATGAACTCGTGTGTAAAGGCCGCCCGGCGGGCTGCTGATGCAGACCACCAAGCGAAGGGGACGAAGGAGAGATATGACCTCCAGCATAAGAAAAAGCATTAAAAGGAACAGGAATGCTCCCAAGTTGACCTTGTAGAGGAGCGTTATAGCTCCCTGCCCCCAGACCCAAAGTCTGTAGGACTTGTGCCCGAACTAGGCATACCGTACGAGAACGAAGAGCCTGTTGCACTAGGTGTGAATGGATTTGTGGTCGCCGCGATAGATGGGGTCGGTCCACTGTGCGACGTAGTTGCGGATGAGACCATGGTGGCCCGGGTTGACGACGGCAAGTTAGGAGATGCTTCTCCTAAGGTAGCCACGGTGGTGGGAATGGAAGAATTCCCAGAGGAAGTAACAACGTTTGTTTCCATAGCTGTGTGAGGCACTGACAGGCATTCGTAAAATTGGATTGGTACACTGACCGATGGCCATGTATCAGTGGTTGGGGTTTCAACTGAACCAAGATTGGCAGTTGATTCCTCCAGGATTTGTTCGGGCACAATGGTTTGTAACCCGGTTGCTTCGAAAGACCCTTGTTGGTCTAACTTCCGCCTCAATGGTGGCGGGGGTGGCTCCAGTATAACCGGCGGCAGGCCCAAAAGCCTTCATGACCGACGGAGCTTGTGATCCTCCACTGTGTGAGAAGATCCAAGACATGCTAAGGTATTCTACATGTGCAAACAGTAACACACACTAAAAAATAAGCCCCTAAGAGATAAGACAAGCAACCACTAACTATTTTGAAGAACAGTTACAACAACCAACACTAGAGCAACTTACCGGTGCAAGTGCAACTCGAAAACGGAAGCACCCTCTGGGTATACTCTGCAAAGCGTGGCCCGATGTCTATCCTAGGTACCGCGGTATACCCCTGCAGTCACCTGTGTATGTCCCTATGAAAGATTGGAAACTAGTTTGCCAACACGCGAATAGTCACCAGGCGGGTACGATCGATAGTCGGGTAGACCACAATGAGCAGGGTATCAAGCCTGAAACCTGTCAAGGGTATCGAGAGAAAATGGTCTGGAAGACAACTGAGGACCTTGAATGGATTTGAGACCCACGAAGCCATGTGGCAAATGCAAACGACGGAATCCCAAAACAAATCCTCGATATGTGTTCTCCACTATGCTTGGTCCGGCTTTGGAGGGTTTATCTCTGCTACCTTTCCTCACGCGACCTTGTGTTTATCCCCTGTGTTAGAGGGGTGTCTTGGATAACTTCCATGAAACTGGGCTTCTACACTCCCTATCACAGACTCCAATGTTTGGTTTTGAGTGGCCTTAGAGAGTTTCCTCTCCAACCTAATCCAAGGCCCTAGTCCTGAACTAGTGTATGAACCCTACAAACAAAAAAGTCTAATAGATTTTAAATTAGCGTTTCTTTTATGGGATTTTTTTACATCACAAGGCATGAAGGTGAAATTGATGATGTGTAAAGACTCAAAGCAAAAACAAATGAAAAAAGATGGAAACAAAAGACTTTTACTAAATGCAAAAATCAACAACTTTTCACAAAGAAAGACTTCTTTTCTTTTCAATTTTTCTAAGATTTCATGCAGCAAACATAAAGGAATTTCGCTCGACTACAAGCTACTTATTCTCTAAATGCACTGCAAAAACTTATGAACAAAAGACTTCTTCCTAGCTATTGATGCAGAAACACAATCTTCAAACAAAGAAGAAAATAAAAAAGAGATATATCCTTTATTTTATTTTATTTAAGTGCTAAATGAAGCAACAAAGGGAAAATGCCGACAAGCACAAAACCAAGAAAACAAAAAAAAAATTATGGCTTAAAGCGCAGATCGCAAAGAATCAGGGCAAAGACACACAATGGCAATCAAGAAAGCACCGACTCTTACGCTTGTCTAAAAACCATAAAACAATTTTTTTTTTTTTTATCTTTTCTATCAACTATCTACTAAGAAAAAACAGGCTAAGGGTAAGAGGCCCTAACCTACTGACTGTTCAACCCTGGGATCAAACACCTGAGAAGAACACTTCTCACCACAGGAGGGGATGATTGCCCCACCCTGATTCAAAAACAACCTGTCAAAGCACGCCTCTGTCACTGAAACAACACGCGTGCAAACGCGTGCTGAGCTACAACAGAGCACGTGTACCCGCGGGCTACACTTGCACAGGCCGCGTGTATGTATAAACTACCAGACAAAAATAAACACAGGCAACCCAGACCAGGAAGAGGCCTCTGGTATTGATAACCAGGATCTCTTGAAGGCTTGGATGCTTCTTCTTAATAGAAAAGAAAAATAATTGCAAAGAATAACAAAACGCAATAAAGCAAACTGAGACAAGACTGTGAACCAACAAGACTCAGACAGGATCCAGAAAGCCCCCTGAGAACCAAAAATTCTGACAGAGAAGAGGAGGACTGCCTCTCAATATTTCTGAGTCCTACACGCTACTGAAACCTCTACAACAAGCATTCACATGCGGGCTATAGAAGGTTAGGGCGTGGGCACACGCGTGCAGGCCTTCTGCAGGCCGTGTGTACCTCTGTGTGTCCAGAAAATTGTCGTCAAGCAAAAGTCAGGGAAAACTGGTATGAAGAACCAGGCTCCCTGCTAGCTCAGGCCTTACTGAAAAAGACAGGCAAAGAAACAGAAAATCTAATCTCTTAAACTACCCAAAAACTCAACCAAATCAGGAAACCCTAAAGAGTATATTTCCCCAGTGGAGTCGTCAATTCTGTTGTTGGGAAATAATACCCTACGGACTAGCAAACTAGGGTTAGATTTGCATGTAGATTTTGACTGTAAAGAAATGACCTTTTAACCTACCACCCAAAACTTGAACCCCTCTTTCAAGACACATGCATGGAAAGGAACTACTAACCTTTTTACTGATGTTTGGTGTAGATCCTCCGTTGTGCTTTGCCCTCTTACTTGCGCTGCTCCTTCCAAAGTTAACCTGCAATCAAGACAAAAAACTACGCATGCATGCTATTTTTCTACTTGAGGGTTAGAAATTAAGCATAAATTACACAAATCACATATAACTCATGCATTGGGACGAGAATTTTTTTTTTTATTATTCTCAAGATGAATCAACTTACAATAATAGTTGAGACCGGCCACGACTCCTTGATCCTGATCCTAGGCTCCTCCTCTTCTTTTGTCCTCCAACTTCTTTGTGTTAATTCTCCTTAGGCTTGAGGAAAGGCTAAAGGGTTGGGACGATGGATTCGGCAAATGGGCAGAGTTTCTTCGCTATAATTTTCCTCTTCCAAATAGTACCCCTACCCCTTCTTTTATAGGCTAGAAGGAGCTAGGGTTTTGGATGAACCCTCGGCCATGCATGGCCCGGAGTTTCAGTTAACTGACCCATAGATTTTTGTCCCGTCGACAACTTTCCTATTTTTGAGTTTTGTTAGGTAAACGCAGGCTGTAGTAGGCCTGCCAGCATTCACACACGTGCAGTAGTGGGTTAGGGTGCGTGTACCTTTACCCAAGAGGGTTTTCAAAGAGGTTTCTCATCAGATGTTTTGGCAAAGAAGGGAAATGAGTTGTCCTGATGCCAGGAAGATGTGCAAGAATAGACCATGCAATAAGATGGGTAGGCACAAAAATCTGAGAACCACCCAGTTTCTACTAGCTAAATGATTTGGAAACATTCTTGACACAATACGAAAACGAAGTATTAGAGAACCAACGACTGTCATCACTTGACTTAGCATTCAAGGCCACACCCATAAGATGGTGGGGTGCACATAAAGAGACCATCACAGACCGGTATCAATGTAATCGCTTATTGCGCATAAGGTTCGGTGCAGAATAGGAATACAACAAACAACAACAATACCAAGGATAAGAGACACCAATGAAACACTTGGTGAAATGCAAAACGTTGTGGAAAATGATGCCACTAGAGGAATGGCCTCATCACTTCATACATACTTTAGAGGGCATACCTGCAAACTGGTACATAGACCAGGAATTGCGCAAAGGAACTACAATATGGAGGACATTGCAACAGAACTTCACAATCACTTTCTCATTCGAACATGAGAAACCCAACATAGACACAACTCTCAAACGAATCAGAGGAGTAATATTCATTGAAGAACCAGAAATAGAATTTATCACAGAAGAGCAACAACGGAATAAACAAACAGTCAAGGAACTACTGTCATGTTATCATGTATAGGAGCAAGCACCAGATGAAGATGACCCACACAATATTCAGATCGAAGAAGTAGAAGGAGAAAGAGATGTGGAAGGACCACCCATAGAATCAAAATTCATTGCCGTGCCAATCAAGGTAAAGAAATTTAACATCGGGATAGTTGAGCAGCCCAAAATGGCCAACATTGGGGACTACTGGGATGAGCAAACAGTAGAAATCATCACAAAATTGTTGCACGAATATAGAGACCTTTTTCCCACAACATTTACAGAGATGAAGGGTATAGCAGGAGAACTGGGATAAATGAAGATACCACTCAGACCTGAAGCGAGACCGGTAAGACATCGACCCTACAGACTGAACCCCATATATAAACAAAAAGTGAAAGACAAGATTGATCGGATGCTCAAATCCAGCATCATCGAACCAGTTAAGGAATCGGAATGGATAAGCCCGATGGTAGTACAGGACAAGAAACAAGGAAGATGGATTATGATATGTGTCGACTTGAGGAAGTTGAATGATGCATGCCTATACGACCCATTACCTACAACGTTCACGGATGAAGTGTTAGAGAATGTGGGGGGACATGAATCTTACTCATTCACTGATGGATTCTCAGGCTACCATCAGCTTAAGATAACACATGAGGACAGACACAAGACCACGTTTGTGAAAGAATGAGGATCTTACTAGTACACAATCATGTCGTTCATACTGAATAATGCACCCGCAATATTCTCCAGAGTAGTCATCGCAACATTTAAGGAATTCATCCATCAGTTCCTCGAAGTATACCTGGATGACTGGACAATTTACAGTCTGCTGAAAACCATGTGGAAGTTTTATGACTAATGTTAAAACGATGCAGACAATGCCAGATATCACTGAATATCAAGAAATGCATATTTGGAACACCGTTTGGGATACTATTGGGCCACATAGTATGCAAACAAGGCTTGTTAATGGATCCGGCCAAGATCATCATCATTATTAACTTACCAGCACCAAAAACAGTTTGACAGCTAAGAGCAACTTTAGGGCACATGGGATACTACAGGAAATTCATCAAAGGATATGTGTAGATCACAACACCAATGGAAAAACTATTAAGTAAGGATACTAAATACCAATGGAATGACGAGTGTCAACATGGTTTGGATACCTTGAAGGAAAATATGGTTATTGCACCAATATTAGTATTTCCAGACTGGGAAAAGACATTCCATGTGCATGTAGATGCATCAGCGATAGCACTTGGAGCTATATTAGCGCAACTAGGAGCGGGAGACTTGGATCATCCGATAGCGTTCGTAAGCATAAAACTATCCGACTTAGAAAAAAATTATAACACGACATAAATAGAAGGCCTAGCCATGGTCTATGCACTGCAAAAGTTCAGACATTACCTATTGGGGAAACACTTTAAGATGTTTACAGATCACTTAGCCCTGAAATACCTAGTCAACAAGCCAGTGTTGGGGGGAGAATCTGTCGATGGTTACTACTATTTCAAGAATTTGATTTTGAAGTAATAGTTAAACCAGGAAAATTGAATGCAGGACCTGCCCACCTTTCAAGGGTCACAAATGGAGAAGAACCTATGAATCTAGAAGACACCTTTCCGAATGCACAATTATTCTCAGTACAGATTGTTGATGACTACTTCGCATAGATCATCTAGTACTTAAGAATAGGTATTGTGCCACAAGAATATACCACCGCGTAGAAGAAGAACCTGGTAGTTTGTGAAGTCAACTATCAATTGATCGCAGGACATCTATACAATATGGGCGTAAACAACATTTTACGAAGGTACGTGCTAGAGCACGAATGACCAAGAATTTTAGCAAAATCCCACGAGGGAATTGCAAGAAGGAGTTATGTAGGAAAAGATACCGTGCAAAAGGTACTATGTGCAGGACTATGGCAGCCAACGATTCACAAGGACTCGAAAGAATACTGTCAGAGATGCGATGTCTGTCAAAGGGTAGGAAAACCCAACAGAAGGGATGCGATGCCACTACGACCACAAGTAAAATTACATGCATTTGATAAATGGGCAATAGAATTTGTGAGACCCATTAACCCACCAGCCAAAAGGACAAGGGAAAGATACATTATCACCGCGATAGAATACCTAACAAGATGGGCGGAAGCCACACCAGTAAAATATTGTAGCGCAGAGACAGCTGCACACTTCTTGTTCGAACAAGTGATCACCAAATTTGGGTGCCCAAGATTTTTTATGAGCGACCAAGGCACACACTTCATAAACAACACCATCCACGTGATGCTCGAAGAGTTGGAATTTCATCACTAGAAGAGCACACCATATCACCCACAGACAATTGGCACAGTAGAATCCTTCAACAAAATTTTGGAGACCGCACTAACAAAGATCTGTAACGTCAATAGAGATGACTGGGACCTAAAAGTACCAACAGTATTATGGGCATATAGGAATACATGCAAAAATTTGACAGGGCACACACCATTCAAACTATTCTATGGCCAAGAAGCAGTAGTGCCATTAGAATTTTTAGTACCCAGCTTACGCGTAGCAGCTATCACACAAATGATAGAACGAGGCGTAGTACAGAAAAGAATGAATTAGTTATTCTCAATGGAGGAAGACCAAACCCTGGCAAGATTCCATCAACAAGTGCATAAATCCCAAGACAAAGCTTGACATGATCAACACATTAAGAAGAAGACATTTAAGGAAGGAGATTTAGTATTGCTCTATGACAACAAATTGTTTCAACACCTGGGGAAGATTAGAATGCATTGGCTAGGACCATACGAGGTAAAATATGTCACAGACAGAGGAGTTGTACAATTAAGATATTTAGCAGGTGCAGAACTCAGAGGAATGATCAATGGGAGCCGAATGAAGTTGTACAAGGACAGTCGACTGTTGGTTGTGGAGCCTGATTATCTTCCTGATTCATAGGTCCTTGCTTTCAGCCGTGTTTATACCCCATGAGGTATTTACACCCCAGAAGTATGTACACTCTTCCACGCGGGGGAGTGCAGAGGGGGGGTACCCCCTCTGCGGGGTCCGGGGGGTCCATCCCCCCAGCTGGGGGATCTGTGGGCAAGCGGGCCCCCAACGGGGGTTCGGGGGCAGCGTCCCCTGAAGAAAAAATTGCCTTGTAAAAGTATATTGTAATTTCATTGTAAATCTGGACCGTTCATTATAAGGTCGCAGATCTAACGATAGAGATTATGTTAGGTTTTTTTTCCCTAGAAGGCAACCCTCTTTTATGAGGGAAA
>ML782044.1:191594-220149 GCA_009831015.1 Picea engelmannii
ACCAAAGAAAAATGAGCAGGAAACGAAAAGTCGACAAAAGCAGTATGACAGGACAAAACTAAGCGGAATTAAAGCACGGAAAGGACTGAGGGAACATCACATTAAACGTGCCAACTGGAGATGGCAAAGAAAGCATAATGGAAAGTACGAAACTTCCATAGATGCATTGAACCCACAATTATGGTGCATTAATTACATCACGGAGGAAGAATCCTCGACAAGATTCATGACAAGCCCATACAACACGCGAGCACGGGAGAAACTAGTATATTCCTGAAAGGTGAATAGAGAGAGAGCAATAGCAGCCAGAACAAACAGAGCGAGACCACAGATCTCATCAAATTCATTCAAACTCAGCAAATGTTTGACAGTCACCACTATGGCACCACCGAAACCAACAGAACCAGGCCAGACAACAAGACCGACCAGGGTTCAAACTAGATCACGAGGACTGTTGGAGGAAAATGAGCAGCAACAACCGGAGATCGTCGATATCGATGATATCCCATCCCAAAAGGAGATATCGATGCACCCTACACCGATACTGGAAGAGATTCAACAGCCACAAGCAGAGGCCATGAAAAAGGATACGCCAACACTGGCATAGGAGCCTCAGAACGAGGAAGACCAAACCCAACGGGAAGTGAAACTAGAAAGAACTCAAGTAGCCATGGAAGTCAACGAAATGACACATAATCTGGGAGTAGCAGTGCAACCAGACGAGTCGCAAGAACCCAGCCTAGGTCAACCAATGGAGGAGACCGCTGGAACTACGTCGGCTTGGCCAGAATGACTGATGGGGGAACAATCAGAAGTTATTGGAACTTCTAACCAACCACCACAACAGGAAGACAAAGTTCAGATACTGAGTTCACCTCCCAAGAAACCTGTAGAAGAAATTGTGCTACCACACATACCAGAGGGAGTACAGGTAGAACCGCAACTACTGGGTCAGGTTGGGAAGCTCAAGTATTCCAACCATGACGTATCAGAAGAAACCAAGTTCCCCAAACTTGCACAGATAGTCTTCATGCAGACCATAACCGTAAACCAACTTGGAGAAACGATCAGCCAACCACACCAGTGGGAAGTTGGGATGGACATAACAAGAATCTTAGGTTTGTTGAAGCTACCACATTTTGGTAGAGGCTAGTACGCGACAACATGCATCTAGCAGTTTTTAGCAGTAACGCATGGAGGGGATATATGGTTGGATAAACCTGTCCCCATAACTATTGATCTTATCACGCAGATAACAGGACTACCCATTCGGGGTATGGATCTCGCGTTGATTATGGACGATAAATACAAGGAGAAAGCATTGGCAGAAGAGATGAAGAAGAAATATGGCACCACCAGAGGAATGAGGGGAATCATAATCAAATGAATCAACAACGTGGCTACACAACTGGGTGCAAAGATATTAGCTTGAAAATTGCTCAAAAAATGCCGCAAAGAGGAAGTGCCAGTAGGAGTCATTGCAGTTGCAACTCAGTGCACAGAAGGCACCTTTATGAGCCGGGCACCATATCTATTGAATTTTTTCAGGTGGACTGCAAGGATGCGCAGGATCTAGGCACAAAGTTCCATTACTCATGACTGATCACCCTAATAGCCTTCATGGGATGGCAGGAACCAGAGTATGTAATATTTTTCACTAGACTGCAACCAGCAGGAGCGAGATACCTATTACTAAGATCTGGGCCACAGGCCAGGCATAAGAGGGCGAATGGGGTCATATTCAAAGCATACCTACGGGACATACAGGAAGCCATCAGCCAATCATGGAGAATAACAACAGAGGCCGTCGCGCAATATGCGGACATTGCCAATTTCTAGGCCACAAGACAGACAATGTGGATACAACCAAGGCAGGATCCAGATAGGCAGTGGCTACTGATGCGCTACTGCATCACAGAAGGTGATATAGACATGGTCATCAAAAAATGGCCTGATGAATGGAGGATCCCAGCCATTACCCAAGAAGTATTAGAAAGAACAACAGAAGGAGAGGCAACGCAGGTGGAAACACAACTTCTGGAAGTCCCAGTGCCCAAGAAACCAAGGACAGGCCAAACCAAGCTGACT
Organism: Picea engelmannii; assembly: GCA_009831015.1. NCBI lineage: Eukaryota > Viridiplantae > Streptophyta > Pinopsida > Pinales > Pinaceae > Picea > Picea engelmannii. Next base: position 193,683 of record ML782044.1, read on the forward strand.
GAGGCAGACGAAGGGTCAAAGAAGATAGAGACCCATAAGGGGCAGAAAGAGACCACACAACTGACCAACGGACAACTGAAACATGCTAAGGGAGCAAGGGAGACCGCCCCGAACCCCATCACACAGGAACCAGGGGGAAATAAGAGACCAGCCGCGTATGAAGGAGGCACGTGCAAGAAATCAAAGGCACAATGAACATTGCCAGACTATATGATCACAGAGGACGATGGGGAAATTATCTCCAGAATGGTCCAGGATTTCTTAGCGAAAGATTTTGATCATGAAGCACATCACAAGGATAAAATGCAAAAAGAGTTGGCAGAAATGGGACAGTTCCTCAAGAAATTCGGGGAAGAACAGACAACAAGCAGTAGCAGAACAGATCCACCAAATATACAGGCCAAAGAAAGAGTGTAGGTAGAAGAACGAGACCCAGTCCAGCCCATGCCACACACAAACACAACGATCTACATCAAACCTAACATGCTGCACATGGATGAAATCATGGGGCAGACACCCCTGAAGGATTTGTACCACATACAGTTAGTCTTGACACGGATGCCATCAAAGGCACTACACAAATTATAGGCTAGTGTCGACCATAAGGTACAGTCTCGTGCACATAAAAACTTAGTCGAGCTACAAGCAGCAACAAAGAAGTGTGAGGCCCTGGAAAAAGTCTGTGAGCAGGCCAAGCTTGAAACTCGGGATGAAAAAGAACGCAGAAATGATATAGAACGAAGAGTGGGAGGAATTTTTGAAAAACTCCCAAGCACCGCACAAGGGAATGAACTCCCGGTAGCAGGGAATATTGACCAAATTGCACAGGAAATTGATCAATATCAGAAGGGGATCGAGAATATCCGTGAATAGCTCACACCAACCACTCCACCGGAAGTGAAGGACCAAAGGAAGCAGGAAGTAACAACGCAACTACAAAAGATGGAACAACAGGTTAGCACAGCATCCAAATTGTTTGATAAAGAAAAACAACTTTGGACAAGGTTGGAGGAGGATCCATAGGTCCAACACTGAGACAAGGAAGAGGAAAGGATCAATGCAATGATCCAAGAACTCAAATAGAATCAAAAGACCATACCAATCCTAGAACGAGTCAAAGGGACACAGGAGATAAAGAAGATGTAGGCAGAACTTATCACTGCATAAACATAGAAACAAAAGCGTCATGCTCAAATAGAACCACTACAGGAACGGGTAGCAGAAATACTCGCACAAGCAGAAGGAGATAGAACACATATAGCACAGACCTAGACCGAATGTGCAGGATTGTTGAGTGACGAAGTGGTATTTCAGGTAGTAGACACCATCAAGGAGAAGACCGTCCAGGCACTGACAAAAGCAACAGAGCTCAAGGAAAACTTCCATACGATCACCAAGGAGATCGAAGAAGCTCAGAAGGATTAGGTGACTCGGGACGAGTCACATGTCAGTGTTGGGGGCCTGTTGGCACTAGGCTGAAGTGGAAAGAAGGAGGATCGTGACAAAGAAAGCATGCAAAAATGGAAGTAATAGTTGGAAAGTAACAACAAACGCGCATGCAAGAAAATGTGCACAAGGAAAACGACAACTGGAGGAAGAACAACACGCGTGCATGAGAGGAAGACCTAATGTCGGTAGGGTTAGGGTTTTGGTAATACATTGTAAAATGGCTGAAGAGCTGGATATATATAGAGAGAGATACACAAGTATCATAAAGAGGTTGATTCACTTTTGTATTAGTTCAGTTTCTACAATACTCTATCGTAGCTAGATACGAGTTGATGTGTTATGTAAGTTGTTGAGCTAGAACAGAGGAGAGGAATAATATCTGAGGATTATATCGCAGGTTATGGAGCCTGGTGTGATCTAGTTCGCCTCACACAGATCTTACCCATCAGAGGGAATTGTAAGCGCACAACGTTGGAGATGCAGAACTATCATAATAAAAGAGCCAAGAGCCAAATCTTTATGGACGTAGCCCAGGAGGGGGTGAACCACGGTAATATCTGTGTAATGTTATGAATGCATGTACCTCTTTGCTTCTTTCAGTATTTCATTGTTATGCTTAATAAATGAGTTAATATATTGCTATGAATTACGATTATGTTGTTCGGGAATTAAACTGTCAATTGGAAACGTGCACCCGTGAGGAATAAGTAGATTACATTCATAGTTCGTAGTGCATGGATCTGGTTAATAAACCCCTATCTCATACTTAATCCTAGGCTGTAAACACCTAAGTCTTACAACCACCCATAAAGCTATCTCGGGTGAGACTGCGCAGTACACTCTGTGTACTATGTTTCCTTCTAGTTTACCAGGAGGGCCAATAGTTTTAGAGGCTTTGTTGGAAATCCGAAAGACATGAACCATGGTTCAATAACTCAGACAGTAGAAGAGAACGGTTAAAAACCAACAAATGGTTATGTTGCCAGGTTAAGAGGAACAAGAGAGGACTGAGTAGACGAGATAGATTGCATGAGAAAAGAACGAGTGACACAAGAAGACCAATGAGCCATTATAAGGGAATGTTGAGACCATGGAACCCCATGAAAGAAGAAATCGAAGGTTGGTTGAGAACCAAAGAGCTAGAGTTTTCCCAACAAGACAATAGAAACCCTAGACTCACACCTCAAAAATATCTAGATAAATACGTATTTACTGATTTACATGAAGTCAGTTTCTGTGATTTCCTGCATCTACTCCAAGAGGGGATACTAAGGTTGAAGGATAACCACATGACGAACCGGGTTTGACAGCTAGAGTGGACCCCAATATAGATTCAATAGTTATAGCAGGTGAACAACAAATTCACCCACTCAATATACTTTTGGCTTGACAGTATTATGGCAGGCTTCATCACTGAATTTGCAGTCGACACAACGAAGTCATACAGCGCAGCAGAGAAAGAATTTCTACGTGGACCTCGAGGAAGGTACATTCAATTCTTGTATACTTCTATTAAGATACTGATATATAACAAAGGTGTAATGACAATGGAATCAGACAGCTAAACTTCCTTGTGTGCATGGGGGAAGGGGGGAAGCACTAATAGAGAGAAGATAAATGGAAGGAGGTGAGGATAAAGGAAATAAGGTGGAGGAACCCTTGGACCCGATCATGATGGATGATGACTAGCTCAAGTGGATCTTGGCATCATCAGGAACAACGCGTAGTGGAGTACCCTACCAGTATAAGGTGACTACCAAAAAAGAGTCGTAGTCGTGAGGGAGGGCTTGGCAAGCGATGAGGAAGAGGTAGAGGATCTCCAGGTTGTGAAGAAGATTGAGGAAATCCTGCGCACAACATACAAGAGGAATATGAGAGGCCCAAGAATGGAAGGAGAAGGCAGCCATCCTATCCATATTAATGTCAGTGTGGAACCCGCAAACCCATGTGCGACTAATACACCAAAGAGAACACCACTGTTTAGACAACTGAAGTTCAGAGGAATTCTGACAACAAGAAGTACAGATACACTAGGAGCAACAACTGGAGGAACCAGTTTCGACAACACTAGTCAAGTATCTACACCGTGCGGAGGAGGTAGTAGCTCAGTATTCAAAATGACAGGACACGATCCCATTATCAAATTACTAAAATTTCGAGGAGAAGCAGCAAAAGACCCTGAGAAGCATTTGTTCATTTGTGCAAAGATTTGGGAGGAAAAACATATCACTGATGAAGACACCAAACTCGCGCAGCTAGCAATGACGATAAGAGATCGCACACTAGATGGGTACATGAGTCTAGACACGAACAATGACCCTGGGACGACGAGGACACTAGAAGACATTAAGAAGCTATTGATTAATGAGTTCGAGAAGCTGAGCTTAGAGGATCAGTATATGAATGAGATGATTGAAATAAGACAAAAACTAGGAGAATCGGTATGGGAGATCGATCAGAGGTTCAAGTGACTAAAAGGAAAACTAAAATAACTTATGACCGAGATGCAACATCGACACCTGTTTGTCAACTCACTACTCCCACACTTAAAATATCCCCTACGATAACAGAAATTTCAAATGCAGGCAGAGGCTCTGCAGGCAACCTTGCAACTGGAAGAGAACTAGTACCAACAGACGAACCCAACTATTGAGGAATTGAAGGAGGATTTGAAGAATCTAACATTTCAGTTGAACTAGAATAATAACAAGGACAAACGAGAATCCCTTTGGTACACCGCATGTAGGAAGGAAGGACACCACAAGAATGGATGCCCAACATTCGTGCAGTATATGGCAACATGTATGCCAAATACGCTACCACAGGAAGGGTTATGGTGCGAAATATGCAAGAAATCGGGTCATGACCCTTATCACTGCACAATGATGCATAAATACCAGACAGTTCCACATAATTCATATTGCACCTTTTGTAAGTTTGTAGGCCACGACGACAAATATTGTAGAACTATTGAGCTGATGTGGGAAAGAACATCAAATGCATACAGGGTACATGATGAAATGATGACTAGGCAAGCAATGCCACAGTTCAATCAAACCCCAACTCCATACACCACTGCGCAGCAGAAGTATAATACTGTGCAACAACCATACAATAACGTATAGCCGCAGTATAACCCGGCACAGCCCCAGTACAATATCACGCAGTACAATCAGGCACCAAAGTATAAGATGCCGAGAGGTGACCAAGTAGGCTACCGAGGAGGAGGATGAGCCAGAGGAGATTTCGGATGTGATAGAGGACCTGTCACATGTCACAATTGTCAGCCAATGAGACATTACGCACGAGAATGTCCACTTCCACCAGCAACTTGTATGTATTGTCATGCATCGGACCACGATAAAGAGGAATGTACGACACTACTAGTAAAGATCCAGAAAAAGAAGAATCAGAACAATCAGAATGTCCAACAACCCTGGGTCAATAACTTAGACAGTAGAAGAGAGCGGTTAAAAACCAACAATCTCCATCACTAAGGCTTGGTGGTCTGCTTTTCGATTCTCAACAACTACATAAATCTGAGGTACACTTTTGGCTACATCATCAACAATAATAGCCTCCTGAAAAATGTAAATTCTCTTGGTATCATTCTTCCTATGAGGGAATTCTCTTAACATGTGTGCTTCTCCACAACCCCAACATTTTAATGGTCCTTTCTTTTGTTCTTCTAATTTCTCCTTTGTGGGTTCTGTTGGTTCATTCCAACTTTGAGTAGTATAGTTTTGTTGTTGCATGATTTTTGTGGGGTAACTGGACTGGGCACTCCTTCTTGAATTCTTATATTGTGATGACTTAAATCCCTTTTTCTTAAATCTATTCTTATCCTTCTCTTTTGAATCCTTGTCAAACTCCTATTTATGTTTCGATTGTTCATAGAAATACTTAGCCTTTTGGATGGTGTCATACAATGTCTTGGGTCCATCAAATTAAATCTTGTTGTGGAAAGATTATGGTAATATATTGAGAAAGTGTTGTATCTTTACCTTCTCAATTTTTATGTATGGGACATACCTCAACAATTATATGAACCTTTTAACATATTCATACATGGTGAGTTGTCCCAACTTTTTTTCATTGAATTCTTTGATATTTCCATCATAGTACTTCTCTAACATGTATGCCTTCCTAAAATATTTCTCAAATTGTTTCTAGGTCAGATTATTTTCATTGATCCCTTTTACATTTGTAAGGTCTTCCCACCACATGGAAGCCACTCTAATTAAATTAACGGTGGTCACTCTTACTTTCATGTTTCCTGAGTAATTGTGTACTTGAAAATACTGCTTCAGTCATAGTAGCCATGCCTATGCTTCTTCACCCTTATTGGCTTCTCCATCAAATGTGTGTGGTTTTTCCTTTCTGAATTTTTCAGTTAAGGAACTCTTGGAGTGTTTCTTCCTCCTTTTCCTATAAGTACTTGAACCAGTCTCATAGCTAGATAATCCTTCAGAAGTAGTAGTCTTCTCTCTGGAGAACTATATGAAATAATCTCCACTAGATATGTTCCTCTTGACACCCTTGTGCCTCTTCCTGGAGGAACCTTTCCCTGCATTGTTGTGTATTGGACCATGATTTTGATTCTCTGATGGGTCGATTTGCAACTTCTAGTATTGATATCTCCCTGCATTGCTAGCAAATGACCCTTGCTGCAAATTATTTTGTATTTCAAACAAGATTTGTAGAAATACTGCATTCAATTGTGTTTGCTTCTCTTGGGCTTTAATGAGCTTCTCATTATCATCCATGTAGCTTCAGAGCTTAGCCTTTAGGATTCTCAATGTCTCTACCAAGTATGGAGGATTTGTTATGGCCCTCCTCTTATATGATTCCTCATCTATGATATTGAGGTCTCTTCCACACCACAATGTACAAGTCTAATAGTGTCACTTTCTTCACTTCCCTAAGTCTTCTAAGTGTTGAAACAATAGGCCACTATCATCTAATCATATAGTTAAAAAAGAACACAATCACTGGCCCTTTATATGGTTCTCATGGACCTACAATAGTCCCAAATTTAAAACTCTATTGTTGTTTCCATTCACACTCAAATTGTTTTTGTTATTGATCATTAGCATAATTATATTTTCTAGAGGAATCATTCTAGTTTACACAAGGTAAAAGAATAAAAATTATGTTGTAAAAGAAATTCTAAAATGAATTTGCAGTCTTTCTTTTCAAGAAGCTTGTGGAGCTAGTATGTAACATTTTGATGAAGAAAATAAAAGAAAAATTCAATAGGTTCATCATATACTTTGTCGCACAAGTCTTTTGACTTCTCTCTAGGCTATTCAGACCTAGAGTTTGAACACTGCTCTCATACCACTTTGTAACTCACCCAACCCCCTAGCCCTCATTAGGATGGTGGGGCATACCAAATTTCTCTTCTTAACCATCATTCAATATTTGATTCTAAGCTCACACATCAACTCTGCTCCTTGATTGTTTTCAAACAACTATAACCACGCTCAAATCTGAGTTCAAGTTAGCAAGATATCACCTCTTAAAGTTTTCTAGGTCTTTTTCCTGCCAAAATCACCTTGGTTCCATGTTATATCCACATGGATCCTCGTCACATGTGACAACTAATGTGATATTACTTCCTCACAGAGATGAAGGCATCAACCTCAAACCAACTACTAAGCCTTTGGACTTAGCCCTTCATTCTTTTAAATCCCGCTAGATTATCAGATTCACCCTCATCAAGAAATCCTCGTCGGAGTGTCAAGCTGGCACTTTTCAAGGCCCCTTTTAGAACCCAACCATTAGACTGGATACTTTGTTGTGAAAACAGATCCTCTCGAAGTTCAAATTCCGAAAGAACTATTGGAAAATCAACATTGATTTCACCCCATCAAGGTCACGTTTTACCACACCCCATGGCTCTTTCCTGGGGTATGAAGTCCTCAACACTGTCAGACTCCTCTTATCGGAAGGTAAAATCACAAAGTTCATGGGTTCTTCCCACAAATTCTCTTCCACAATCCTTTCAGGCTCTCCACTCTCGTCATTCTCCATCCTTCCTAAAATACGAAGGCCACAAGACTATTGGAAACACCTTAATAGAGGATCCCCTTTGGATAGGATAGCTTACCAAGTTCACAAATCCATCCAAGGTCCGAAGCCCAATACACTTTCAGACAATCATTATCGAGAGGTTGAATTGTCACTTTCATGATTTCTCCCAAAATCCAAAGCTCAATACTTTGTCAGAATCACCCATCGAATAAGTCTTCCCGAATGTGGATTCTCAATACAACATGCTTGTCCACTAGATTGTATGGTGGAAAAACATGTCGATCAATGGCCCAAATTAAAGTGGGTTTCCAACTTGCACAATATTTAACATGGTCACCAATTCTCCGAAAAATATAATGGTTGATATCTATACAATCTAATGACGCATAATATTTTCTAGCTCAAAGGTGCAAAATAGTTAGTTGGGGTCGGACTAACATCTTCAAAATGCAAAGTCACCACAATACTTTCCAAATGGATCTTTCGAAAAACAATTTTCTGAAGGATCTGATGGATGAGATTGACCGCAATCAATGGATCTTGTTCCTTTCAGGCTTAGAATTTCTCAACCTGTAACAACCCATTTCTTCATCTTGAATTCTCTATAGAACAACATCTATCTCTTCTTTTTCTTCACGGGTAAGGGTTCCAGTGCAAGGTTCCATCATGGTTATGAAAAAAGAGGGATTTGACAGGTCAAATCCTGTGTAAATGAGTTTCCTCGTATCACCCAGCATGAACCTTCAAGCCAAACCTGGCCATTACCAGCTCTTAAGTTATGTAAATTCAGGGAAAGACAATAGTTTCCCAAGTGAATGAAAAATACACTCAATTCATGCCATTCTTTATAAATTTGGCTATGTAATTACAAGTTATTTGTATATACATTCAAGAGAAGATAACCAACATTATAATTTACCAAGTATATAGGAAATTAAAAAATATTCATCCATGTCATCCCTCACATCTCTCTGCTCATGAACCATACAATTTCATGAAGTTCAAAAGCATGCATATTTTATACAATGAACAAGCATTTGAACATACAGAGCATAATAGAAACTTATTTGCATATAAATACTGGTCAAACCAAATTGACCGAGGGTGAGTGCTTTTCCACCCAATCGTAGGCTTTGTTGCACTCATCTCTCTATAATAGGCCACCCCCATGCTAGACCATGGTACCAGTGGGAAACTCAAGTTCCTAAGGGGAAATTGGGTTAAGTGTGAAGGCCACTCTCCTTCATAGGTAGTCAATGGTAGGAATCCCATTTCCACCCACCAAGTTAGGGCCTCCATGAGTTTTCCCAATTGTCTTCTTAGCTGGATAACCTTTGCACGAGGGAGTGTCTTCAATGCTATCATATTCCCTTAGCACCCTCCCATATGAGTGTCAGTTTCCTGTCCAACAAGAACTAGATTTGTGGACCTCTTTCCAGGTCAGGTTAGGTTTTTTCTCTGCTCAGAATTCAATAGTTATCTATCTACTCGCAATCTCATCTCTTTCTCTTCTCTATATCACAATATTCTTCTTCTCTCAACTACCAATAACTATGTTCATGACTAGAACTCTCTTCTCTCCTAAATCCCTTGTTATTTTGCCTTCCTTCTCCAAATGGTTCACAACTTCTCTTTCTTATGTTAGAGGAGCTTGTGGTCAATAATGGAGGACGAAGATGTACTGGTTGTACCCAACTCTCCATACATCATTCATTGTGGGTGCTCGGTTTCCCAACTACCATCTCCCTACATGAACTGGTTTTTGAAAAATGAGAAAGAGGGAAATATCTTCAAAAGAGGATTTTTGGGAAAAAGAGCACTAAGCATTTTAGGCAAGGTAATCCTTTCCCCCTCACTGGTCCCACTCCTAGTAACATGGTCTGTATCGGTGCTCCACCCTTTAGTTAACTATCCAACAATATTTTATGAACAAAATGTATTTTCATAGCTTTGACATATCCATTCTAGACTTATAATAGACAAATATACTTGTCGCAACTCACTACAACATTAAGGCATAGTTATAATTACAGACTGGGGGAAGCAAGGTGTTACACAACAAATCTAGGTTTTTTACCATGAACATACCCCAATTTTGGCTAAGGCACAAAATTTCTACCATGATAATTATATATATATATATATATATATATATATATCATGGAATTAAGGCCTCTTTTGAAAAAATTTCAAAGGGCATCCTTGCGTTAAATGAGAAGGGAGTAGAAGAAGGTCTAGAACACCTTCCGGTGGTGAGAGAGTTTGTAGATGTCTTTCCAGAGGATTTACCTGGGATGTCACAGGAGAGGGAATTGGAGTTTACCATAGACCTAAAACCGGGGACTGAACTAATAACAAGAATGCCTTATTGTATGTCGACCCCAGAGTTACAGGAGTTAAGAATACAATTGAAGGAGTTGTTGGACCTGGGACTTATACGCCCAAGTGTGTCACCATGGGGAACACCTTTTATTTTCATACGAAATAAGGATGGGTCATGGAGGCTCTGCATTGACTACCGTCAATTGAACAAGGAAACGATCAAGAATCAGTATCCGTTGTCGAGGATTGATGATTTGTTCGATCAGATGAAGGGTGCGACGATGTTCTCAAAGATCGATTTGTGATCGGGGTATCACCAGTTATGGATCACGGAGGATGACGTCCATAAGACTGCCTTTAAGACGAGGTTTGGGCATTACGAGTTTATTGTTTTACCGTTTGGACTGACAAACGCCCCAGGGGTATTTATGAGTTTGATGAACAGGGTGTTCCGCGAGTACTTGGACAAGTTCGTCCAAGTATTCATTGACGATATTTTGATTTACTCTCGGACGATGGAGGAGCATGACGACCACTTGCGCTTGGTACTATAGTGTCTGGGAGAGCACAAATTGTATGGGAAGTTGCCCAAATGCTCATTTATCAAAAGAAGATTCACTACTTAGGGAATGTCATCTCCGACGAAGGTGTCTCCGTGGATCCAACAAAGGTCGAGGATATTATGGAAATACCTGTGCCGACGAATGTCCCAGAAGTGTGTAGCTTCATGGGTTTAGTAGAATACTATCGACGGTTCGTCGAGGGATTTTCGAAGATATCAAACCCGATTACGGAGTTACAGAAGAAGAACAAGAAGTTTGTTTGGACCTAGAAATGCGCGGAGGCATTTCGGAGGCTCAAGGAGTTGTTGACAACAACACCAATACTAAAGGTCCCTGACATGGATGCAGACTTCTTGGTATGCACTGACGCATCCAAGGAAGGCTTAGGCAGAGTCTTGATGCAAGACGATCAAGTGATCGCTTACATCTCGAGGAAACAAAGAAGGCATGAGGAAAACTATGTGATGCATGATTTGGAGTTGTTAGCCATTGTATATGCCTTGAAGGTTTGGAGACACTACCTTGTTGGATGAAAATTTGAACTAAAAACAGACCACTGTGGACTACAACACATCTTTACGCAAAGCAACTTGAACGCGTGACAATGACGTTGGGAAGAAATTCTTAGTGAGTACAATTTCGAGATTTCTTACATAAAAGGAACAGTGAACTGAGTGGCAGATGCATTGATTCGGAGACCACACATATTTTTGGTGTTTCCTCTCAAGACGAATCTACGTGAAAAGATTCTAACTTTACAGCACGACGATGACTGGTACAAAGAGGTCAAGAATTTTATCGGACAAAACACAATGATGGTACCAAGATTTGAAGGATTTACATTTGACAACGATGGAATATTGAGGTTTAAAAATCAGATTTATGTACCACCAAACGACGAGTTGAGGATCTTGATCCCAAGCGAGACTCATAGAGCAGTATACATGGCTCACCCAGGAGTCACGAAGATGAGGGCGGACCTTAAACCCTTATTCTTCTAGAAAGGAATGAAGGCAGACATAGCCAACTATGTGGCCAAATGTCTAGAATGTCATCAAGTAAAGGCCGAACATAGACATCTAGCAGGATTACTACAACCACATGCTATTCCGGAATCGAAATGGGAGGTTATTTCGAAGAATTTTATTGTTGGATTGCCACCGACGACAAGGAGACACGACTTGATTTTCGTAGTAGTCGAAACTCTAACAAAGATTGCTCATTTTATTTCTGTGCATATGATGTATCAGGAACCTGACATAGATACAAATTTCATCAGTGAGATTGTGAGGTTGCATGGTGTGCCTAAGAGGATTATATCCGATCGAGGATCGATGTTTACTGGATGATTTTGGACTAGTTTCTAAGAGGCCTTGGGAACCCAACTTAACTTTAGTACTATGCATCACCTGGAGACTGACGGGCAGACTGAATGAACAAAACAGACCTTGGAGGACATGTTGCGTATGTAAGTGATGGAACAACAAAAGCATTGGGAATAATTCTTTCCACTAGTGGAATTCGCTTATAACAATAGTTACCAAAGCACCATTAAGATGGTGACTTTCAAGTTTCTTTACGGGTGACCATGTCTGACGCCTTTGAGTTGGGATCGGCTTGAGGATAGGGTCCTGGTGGGACCAAAAGCGATCCAAGAAATGGAAGAGAAAATGAAAACAATAAGACAAAGGATTAAAGAAGTGCAGGATCGGCAGAAGAGTTATGCTGATGTGCACCATGTCAACCATAGTTATGAAGTTGGCGATTGAGTATTCTTGCGGGTAAAACCGCATAAGAGTTCGATCAAGTTTGGAAAGGGAGCTAAAATCTCTCCTAGATTCATGGGACCTTTCGAGATTGTGGAGAGGAAGGGGCCTGTGGCCTATCGACTAGCCTTTCCTGATTCTTTGAGGTGTATGCACGATGTTTTTCACATATCTGTTTTGAGGCATTATATTAGTGATCCTACACATGTTATTGACATGAGTTTCTTGCAGGTATCAGACAAGGGGGGGCTCACGGCTGAGTTGATCCGCATCTTGGATCATCACATTCGACATCTACAATGTCGAACAGTAGATCAGGTCAAGGTCCAATGAGACAACTATAGTCCGCACTCGACGACCTGGGAGGATGCATATGATATGCGCCAACAATTTCCATTTTTGTTTGATATATAGACTTATGATACTGGGATACACATTATTTCGGCACTTATATACCGTGAAACTTCGGGATGAAATTTAGACCAAGAGGGAGTGTATGTAACATCTCACTCTTACGCGCACTGAGCAAACTTATTCTTTGAGGACACTTGCTTGCAAGTGATCCAGATTATTATACTATTGGGCATTTGATTATGATTATGAGGCGTTATGGATTGATGACATGTTATTTTGTTGTATTGACATAGACAGGTGTTATTGACTCGGTTTTCCTAAGTGTGCAGGATTTTGGACCTCAAGGATGCAGAGGCATCGATGAAACCCCTTGGACTCTGGATCAAGTCGGGGAATGGACTATTGGGGGTTTTATTGTTGTATATATGACATTTTTGCATCTGATTAGATGATATGATTATGGATATTATTTATGACATGATTCGTTGATGATGCGGGATTATGATATCTTGTCGACCAGACTCACATGTGGAGTAGAGGGGTCACGCATGACTACCAGAGGCGTTGAGGGAGAGGTGTGGATAGAAGCCCTACCACATCCTACTAGCACTCTCACCGTGGCTCAAATTGTAGGTTAACAACTACCTAGTTCGAGAAGATCCACGATGTCGTGAGGGCAGACTGCGAAAGTTGCTCACGATGATTCTAAGGGGCGCGCAATAAGGTAGGGGCCTTATTCCTTAGAGTCCCTTATTCTCCCACAAGATCACCTGACGGAGTATTGAATCCAGGGGTTTTTGATGTCTACCAAGTTAGTCAAGAGGCGAGTGGCACCCTTAGAGCACGTAGTGCGCCCTGAAGGGCACGTCGCGCAAGGGAAACATAATGAGGCGAATGGCACCCTTGGAGCACCTAGTACGTCCTGAAGGTCACATCGCGTTGTTAACTAATAAGAGAATAAAACTAGATGGCCTTAGAACGAATAACGTGATAAGAAAGATTTAAAAACATTTTCCCTAATAAAATGTCTCCCAGCCTAGGAAAATAAAATCTAGGTCTAAATGATACTTGTGATAAAAAATTATATATTTAAGTAAAAATAAAAATAAAAATAAATAAATAATAATAATAATAATCATTAATCATGTGATGAGAAGGGGGTAAGCAATTCAATTAATTCATAAAAATATTTTGGGGGATAAAATTTAAAAAGGGGAAATAATTGTTTTTTCTTATGCTAATTAAAAATTTATTAATTAAAAAGGAAAAGGGGAAAAAGATAATTTTCTACACTTGCCAATTTGAGTTTTAAATGAAAAGGGAAAGATGGAAATTTAAAAGAATAAGGAAACTAGGGGAAAAGGGGGAAACATAAAGAGAAAGAGAAACATAAGGGAAAAAGCAGAATGACTAACTTAGTAAGGTATCTTACATTTAAGAACGTTCTAAATTGAACTCAACTAATAAATTAGTAAGGGGTAAGTCATTAAAATGTGTAAGGGGTTATGGGGACACCTAGGAGCGATTCTAGGAATAGTTTTAGGTGGGTGAGGGAAATAGGAGTAATTAAATAATTAATGAAATTATTTTCTGGTGCAACGAAGGGGATGGGTGACACATGTACAGGGATAATTTTTATGAATTAAATTTTTGAACAATAAATTAAATGGGAAATTGGGAAAGAGATGAGTTAGAAACTCTATATAAATGAGTGAGGAGGAGGACAATGGATCTCTTCTGTGATGCGTAATGTTACGCTGTAGAAATTTAGACTTGACTGACTTAGCTTGTGGGAGTTGGGATACCCATCTCGGTGAGGAGTGGTAGCTCGGCCTTGCGAGGCGAGTTGGGAGCTAGTTGTTCTTTGTTTTAGTGTGCATGGCCCCTTTGCATCTAGGGGGGCTAAGGGGGAAGAAGAGTACCCCTAGCGTTGGCTGGGAGTTACTGGTGAAGTCTCATCGGTCAACAAGCGGGAGTTGCACGGAGTGTGCGGGATAATGACTCAGAGTGGATGAATTGGGCTATAGTATGCTTACTTTGATTCTGCATGGTAGATTCTTATTATACCTTACGCTTTCAATTCTGTATTTTTAATTGGGTAAAGAAAATGTTTGACTTAGCATTTTAATTGATAACTTAATTTCCCCATAGCCTTAAGCTCACTATTGATTGATTCCCTTGGCTTTTGATCCCTGCATGTTGTGACTATCCTTGGGTTTTGTTGATTGTTGTGAAGATTTGTGTTTTTCGTCCTCATCCCTAGTTTGTCAATCCACGCCTGAGCAGTTGGCCAGGAGTCGAATTGATAGTCGTCACTTCAGTGCACAACGACCTATAGATTCTAATGCCCTGCTTTTCTGTGTGTGGATGATGAGTGAAGGATGTGTTTGCCGAGCGGTTTGCCCTTTCTTATCTCTATGCCTTGATCTCTGCCTTGTTTTTGTCTCTGTATGTTATATCACCTCTGTGTCCTGATCGTTCTCGACATCTGAAAACTATGTTTAGTATTCTCTGCATTTCAACACCTTCAAGCACGAAATTTCTAACTCTGTGTTTTTTTATATTGTTGGATAATTTAACTCTATGTTGTAATACCTTCCTAGATATTTAAGTCTATATTTTATTTTATTTTGGCAATATTCTCTACATTTTTATACCTCTGCACTTTGATATTTGAAGACGAATTAAGACTGCAATTGTGGCAGGTTTGCTTGATGATTTTGGCCATTTTAAGACTGCAATTTGTTTTTTTGGGGGGCGAATTTTACCCTACGAATTTGTATATCTGGCATGTTTTTTTTTTCTCCTCCATGAAATGTTTGTGCTTTACTGGTTAATGGGGGCGCATTGGTGGGTGATTTTTTTATATACCTTTATGATTGCATTTAATATTCTTATATAGCCTGTGATTGCTTTCAGGATAGCGTTTTTACCTGTAATGAGCATAACCAAGGACAACGATAATAACATCATTTTGTTAGAATTGAGACAGGAATCTTATCCTTACACAATGTTATCGTAATTAACTCAATGATCCCACATCTATTTCTTGGTTGCATAGCAACGAATGAATAGAATTTTAAACTCAGTTATCTCTTATTGTTTCCTTGTTGCATGACAGCTAATTGGATTTTGTGTTAACTCAACAAACTCATATCTGATTCCATGGTTGCAAGACAACGATTTATACAGTTATCATTAGTGTTCATTTCGTTTTAGTTGACAGAGCGTACCTTTCATTTTTAGACAACTATTTCCTTCTTACATTAAAGGATTGCAAGACATTATGAGAAAGCAATTAGTGAGAGATTAAAAGACAACGATCTTAGCCTTTATATAGTCTGTGTATTCAACTTCACCCAGTCAGCGGTTTCAGCATTCATTATGGTATGTGGCCCTAGCATATTTATGGTCTGCGCTTCAACAGGTGTTTAGACAACCGATTATCTATATTTCTGACTACGTTTTTAAACCTTAAATAATAGGGAATTTATAAATAATTGTGTTCGAACATTATTGACAATGAACTTGTATCAATAAAAGCGATTTAGTTGAATGTGTTTTATTACTTTTGACTGCGAGATTAATTATGGGCGTAATAAATAGAATCCCGGTTGCAAATAAATAAGTAGGTGTTGGACAATCAATATAATTATTTTATTCTCTACTTATGACAGCTAATGCACGTGGATATTTTATGACAACAATTTTTATTATGATAGCAACTCTTTTACCAATTTATGATTGTGATTATTGAGTTGTATAGAGTTATTTCCCCCAACGTTTTAGTGATAATTGGTATGATTGGCATGAAGGACTGGGTAGCAAACTCCTTCTTTATAGATGGAATCACTTTTTGTTAGGAAGCCATCGGTTATAACTGTTAGCTAGTGGAATAATTTATTTTCTGGATAAGAATTAACTTCACTTAACCTTCTTCTAGTGGACCCCTTTAATTCCTCTTTTACTTACACTTAAACCCCTTAACTTTTACCTTCAAATAATTTGAGCCTTAAAGAAAATGAAAGTAGTTGTTATAGAATTTAATAATTCCCTTAGTGTTAAATGATGTATAAGTTAAGATTATTTGATTGTTGGATTATCATGGTTAAACAAAAGTTATATCGTTGAATTAATAGGATTGTTAGACATAGTGGCTATTGGCGTAGTAGTTTAAAATATTGCACAAGATTAATGGTCAAGGATTTACTAGTTTTAGCTAAACAATTAATAGTTTAACAGTAGTTGGTGACTATGCGCCTTGTCCCTTAGGTCAATGGTAAAGGGTCGTTGACCTCATTCATTTCACCACTTGGGTTGCCTTGTAGGAATCAAGAAGCCTCGGTCAGTTGTGCAAGTTAATTTTGAGCAGTGTCACCTTGCGTCTTGTCGATTTGTTGCTTGGGGGCGTGGGTTAGTCTTCACATTGTTGTCAGTTAATTTCAGTCTCCTAGCGCGTTGGACTGTCTTGGGTTGTAACACCTTCATGCATTAGGATTGTGTGCCATAGAGGTTCTAGCTACTGGCTGTCGAGGCTATTGTGTCAAGATGGTGGATGGTGTCCTTTATCTTGGAGGTGTTGTCGTGTTGTATGGGAGGTTAGTCGTTTATTTCGGTCTTGATTTTTGCATATTTTTAACCAGTTGCACGATGTGCTAAAGGGGGGTTGAGTCATAGTTGTTTTCGTTGTCTTCCTTCCTAAAAACTAAAAAAAATAATTTGTACTTTTTCTTCGCTTGCAGACGTAACGAAGGGGACGTTACATATGGTATTAGAGGGGGTTCAACCCGCGACGTAGGATCACTACGACTTTCGTTGATATGATATTTGATTATAATGTTGCTAAGTAAGTTGACTTGTATTCATGCAGGTAATCATGGTTACAAGAAGCAGCAAAGGCAGACGACGGGGTGATAGGGGAGGAGGTGCAACGCCTCCAGTAGCATCTACGCCTGAGGGGTCTAACCCCTAGGGAGACGAACAGGTTGTTGGGCAGGAGCAGATAGCGGTGGGTGATGTGGTTGGGTTGATGATGTCTTTCCAGTGGATGTCTGAGGCACTGATTAGCCATTTGGACAGATATGAGGCCAGGGCGCCGACACCCCTTGAGGGTCCACCGCACGCTCCGACACCCCCTAAGGGTCCACCATGTGCTTCGGTTGGTACTGGTAGCATTCACCGCGAACTCGAGAAGGTTAAATTTCCCGAGTTCTTTGGTGCCCCGGACGGCATAGCCACCGAGGCATGGTTGGAGAATATGGTGATGTGATTTTCACTTCGTGACTATACCTCCAACATGAAGTTCCGCATGGAGGTCTTTCAACTGAAGGGGAGTGCTCTTCTATGGTGGAAGATTCTCTTGCTGCAACTGAACAAAGTCGTCGAAGACGTTTCATGGGAACTGTTCGAGGAATGGTTCTGAGAGAGGCACCTATCAGAGGAATTCATTGAGCGTCAACTCAACCAGTTCAACGCCTTACGACAGGGCAGTCATACGGTGCCCGAGTACGAGGCTCATTTTATGGAGCTTCTTCGGTATGCTCCGCATCTTAATACTGAGAAAGTTAAGGTCAACAGGTTTGTGTTCGGCCTTAATGGTAGCATATGTGAAAAGGTTATGATTTTGATGCCTTAGACCTTGCATGATGTCATCCAAAAGACCCTCATAGCAGAAGAGGAGCTTATCAGTGGGGGTCAGAGCAGGACTTCAGTGAGACCAATAGGGTAGGTATCATCTGGTGTGTCGCAGCATCAGACACCAGTCAGACATACGCCAAGATATCATGGCTTCCAGAGAGGATCCACTTTCACTGCACCTCGATGACCAGCGCCTTAGCAACGGACCCCTTACCGAGGACCACAACATAAACAACAACGTCGATCATAGCAACATTAGTTTAGGCCTATTCAACAGAATAGACCAAGATTCTAGGCCGGTGGGTTGTCAACTTCTACTTTGGGTACCAGGAGTACTGGACCGAAGAAGGGGTGTTGGACTTGTGGGGAGCCACACTACCAGCACGACTGTCCAGTGGAGAGGACTAGAGCATATGGATCAGTTGGACCCACTACCGTGGGAGATTTGGGCAAGGCCCATCAGATTCATGTAGCGGTGAATAACCGCCAGGTAGAGCACCAGTCGACTGTGCTTGAGACATTAGGTACCGTCGCTGACCAGACCCTTAGTATTTTGATAGATCCCGGTGCTACCGAGAGTTTCATTTCTGGTGCAATGCTAAAATGGATTAAGGTAAAGGCAGTCAAACAGGATGATTTTAGCTTTGTAGAGATGGCTTCGGGAGCCAAACATAAGTTTGGAGGAATGGTTATGGGTTGTACCCTTAACCTGGGAGAATTTGTCACCGGGGACAATCTGTACGTCACGATCTTAGGATCTTATGACGTCATGATTAGTATGGACTGGTTGGAATCGCATGAGGAAATACTCAACTGTAAGACAAAACGATTGAGCTTAGTCGATGATGAGGGACAAAGACACGTGATTGTAGGACGGAACCAAAGAGTTTCATTGAGGTTCATCTCTTCCTTGCAGCTATGAAAGAGCATGCGCAAGGGCTGTAAGATTTATGTGATCCTTGCGTTAAACAAGAAGGGAGTAGTGGAAGGTCTAGAACACCTTCCAGTGGTGAGAGAGTTTGCAGATATCTTTCCGAAGGAGTTACCTGGGATGTTGCTGGAGAGGGAATTGGAGTTTACCATAGACCTAAAACTGGGGACTGAACCAATAGCGAGAACACCTTATCGTATGTTGACCGCAGAGTTATAGGAGTTGAGAATGCAATTGAAGGAGTTGTTGGACATGGGACTTATACGTCCAAGTGTGTCACCGTTGTGCGCACCTGTTATTTTCATACGAAAGAAGGATGGGTCGTGGAGGCTCTACATTGACTACCGTCAATTGAATAAGGCAATGATCAAGAATCAGTATCTGTTGCTAAGGATTGATGATCTTTTCGATCAGATGAAGGGTGTGACGGTGTTCTCAAAGATCGATTTGTGATCAGGGTATCACCAGTTACAGATCAAGGAGGATGACGTCCCTAAGACTGCCTTTAAGACAAGGTTTGGGCATTACTAGTTTACTGTTTAACCGTTTGGATTGACAAATGCCCCAGGGATATTTATGAGTTTGATGAACGGGGTGTTCTGCGAGTACTTGGACAAGTTCATCCAAGTATTCATTGACGATACTTTGATTTACTCTCGGACGATGGAGGATCATGACAATCACTTGCGCTTGGTACTACAGTGACTGTGAGAGCACAAATTGTATGGGAAGTTGTCCAAATGTTTGTTTTATCAATCAAAGATTCACTACTTAGGGCATGTCATCTTCGACGAAGGTATCGTCATGGATCCAGCAAAGTTCGAGGCTATTATGGAATGGCCTGCGTCGACGAATGTCCCGGAAGTGCATAGCTTCATGGGTTTAGAAGGATACTATCGACGGTTCATCGAGGGATTTTCGAAGATAGAAAACTCGATTACGGAGTTACAGAAGAAGAACAAGAAGTTTGTTTGGACCAAGAAATGCGTGGAGGCATTTCAGAGGCTCAAGGAGTTGTTGACAACAACATCGATACTAAAGGTCCCTGACATGGACGCAGACTTCTTGGTATGCACTGACGCATCATAGGAAGTCTTAGGCGGAGTCTTGATGCAATACAGTTGAGTGATCGCTTACATCTCGAGGAAACTGAGAAGGCATGAGGAAAACTATGTGACACACGATTTGGAGTTGTTAGCCATTGTATATGCCTTGAAGGTTTGGAGACACTACCTTGTTGGACGAAAATTTGAACTAAAGACGGACCACTATGGACTAGAGCACATCTTTACGCAAAGAAACCTAAACGCGTGACAACGACGTTGGTTAGAACTGCTTAACGAGTATGATTTAAAGATTTCTTACATAAAAGGCATAGTGAACCGAGTGGCAAATGCATTGAGTTGGAGACCACGCATATTTTCGTTGTTGCCTCTTCAGATGAATCTACGTGAAAATATTATAACTTTATAGTGCAACAATGATTGGTACAAAGAGGTCGAGGATTTTATAGGACAAAACACAATGATGGTACCAATATTTGAAGGATTTACGTTTGACGACGATGGATTATTGAGGTTTAAAAATCGGATTTACGTACCACCGAATGACGAGTTGAGGAGCCTGATCCTAATCGAGGCTCATAGAGAAGTATACATGGCTCCTCCGGGAGTCACGAAGATGAGGGTGGACCTTAAACCCTTATTCTTCTGGAAAGGAATGAAGGCAGACATAGTCAACTATGTGGCCAGATGTCTAGAATGTCAGCAGGTAAAGGCCAAACATAGACATCCAATAGGATTACTACAGCCACGTGCTATTTCAGAATTGAAATGGGAGGTTATTTCGATGGATTTATTGTTGGATTGCCACTGACGGCAAGGAGACACGACTCGAGTTTCGTGGTAGTCGACACTCTGAAGAAGAGTGCTCATTTTATTCCTGTGTGTACGACATATCAGGCACCTGACATAGCTAAGCTCTCTCCTAGGTTCGTGGGACCTTTCGAGATTGTGGAGAGGAAGGGGCCCATGGCCTATTGAATATCCTTGCCTGATTCTTTGAGGCGTATGCACAATGTTTTTCACATATCTATTTTGAGGCATTATATTAGTGATCCTACACATGTTATTGACATGATTTCCTTGCAGGTATCGGAAGAGGGGGCACTCACGACTGAGTCGATCCACATCTTGGATCATCTCATTCGACAGCTACGGCGTTGAATAGTAGATTAGGTCAAGGTCAAGTGGGACAACTATAGCCTGCACTCGACGACCTGAGAGGATGCATATGATATGCGCCAACAGTTTCCATTTTTGTTTGATAGATAGACTTATGATACTGCAATACACATTATTTTGGCACTTATATACTGTGAAACTTTGGGACGAAGTTTAGACCAAGAAGAGGTGTATGTAACATCACTTTCTTGCGTGCACTGAGTGAACTTATTCTTTGAGGACATTTGCTTGCAAGTGATCTGGATTATTATACTATTGGTCATTTGATTATGATTATGAGGCGTTATGGATTGATGACATGTTATTTTTTTGTATTGACATAGACATGTGCTATTGACTTGGCTTTCCTGAGTGTGAAAAATTTTGAACCTCGAGGATGCAGAGGCATCGATGAAACCCCTTGGACTCTGGATTGAGTCGGGGAATGGACTATTGGGGGTTTGATTGTTGTATATATGACATTTGTGCATCTGATTAGATGATATGATTATGGATATTATTTCTGACATGATTCGTTGATGATGCAGGATGGCGATAGCTTGCCGACCAGACTCACATGTGGAGTAGAGGGGTCACGCATGACTACCAGAGACGTTGATGGATAGGTGTGGAAAGCATCCCTGCCACAACCTACTAGCACTCCCGTCGTGGCTCGAAATACAGGTTAACGACTACCTAGTTCGAGAAGACCCACGATGTCATGAGGGAAAAATGCGACAATCGCTCATGATGATTCTAAGGGGCGTGCAATAAGGCAGAGGCCCTTATTCTCCCACAAGATCACCTGATGGAGTATTGACTGAAGGGGTTTTTGATGTCTACCAAGTTAGTCAATAGGCGAGTGGCACCCTTGGAGCACGTAGTGCGTCCTGAAGGGCACGTCGCGCAAGGGAAACAGAATGAGGCGAGTGGCACCCTTGGTGCACCTAGTGCATCCTGAAGGGTACGTCGTGTTGTTAACTAATAAGAGAATAAACCTAGATGGCCTTAGAACGAATAACGTGATAAGAAAGATTTAAAAACATTTTCCCTAATAAAATGTCGCACAGCCTAGGAAAATAAAATCTATGTCTAAGTGATACTTGTGATAAAAAATTATATATTTAGGTAAAAATAATAATAATAATAATCATTAATCATGTGACGAGAAGGGGGTAAGAAATTCAATTAATTTATAAAAATCTTTTGGGGAATAAAATTTAAAAAGGGGAAATAATTGTTTTTTCTTATGCTAATTAAAAATTTATTAATTAAAAAGGAAAAGGGGAAAAAAATAATTTTCTACACTTGCAAATTTGAGTTTTGAATGAAAAGGGGAAGAGGGAAATTTAAAAGAATTAGGAAACTAAGGAAAAAGGGGGAAACATAAAGAGAAAGTGAAGCATAAGGGAAAAAGAAAAATGACTTAGTAAGGTATCTTGCACTTAAGAACTTTCTAAATTGAATTCAACTAGTAAATTAGTAAGGGGGTAAGTCATTAAAAGGTGTAAGGGAATATGGGGACACCTAGGAGCGATTCTAGGAATGATTTTAGGTGGGTGAGGGAAATAGGAGTAATTAAATAATTAATGAAATTATTTTCTGGTGCGACGAAGCGGATGGGTGACACATGTACGGGGAGGATTTTTCTGAATTAAATTTTTGAACCATAAATTAAATGGGAAATTGGGAAAGAGATGAGTTATAAACTCTATATAAAGGAGTGAGGAGGAGGATGATGGATCTCTTCTCTGATGCATAGCATTACGCTGCAGAAATTTAGACTTGACTGACTTAGGTTGTGGGAGTTGGGATACCCAGCTTGGTGAGGAGTGGTAGCTCGGCCTTGCGAGGTGAGCTGGGAGCTAGTTGTTCTATGTTTTAGTGTGCGTGGCCCCTTTGCGGATCGAGGGGCTAAGGGGGAAGAAGATTACCCCTAGCGTTGGTTGGGAGGTACTGATGAAGTCTCATCGGTCAACAAGCGGGATCTGCATGGAGCGTGCGGGATAACGACTCAGAGCGAACGACTTGGGCTACAGTACACTTACTTTGATTCTGCATGGTAGATTCTTATTATACCTTATGCTTTCAATTCTATATTTTTAATTGGGTAAAGAAAATGTTTGACTTAGCATTTTAATTGATAACTTAATTTCCCCATAGCCTTAAGCACATTGTTGATTGATTCCCTTGGCTTTCGATCCCTGCATGCTGTGACTGTCCTTGGGTTTTGATGATTGTTGTGAAGAGTTGTGCTTTTCATCCTTATCCCTAGTTCGCCAGTCCACGCTTGAGCAGTCAGTCAGAAGCCGAATCGACGGTCGTCACTTCGGTGCACAACGACCTATAGATTCTAATGCCCTACTTTTTTGTGTGTGGATGATGAGCGAAGGATGTGTTTTCCCAGTGGTTTACCCCTTCTTATCTATGTGCCTTGATCTCCACCTCTTTTTGGTATCTACGTGTTATATCACCTCTGTGTCCTAATCATTCTCAGCATCTAAAAATTGTGTTTAGTATTCTCTGCATTTCAACACCCTCAACCACGAAATTTCTAACTCTGTGTTTTTTTTATATTGCTGGATAATTTAACTCTGCGTTGTAATACCTTCCTAGCTATTTAACTCTATGTTTTTTTGGCAATATTCTCTGAATTTTTATACCTCTGCACTTTGATATTTGAAGACGAATTAAGACTGCAATCGTGGCGGGTTTGCCTCGCGATTTTGGCCATTTTAAGACTGCAATTCGTTTTTTTGGGGGGGCGAATTTTGTCCTGTGAATTTGTGTATTTGGCATGTTTTTTTTTTCTCCTCCATGAAATGCCTGTGCCTTACTGGTTAATGGGGGCGTATTGGTGGGCCTTTTTTTATATATGTTTATGACTGCGTTTGATATTCTTATATAGCCTGCGATTGCTTTTGGGATAGTGTTTTTACCTGTACTGAACATAACCAAGGATAGCGATAATAACATCATGTTGTTATCATTGAGACATGAATCTTATCCTTACACAACGTTATCATAATTAACTCAACGATCCCACATCTATTTCTTGGTTGCATAACAACGACTGAATAACATTTTAAACTTGGTTATCTCTTATTGTTTTCTTGTTGCATGACAGCTGATTGGATTTCGTGTTAACTCAACAAACTCATATATGATTCCATGGTTGGAAGACAACGATTTATACAGTTATCATTAGTGTTAATTTTGTTTTAGTTGACAGAGCATAACTTTCATTTTTAGATATCTATTTCCTTCTTACATTAAAGGACTGCAAGACATTATGAGAGAACAATTAGTGAGAGATTAAAATGCAACGATCTTAGCCTCTATATAGTCTGCGTATTCAACTTCACCCAGTCAGCGGTTTCAACATTCATTATGGTGTGTGGTCCCAACATATTTATGGTCTGCACTTCAGCAGGTGTTTAGACAACCGGTTATCTATATTTCTAACTGCGTTTTTAAACCTTAAATAACAGAGAATTTATAAATAATTGTGTTTCAACATTCTTGACAATGAAATTGTATCAATAACAATGATTTAGTTGAATGTGTTTTATTACATTTGACTGCGAGATTAATTATGGGCGTAATAAATAGAATCCTGGTTGCAAATAAATAAGCAGGTGTTGGACAGTCAATATAATTATTTTATTCTCTACTTATGACAGCTAATGCACGTGGATATTTTATGACAACAATTTTTATTATGATAGCCAAATCTTTTACCAATTTATGATTGTGATTATTGAGTTGTATAGAGTTATTTCCCCCAACGTTTTAGTGATAATTGGTATGATTGGTGTGAAGGACTGGGTAGCAAACTCCTTCTTTATAGACAACATCACCTTTTGTTAGGCAGCCATCGGTTATAACTGTTACCTAGTGGAATAATTTGTTTTCTGGATAAGAACTAACTTCACTTAACCTTCTTCCAGTGGACCCCTTTAATCCCTCTTTTACTTACACTTAAACCCCTTAACTTTTACCTTCAAATAATTTGAGCCTTGAAGAAAATGAAAGTAGTTGTTATAGAATTTAATAATTCCCTTAGTGTTAAATGATGTATAAGTTAAGATTATTTGATTGTTGGATTATCATGGTTAAACAAAAGTTGTATCATTGAATTAATAGGATTGTTAGACATAGTGGCTATTGGCGTAGTAGTTTAAAATCTTGCGCGAGATTAATGGTCAAGGATTTAGTAGTTTTAGCTAAACAATTAATAGTTTAATAGTAGTTGGCGACTATGCGCCTTGTGACTTAGGTCGACGGTAAAGGGCCATTGGTCTCATTCGTTTCACCACTCGGGTTGCCTTGTAGGAATCAACAACCCTCGGTCAGTTGCACAAGTTAATTTTGAGCGGTGTCACCTTGCGTCTTGTCGATTTGTTGCTTGGGGGCATGGGTTAGTCTTCACATTGTTGTCAGTTAATTTCGGTCCCCTAGCGTGTTGGACTGTCTTGGGTTGTAACGCCTTCATACGTTGGGATTGTGTGCCATAGAGGTTCTAGCTACTAGTCGTCAAGGTCGTTGTGTTAGGATGGTGGATGTTGTCCTTTAGCTTGTAGGTGTTGTCGTGTTGTGTGGGAGGGTAGTCGTTTATTTCTTTCTTGATTTTAGCATGTTTTTAACCATTTGCACGATGTGCTAAGGGGGGGGTTGAGTCGTAGTTGTCGTCACTGCCTTCTTGCCTAAAAATAAAAAATAAAATTGCACTTTTACTTCGCTTGCATACGTAACGAAGGGGACATTACATGTTTGTTCTGGGCAGTTGGTGATGAAATCCATTGTTACAACTTCCCATTTCCACTCAGGAATGGGTAATGGTTGTAGAAAACCAGTTGGGTGTCTATGCCCAGCCTTTACCTTTTGACATTCCAAACATTTGGCAATAAAATCAACGACTTCTTTCTTCATTCTTGGCCAATAATATTGGCTCTTGACCGCTGCAATAGTTTTCTGATAACCTGGGTGCCCAACATAAGGTACATTATGCATTTCTCCCAATATCATATTTTTTCAATTCCTGAGTATTTGGTACATAAATTTAATTTGAAGGAAGACCTTTAAAACATACAAATGGAAATCAAATTGAGTTTAACTTAAAGTGAGACATGTAATTTAAATTCGAGAGTTTTATTTAAAACAAGTGCCACAATAGTGGCAATGTCC
>ML782044.1:266665-325327 GCA_009831015.1 Picea engelmannii
CATAATATGAGGGTAGGGGTGGAGGGATATATTAGGTCAAACATAATATGTTTTACATAATATCTCACCCCACCCCCTAATGTGTTTTACCTGAGATCTCCCCCCACCCTCATATTATGTTTTACCTAATAGCTTCCCCCACCTCCACCCTCATATTATGTGATATGTTTTCCTAATATCTCACCCCACCCCCTAATATGTTTTACCTGATATATTCCCCCACCATCATAATATGTTTTACCTAATATCTTCCCCCACCCCCACCATCATATTGTGTGAGGGTGGGTGGAGATATAAGATAAAACATATTATGTTTACCTAATATCTTCCCCCAACCCCACCTCACCCTCATCTAAGCCCCACCCTCACCCTCATATTATGTTAGGGTGGGGTGAGATATTAGTTAAAACATATTATGTTTTTACCTAATATCTTCCCCCACTGCCATCCTCACCCTCATGTTATCTCCCTCCCCACCTTATGTTTTATCTAATAACTCCCCCTACTCCCACCCCACCTCCATATTATCTCCCTATTATGGTTTGCCTAATATCTCCCCCCACTCACCCTATTATTATGTGGGGGTGGGGGTAGATAATGATCCATATTATATTGAGAACAAAATGGAACACACACATAAATATATAGAGTACAACAATACAATGAAACCCAACTTCTATTAATGAATACAATAATAGAATATTGTAGAACACAAACTGAATAGAATGGTGGTAGCTTATCTATGAAGAGAAAGAGATGTTGGATTCCCTCATTCACAAAAGGTTGATTACAAAGAGGCTGAAAAGGGTATTTTATCATGAATCATAAAAAACGAAGAGGCAAAAAATCTAACCCTAGAAGATGAAAAACCAAAAGTATTGTGAGCCTCGAGGTGGTTAGTTTATACATCAACTTCCTGGGGCACAACTTTTGCATACAATCTTTGTTTGGGGTGCACAAATTCTTGTTGGAAGGAACTTTATGAGGATTACAACTTTTTTCTAGGGCTAGGGCATGTCGTCGGTGACCCCTAACCCCTAAATTTCCAAAAAAAATTGTTTAGGGCCTCAAAACAACCCCAAAATTTTGGGACCAGAAAAACCGTAGAAAACCTGCCAATGAGATAGAGAACGATTGAGTCAGTGGAAGAGGTGGGTGGCCACCGATATCCACCTACATAAATCCTCCTCCCTTAGTAATAAATGTTAGGATATTTAGACACTTAGGAGTTAGTAAGATCTACTTGGTCTATTGTGTCGTTAGGTAAAACTGTGTTTTCTAGTGTGTTTCTTTAGTATGCATTAGTATGCATTTGTAGTTAGGAAATCCGACGGTCATGATATGTTCCCGACATAGAGTAATCCGACGGTTCATACTCTCCTCAATATTAACGGCCATTGATCCATGGCTTAGCACCCGATTGGTCCATGATCTCTATTTAAAGAGCATGGAGGGTCATTTGCCAATGATTGATTGTGAGAAACTCTCTGTAATATTTTTCTTTGCATTAATAAACTACTCCAAGTGGCCACGTTGGTTGGGTTCGTGGATGTTTCCCCATAGGGGTTTTACCATGTGAAAACATCGGTGTGTTGATCTTTGATCTGGTTATGTGAGTGGTTACTAAAGGTGTTCATCATTTGTTGGAATACTTGTGTTGTCGAACATGGTATCAGAGAATGTTTGAAGATCCGCTCCTGTTGTAGATTGAGATCATGAAGCCGAGTTGCCTCATCTCCATTTTTTGTCTCTTCCATACATTTCTGGGCTGATAGGACTATTCCATTTCGTCCGTAGCACTCATTTCATTTAGGAACACTTTTCGTTTCACTCGAAAAGGTTTTTGTTTTCCCAAGATACGACCATTACAGTCAGATCCGGAGGTATAAAGTTTGAATAAGCATTTTTTAAATTTTTTGAAGAGAAGTTTTTTGGGTTTTATTTCAGTTTTGTATTTTTTTTATTTATGGGTTGCTACTATTTTAGATTTGCATATGCTCTTTGCTCCGTGCCCTGTGTGATCTCGACAAATCAGAAACATATAGGAAAAGGTGCATCTTTCGGGTAAGCTAACTGAGATAAAACCTTTGTTGTCACCGAGAAGCAATTTTTTTTTCTTGTGTGAAAAGAGTTTTTTTTTAGCACGCTCTCCAAGGCCGTCTTCCACAACAACAACAACAACAACAAAAACAACACCCCCAATCCTCCTTCTGAACATTACAATATGTTTTGCTAGACCATTTGGTTAAAATTTGCTTTATTAAGTAAGAGGTCTTGAGTTCAAGTCTCTCTTCTGTTACCTTTTTTGAAAAAGTTATGCAAAAATTGTAAAGTGTATTTCACTTCAAGTATAAAAGTGAATCACTATAAGTAGTTTTAATATTTTATTTTAGAGTTATTTTGCATGCAACCTTTTTGTCATAAGGTAACTTCATTGTAAAAGTGATCCCCACTTCTCTTTATAAAATTGGGTCACTTCATAAAGCAGCTTACACTATCACGTGATCATTTGGTTACCGTTTATGCCTTTTTTAAAAAGGGCGTAACTCTCACATAGAAAGTCCGTTTTTAGTGCCGTTTTTTTTAAAACCACATAACTTTTCGAGCTCTTTCCATCCAGATCATCAATTTCAGTTTTTAAATCCACATTATCTGCATATTTAATATGGATTCTACAAGTACTATGTTGCTTACCAACAACAACTACTTCCAATGGAAATCTCATATGGAAGATTTATTAAGAAGTAAAGGCTTGTACTGGATTACCTTGGGAAAGGAAAAAACGCCCATTGATGCTGATAAGAAAGCCAAGTGGGATAATAGGAGTGAATAAGAATGTGGACTAATCAGAATTTCCATCTCTCTTGATTTAAGGTACCACATTCAAGACATTGATGACCCCGAAGAAGCTTGAGAAAAGATTCAATCTGTGTTTGGTAAACTCAATATTATTCGAGCACAACAGTTAGAAAATCAAATACTGACCTTGAGTCCAAGTGATTTTTCTTGCCTTGGAGACTATCTATCTAGGTTTAAAACACTCAGAATTTTATGTGAAGAATGTAAGATAAATATGGAGGAAGAGCGTTGCATCTATCTTATTCTTTCTAAGATAGGTAGTGCATATTCTGTGTTTGTATCTACCTTTTATGCCATGAGAGAGGCTCTAGGGGAAGAATCTTATGAAAAACCCACTCTTGAATCCTTTTGTGCTTCTTTGATTCGAGAGGAAGATAAGCTTGTATAATTTGGAGTGATCAACACTGCAGGTCCCTCCAACAAAGCCTCAGTTGCCCAACAGAAAGATAAACCCAAGTATCCCAAGAAGAAACATACTCGCTACAAAAACAAACAACATAAGGGTCCCAAACCTACTCAGACAACTTCATCTCCTACTAGTGACAAAGGAGAAAAATATAAAAGTAAGAATACTAACAGACATTGCAACTTTTGTGATAAAGATGATCATGATGAGTCCAAATGTTTCAAGAAGATGGCAGCTTTAGAAGCAACGATGAAGAATCACAACATCAGTATTGATTCTACTTCTTCTTCTCACGGACATGCACTTTCTGCTTCTGGTTTCTCCTTCAATGCAAATTCTACTTCTACTACTTCTTCTTCTAATGAGTGGCTTATTGATTCAGGAGAATCTTATCATATGGCTAAGGATAAAGCCATATTTTCTGCTCTAAATGAATGTAACACCAAGAAAATATTTGTTGGTGATGATAGATCTCTTAGTGTTATAGGATCTGGAACAGTTCAAGTAGATAATAGTCATTTCAATGATGTATTATGTGCTCCAAGTCTTTCTTGTAACCTTCTATCAGTATATGAAATCACTCATTCAGGTGAAGGTAAAATCATCGAGTTTTCACCTCACCAAGTTGTAATTAAGGATCTAAAAGATCCTAAGCATGTTCTTGCAACTGGAATTGTTGATGATATTACCAGGTTGTACAAGTTTGACAACTTTGGGTCATCAACTTTTTCATCAGTTTTTGTTGCTCATAGCGATGACTTGAGCAAACTTTGGCATGAGCGGTTTGTTCATCTAAACTATCATTCATTGCAACAACTATGTAATCAACAGATGGTGTCTGGTCTTCCTCTTGTTTCATGCAGAGATGGTGTTTGTGTCGGTTGTGTTCTCGACAAACATCATCGGGATAGTTTTGACAAACATGCCTCTTGGCACGCCTCGGGTCCTTTGCAACTTGTTCATAGTGATTTGTGTGGCCCACTTTCTTCTCCTTCTTTTTATGGGTGCAAGTATTTCTTAAATTTCATTGATGATTTTTCCAGACGGACTTGGGTTTACTTCTTAAAACTCAAGAGTGAAGTTTTTGACAAGTTTTTGGCCTACAAGGCCCTTGTAGAAAAGCAATATGGACATCAAATTAAAAGGTTAAGAACATATAATAGAGGCGAATATGTGAACAATAATTTTACAAGCTACTG
Organism: Picea engelmannii; assembly: GCA_009831015.1. NCBI lineage: Eukaryota > Viridiplantae > Streptophyta > Pinopsida > Pinales > Pinaceae > Picea > Picea engelmannii. Next base: position 271,130 of record ML782044.1, read on the forward strand.
CACTACACATGGAATCCAAATGCAACACATTGTTCCATATACACCACAAAAAAATGGTGTTGTTGAGAGAAAGAACCGCACATTAAAAGAAATGGCTAATTGTATGATCCAATCTAAGGGATTAAGTCTAAAGTATTAGGTGGAAACCATGAACTATGAAAATTACATAGTAAATCACACTCCCACAAAGGCTCTTAAAAATATAACACCGGAAGAAGCTTGGACTAAAATTAAACCAAATGTAAGTCACTTCCGTGTATTTGGCAGTATAGAATGGGCTCACATTCCTTATGAGAAAAGGAAAGCATTGCAACCTAAAAGTGAGAAGTTTATATTTGTTGGTTATTCTGAAGATGTCAAAGGTTACAAACTTCTTCAATCACATTGTAACGAAATTATTATTAGAAGAGATGTTAAATTTGATGAAAATCTCTTGGCCTGTGAGCCTAATTCAACGATTGTGCCTTCTTCGGCTTGCGATCCCTCTTCAGCATTTGTGCCTTCTTATGATATGGTTTCTTCTTCAGATGATGACAGTGAGGATGAAAATCCACCTCCACTTCCTCACCCTCCTCCAGATGAGTCCTTTGAACCTAAACCAACACCAGCTCCACCGCTTCCTAGATGGGTCCGTTCAACACAAGAAGCAGCTGGTGATCTTGTCAGTGATCCTTCAGATCAACGTCGGACACATTCACAGTTCCAGCGAGCCTCTTCTCTTTTGGCTCAAGTTTCAGAAACTTGTGATCCAAAAACATTTGCAAAAGCTTCAGGTCATCCAGATTGGGATACAACAATCAATGAAGAGTATCGTTCTTTAATGGCAAAAAATACTTGGTATCTTGTACCTCTTCCAAAAGGAAGAAAAATTGTTTGATGCAAATGGGTCTACAGAACTAAGTATGCATCAGATGGAAGTGTTGAAAGACACAAGGCTCGGTTAGTTGCCAAAGGATTTTTCCAAGTTGAAGGAATTGACTATAATGAAACCTTTTCCCCTATAGCAAAAATGAATTCCATCTGCCTTGTTCTTGCCCTTGCTACCTCACATAAATAGGAGGTCCATTAGATGGATGTTAAATCCGCCTTCTTGCATGGAGATTTGAAAGAAGAAATCTACATGGAACAACCTCCTGGCTATGTCCAGAATGACTCTAGCCTTGTTTGTTGCCTCAAGAAATATCTTTATGGTCTCAAGAAAGCTCCCCGAGCTTGGTATGCCAAAATGGATAGCTTTCTTATTGCCACTGAATTCTCTAGATGCCATTCTGATCCTAATGTCTATACCAAGAAAGTAGGAAGCCATCACATAATCCTTTGTCCTTTATGTTGATGACCTTATCATTACTGGTAGTGACTCAAAAATTTTAAACCATGTGAAAACCATCCTTAAGAAGAAATTTGAAATGACAGACTTAGGCTTTTTGCACTATATCCTTGGCCTCCAAGTTTTGCAAACCAATGAAGGAATTTTTCTTTCCCAATCTAAGTATGCTTGTGACCTTCTTCGTCACTTTCACATGGACGATTGTAAACCAACCCCTTCTCCTTTCCAGTCTGGAGTCAAGCTTTCTGCCACCTGTACTTCTCTTGAAGTTGATGCCACCTTGTACCATCAGTTAGTTGGTAGCCTCTTATACTTGACTCATACCCATCCTGATCTTTCCTTTGTTGTTGGTCTTGTTGCCCGATATATGAAAACACCCCATGAGTTTCATAGTTCATGGTATAGTTCAGTTCGGGATACATTATAGTTCAGGGGGGACTCCTTTATTGGTTGGTTTCACTAATTCAGATTGGGTCGGTGACCCTGATGATTGGAGGTCTACTGCAGGTAATGTTTTTAGCCTTGGTTCAGGACCTGTCACTTGGGCCTATAAGAAACAACAGGCTATTGCACTTTCTTCAGTAGAAGCAGAGTACCGAGCAATGGTAAATGCAAGTAAGGAAGCCATGTGGCTTCGACAGATCCTTTCAGAGTTTGGATTCCAGCACCCGCATTCGACCAGCCTTTGGTGTGATAATCAGAGTGCCATCAAGCTTGCCAAATACCCAGTTCAACATCAGCGTAGAAAATACATCAAGCTACACATGCACTTCATCAGAAGGCTCATTCATGATCAAGTTATTGAAGTGTTTTTTTTCCCTACATAAGATCAAGTTGCAAACATTTTCACAAAGTCTCTTACAGAAGCGAAGTTTTCCAAACTTCGATCTATGTTAGGAGTTCATGAAGTTGTCATTAAGGGGGGATAGGCTCTAATTCCTCCTTCCTTCTCCTATTGTGTCACTATTGTAAATCCTTCAATCCTATCCCAAGTTGTTCTTAAGGGGGAATGTTAGGATATTTAGGCACTTAGGAGTTAGTAAGATCTACTTGGTCTATTGTGTCATGAGGTAAAAGTGTGTTTTCTAGTGTGTTTCTTTAGTATGCATTAGTATTCATTTGTAGTTAGGAAATCCGACGGTCATGATATGTTCCCAACATAGAGTGATATGACAGTTCATACTCTCCTCGATCTTAATGGCCATTGATCCGTGGCTTAACACCCGATTGGTCCATGATCTCTAATTAAAGAGCATGGAGGGTCATTTGGCGATAATCGATTGTGAGAAACTCTCTTGTAAAATCTCTCTGTAATATTTTTCTTTGCATTAATAAACTTCTCCAAGTGGCCGCATTGGCTGGGGTCGTGGATGTTTCCCCGTAGGGGTTTTACCACGTGAAAACATCGGTGTGTTGATCTTTGATCTAGTTATGTAAGTGGTTACTGAAGGTGTTCGTCCTCTGTTGGAATACCTGTGTTGTCGAACAATAAATTGTCTCCATTGCATCAAGTTCCCTCATCAGATTGGGAAACTTCTATTGAATTTGGATCCTAGTGAGCCACTTGCCTTGGTGAAGAAGTTTCCCTACTTTGGCGACCTGATAAAGGTGTATGTTATGTTGGTGGTTTCATTTCATCTATGTATCCATGATTCAATCAATTGTAGCCTAATCAACGCAATCAAGGTTGATTTATTTAGAGACCAAGTGTTTATCTACCTTTGAGGTGTCCAGTATAGGTGGAAAATATGGGTAAAGAAACTCCACATTAAAGGTTGGATGCAGGCCAAGGAATGAGGAAATACTTAATTCAAAATGATTCTCTCCTACCACCTTGGTGATGGTGTAAGGCCCATATCGAATTGGGTGAATCTTGCAATGGGGTCCTGTGAGGCACTCTTTCTACAAATGTAACCATACCTTATCACCAACTTGAAACTTGTGTGGAACCCAATGTTGGTCATTTCGTTGTTTGTACATGGCATTGTCTTTCTACAAGATGTCATGGAATTTTTGGCGGATGTGTTGAATCCATTCAATAAATCTGGCTACCTTATCAGCCTTAGTTTGAGCATGGGAAAATTCTTCCATTGTGGATGCAATGGGAAGAGCTACATCAATTGGGGCCAATTGTTGGAACCCCAAGCACACTTGAAAAGGGTTGTGGCTAGTAGAGTTATGAAGGGATCAATTGTAGCTATGTTGAACATAAGGAAGACACTCATCCCATGCACAAGGATTTTTGAAGTTGTACATTCTCAAGATATGTACAATCATCCTATTGACTACCTTCATTTGTGCATCAGTTTGGGGGTGGAAGAAAATTGATTTGGTGAGTTGGTGTCCATCAATGACCACAGACTAGACCAAAATGTACTCAAGATCTACTACCATGATCTGAAATAATAGTTTGTGGTATCCCGAAATGAACATAAATACATTCTAAAGAATATCTTAGTAATGGCCTCAGTTGTGATACTCTTTTTGCAAGATGTCAAAACTACCATCTTAGAGAATAGATGAACGACTATGAAGACACAGTCATTACCATGCTTGGTAGAAGGTAGACCAGACATGTAATACATGGAGAAGGACTCTCAAGGCCTATCAGAAGTAGGTAAAGGGGTGTACAAGCCATGTTTCTTAATGGTAGGTTTGGTGATGACACATGTAGTGCATGATCTAATATACTTGTTGACATCTTGTCAAATCATTGGACAATAAAATTACGTTTGTAATACTCCCACTATTTTTTCCACGCCAAAGTGTTCTGCCACTCGACTGTATTGTGCTTCCCAAATTATCTTTGCACACTTTCTTGAAGGAACACAAAGGTGGCCTAGATGGAATAGCAGCCCATCCTGGAGATGAAATTATGGAACTGGTTCCTCGGCTCAATATTTGATAGGTAGCAGTGAAGTCAGAGTCATTTTTGTATAATTGTGGACATCCATAGGTCTCATGCCCATAGGAGTTAAGAACTATGGTTAGTTCCACAATCGGGTCTCGACTAAGGCAATTTGAAATATGGTTGGTGTTTCCCTTCTTGTACTTGATGTTCAAGTGGAATTGTTGTAGGTATGTGAACCACTTCTGATGGTGATCATTTTGTAACTTTCCTTGTGTCTGCATGAATTACAGAGGCATGTGATTGGTGTGGATTATCATTTCCTTTCCTAGAACATAATTCTTGCACTATTGACATGTTTTCACAATGGAGTACATCTCTTTTTCAAAGGTGGGATATTTGTGAATAACATCCACTACAAGGAGAACACATTCTAGCAGATGTTTTTGCGGAGGTTTTTAGTGTTACAAAATTCAAAATAACCTCTTCTACAACCTCCTCTATTGGTTGTGGAGGTTTTAGAGGAGGTTTTAACAGATGTTCCATATAGCTAAAAAGAATTGGGAGGATGAAGGTTGTAGTGAATGTTTTTTTCAGTGCTTTTATTGTCAAAACATACTGATGTGACATTAAATAAAACACCCCAGGGCATACCAAAAAACAAAATGTATCGGAATGAACTCACATAAAATTCCCCATAACTTACATAAAACCAAAAAATCATCGATCTGCCATTACATAAATTCCCAGTGCATACAAAAAACAAACCGCACCAGGAATCATTACATGAAATGCCTCGATTCATACATAAGATGAAAACACTCTAGTTCACCATTACATTACTTCCTCAATGCTTATATATTAAATAAACACATTGGGACAACTATGGTTGATATATATTGGAATGCCATTTTGTTGTATGCAACTCTGGTGTGCTTGTTTTTATATGTTTGTATATGGAACAAGAGAAGTTGGAACGTCAAAATGATGTGTATGGTTTATGAATCAATCACTTATCTGCTCCTCCATGAGATCCTCACTCATGTACTTACTAAGAAGTTCATCATGTTTCTTATCCTCCACAACCATGCGCTCAATCACTTTCTCATCTAGAAGGGGCACATGGGAAACAAACTCTCATTCTCTATGTTGTTGGTTTTCCTTGTCCGGCTCTCCCATTTCTTTTGCCACATCCTCATATTGCACAAATAGGACTAGCTTAATGGAAATGACCTTGTCACTCTTGATCATGAACCTAGCCTCCCTCTAGATAGACTCGATCCCCTGCCACTTCCTCAGTGCTTTGGCCTGCATATCCTCCTCCGTGAGCCACTCAACTTTCTCCATGATACTTTTCTCATCATCATTTTTTCCATAATAAAATGCATCAATTTGATTGTAGATCAGATACCTAGGCCTCCTCTTATTCTCCTCAGGGGCACCTTATTGAATAGATCTTTGACATCGGGGAGGAATTTCTTAGTTGCACTTGTATAATTGATTGATATAAGATGACATGTTATAATATTTCAACAACCAATTGTACAAGTGTGGCTGGGAAATTCTTCCCCAACGTCAAAGATCTATTCGATAAGCCCCATGAGGTGAAGAAGCGGAGGTTTATATATGTGATCTATAAGTGAATTGATGCTAATTATTATGAATACAACGATGACGAGAACAATATCTTGGAGAAATTCAAGTGGCCCGCAGAGGAGGATATGCAAGCCAAAGTGTTGATGGCATGGCAAAGGATCCAATATATTCGAGGAAGATGATGATGTGGTGGAAGAAATGGGAGATCAAGACAAGGAAAACCAACAACAAAGAGAGAGAGAGAGAGAGTTTGTTTCTCATCTTCCTCTTTTGGATAAAAAAGTGATCGAGCAGATGGTTGTGGAGAAGAAGATACATGATGAACTTCTTAGTAAGGACATGGGTGAGGATCTCATGGAGGAGTCGGCCAAGGCCAAGGAAATTCTTAATATTTAGTGATAAGTCATGCTGACAAAGCTTATGGGTCATCAATTATTTTTCCAAATGCGCTTCTTAAATTCTATTAAATATATGATTTGGATCTTAGGTCAATATTGAGGCTAACATTGTGTTATAATTAAGACATCTACAAGGGTCCTTTCTTGCTGAACAAGGCAAAGGGGCACTAGGAAGCTCTGATTGTAGAGCTTGGCAATCCTAATTATGGAAAAGTAGAGGCTAATATAATGGACTTGGAAGGAAATTAAGTTGATGTGCTGAGTTCCACAGGCAAGGGCCCTAATTACAGATACTTTGGGGCTACAAAATTAGTCCTCATCCTCAAAGAGGTATTCAATAATACCCCTCGAGGTGAATAAGGGGAGTTGTAGGTATGTGATCTACAAACGAATTGACGCCAATTTATATTATGGCTATAGGAATGACAAGGATGGTATATTGGAGAAATTCATGTGGCCCAAAAAGGAGGATTTGTGAGGTAGAGCATTGAGGAAGTGGCAAAGCCTCAAGTCTATGTGCTAAATTATGAGAGGGACCAAAGAGTGACCTATGTTTTTGTCTCTGCAAAGAAAAACCTCCACAAAATTTAACTGTGGAGGTTTTCATATGTAAATTGTGAATTACATTTTTTTTATTCTCGTTTCTACTGTGCTCGGCGTTGCCGACATATCTAATTCATATTAAATCCCTTTTAGGCACATATATAGATAAAATGAAATTACAATATAAAACACAAACATATATAACTAATTTGTATTTATCAAAAACTGAAAATAGTTTTTTTTTGCAAAACAAAAAGTGAATAAGTAAGTGGTTCTCTTAACAAATGTGTATGCACCGCGACTAATGCTCCTTATCAAACATAAGGCATCGAAAAGACATTTTTTAAATATAAGACACGGGTGTGTCATTGTTATTCGAGCATCGATATCTATAGTGATGTGTTGTGATATATAGCACACAGGTTAAGGGTTGGTGTTAAACCACACAGTGCGTTGGGTTATATTAAACACACTGACTCTATATGTTAGTTCATGAACCATATGCTTTAAACTTTCTTTTCGTGATGCACCATTAATGGGCATGCTTTACAATGCACTCTAGAATGATAATTTTTAAACTATTTTCCTAGTTCAACTTACTTAACCACCCTGTTGTGTTTAGCTTAACCTAATGCATTGACGCTTCATTTGAGATTTGTATGCATTGATTTCATTTAATTTGTATTATAATGCATTGGTGATGGGGCATCCCATAAAATGAACCGATATGGTAAATCACTATGTATTTTTCTAGTTGTGTTTTCGTTCACATTTTCAGTGTGTTTTATTTATTCAACGCACCGCAGAGAAAATTGTGTTTCAAAAACTTGGCAGTGTTTGATTAATAGGACACACTGGTGCATTTATCTCAAATGGTGCACTTCCTAGCATCTTTTTGGTGCTTACCATAAGATGAATTGTGCTACAAATTTGTAAAATTCGGCCTGGTGTCGTGCTCTTAATTATATCACCGGTGCGTTGTTTTGATCACTCTGTGTCGCCCAAATAAATTGTTGAATATGAAATTACGTGGTGTGATGTGTTAATATAAACACATTGGAACTACCTTGCTATTGAAGCATTAAAATTTTGTTTAACGGTGCATTCCATTGTGGACAACAACAATTAGTACATGGTGTCCACCAAAACGACATAACCAACCGGTGTGAGGTGTTACTATTAACACATTGGGACCACTGTGATAGTGGAGCATCTCCCTTTTGTTCCTCAGTGCGTTATAAATGTGAGGGCCTCGGGAATGACGCATCCACTGAGATGCACCATTATGAAAATTTAGGAAATATATTTCCCGGTGAATTTTTGAATAAAGTTTTGGTGTGTTTCATTACAATGGTTGCACCACTACGTAAATTTTATAAATTGGTATGTCAGCGGTGTATTTAGTTAAGTGAAGTTTACTAGGGAATAATGTTAAATGACAATGGTGTGATTTATTAGGTTGTATTTTTTTATAAAGTATGGCAGTGCGTTTGAACATTGACCTGCCAGGGAGTTATTGATCTGGTACGCCCTGATGAAGTATGGCGGTGCATTTGAACATTGACCCGCCAGGGCGGTATTGATCTAGTATGCCCTGGTGCAGTAATTTAAAATGGGTGCACCACTAGGTTAAATTTTATAAATAGTTGAGCTAGCAATGCATTTAATGAAGTGTGATGGGTCTGTGCAGGTATGAGCCTAGTTTGCATCAGTGTCAGAGCATTCCAAAGGACACACCATTTTTGTTTTTAGTAATTTATCGCAGTGCACTATATTGAACAACAATGATGCAAATATATATGGATGCATCGAAAGCGGTGCTCAATATGTATTTAACAAAGTACACATCAAGAGCGATGGGAACTATTTTTTTAACATAGTATGCAATGCTTCAGGGCGATTCAAACCGTTTAGGTGCACCGTGTGAAAAAGAAAAGAAAAAAAATGAAAAATATGTGAAATTTCAAGATAAATTCTAATTTTAATTGGATAAAAATGAAAATAGGAAGGTAATAAATAATTTACCTAGCCTCTTATGTCTTTAAAGAGGCATGGTTGCACTATTGAGAGGAAATGAAAATTCATGGTAATTTCCAAAATTTGGAAATGAGTGGGATCCACCAATGGAGCTATCCTAGTTGGTGTAGAGCACCAGAAACAAGGCATCTTAGGAAGAAAGGTGAGCATTAATTCTTGTTTGAGAGTTTGGAAACATGGGATTCATTGTAACAATGAAAATAGGTTTCGTAATTTTTTTAATTTACCCTAACGCGATGTAGCTTGCGAATAAAGATGCATCGGGGTGGACTGTGCAACTGCACCGATGAGATTTATTCGGTGGATATAATTTTATTATAAAGTATGGTAGTGCTTCTGAAACATGGATGCATCGGTGTTGTATTGTTTAGGAACGTCTTGATGTGTAATGTTCAATGACACCAGTGCAATCTATTCGGTGCATGTACTTTTATTATAAAGTGTGGGTGTGTTACTGGAACATGGATGCACTGGTACTTTATTGTCTATGAACTCGTCTGTGCTTATACTCCTTACAGACACACCGAGGAAAAAAACCTTTGCAAAACCTTACATTCACCCACCTATGCTATGAACAGAGACAATGTGTTTGAACATTTAAGTCCTGGTGTGTTTTGTTTTAGGTGCACACCAATGTATTTTGACCATAAAGGTACACCGAAAAAAAACCTCTACAAAAACATATGGTCATCTGCCTATGCTAACAACCTCTTCTATAAACAGCTAAGGGAGGAATGTTTTAGGGAGGTTCTATAAAAACCTCCACAAGAAGGTGTTCTCCTTGTATTGATCAGATTGGGTTTCATTGCGATAGGCCATATGATGTCCCTACTAAGTGAGTACTACACCAACAACACATTCAAAGGAATTTGTCTCAATCTCAAATGGTTTTTTGGCCTATCAGTGTGAGGATTGGAGCGGAGTAGAGGTGATGTTTTAGATCCTGGAATTCTTTTTGTTGTGATTCAAACTAAGAAAACTTGGCTTTAGTTCCACCCTTGGTCACTTGAATTAAGGGCCAAGTGATATGAGAGAATCAAAACATGAATCTACGGTATAATTTAGTGAGGCCCAAGAAGTTGTGGAGCTCCATCACAGTTTTTAGGGCAAGCCAGTCGTGGAAGAGGTGGATCTTGGTTGAATCCACATGCACCCCATTTTCATCCATGATGTATCTCGAGTATTGAATTCATTTCATAATGAATGCGCATTTATTCATATTGGCATATAACTTGTGTTGTTGCAGGGTGCTCAGGACCTACTGAATGTGTTGTAGATGTTTTTCCTAGGTTCAGTTGAATACGAGGAAGTCATCCAAATATATGACCACAAAAGAGTTTGTGAACAACTAAAAAATATCATCCATCATCCTCTTGAATGTCGTTGGAGCATTAGTCAAGAAAAAAGGAATGACCAACCATTAAAAAGGAATTATTTATATTTGAAGGTTGTTTTCCATACATCGGTTTGTTCTATCGTGACCATGTAGTAGCCATACTTTAGATCAATCTTACTAAAGAACTTGGCACCCTTAAGTTGATTAAGAATATCGTCAATTCAGGGGATTGATTATCGGTTCTTGGTAGTGAACTTGTTCAGGGATCTATAACCTATACAGAGTCACCATGTCCCATCCTTATTCTATACCAACACAATTGGGATCCCACAAGGCAAGGAGCTCGGTTGAATGTGGCCCTTGCAGATGAGCCCGTGAATCTGGCACTTTATTTCCTCACTCTCTAGAAGGGAGCACCTATATATTGGACCATTGTGTAAGGGTGCATAAGGTATCGATTCAATGGAATGTTTGACCTGACAGAGTAGAGGCACCCCTATAGGTGAAGTGAATGTAACGACCCTAATTGGATACATGCTTAAGATTATAAAGTAAAATTAATTAACAGAATTTAATTATGGTTAACTGAGTAATAATTCAAACTACAGATCACATTTAATGACCTGTGAAGTAAAATTAAAAGATCAATGAAAAATTATATAAAATGGTGGCGTATGCAAAGAGGGATAGCCATGGATCCCGAGAAGATAAAACAATAACTAATGACGAAGGACGGAGGACGGAGGGTGGTTGAGGAAGTAACTACGTGAGTCGGCAGGGAGGAATAAGGGACAGGAAGAGGGGGATGTGCGCACCATTCGATGGGAGGGGACGGAATGGATGCTGTGGTCTGTGATTGGCTGTGAGCCTGTGATATTTTGTGGACTGTTGGCTTGCTGTGAGCAAGGAACATAGTGTTCTGGACTGTGACTTTTGATCAGGGGAGGCACTGAGTTGCTGGAGGTTTTGGGCACGGAGGGCCAGGATATCCATAGATATCCTGGAGCTAGGTAGTTTTCCTAGTTGGCAGGGAGGACAGTAGTTTTGGGCAGTTATTTTCCTGTTTGTGGCAGGGTTGATCTGTGTAGCAGGGAGMAGAAAGGMARCARMAAAGCAAAGAGGCAAYAKAAATTAGCATCAGATCCAGGTACTTGTTAAGTTGTGTATTTATTTCATACTGTAAATAATTTAGTATTTATTGATAAATCCAAGTTACTGAAGTTGCTGTTATAAAAGTCAATATCATGTTATGAAGTTTTGTTTCAGTTTACTTTCTTAAAATGTTTAGGAAACTTAATAATGTTTAGAATTATATGGGCATTACAGTGAAGATATATCTATATTCTACTACAACCTTGTCCACTTGATTTTTTTTATGTAGAGATATCATGTGCAAAAGTTGTGACAGTCATAGTGACCTTTTATTCACCTTCTGAGTGGACCATGAAGAGGACAAAATTTTCAATCCAAGAGATTACCTTCCAACATTGTTTTGTTGATATCAATGAAATTGCAATAGTCAAAACTACCTCTGGTACCTTGTAGGGTTGACCTCCCAAAATAACAATGACACTACGAGGTTGGGACTCATAAACAATATGACGCTTCCACATATAAGTCTATCCTAAAATAAAATCACAAAATTTGAGTGGGGAAACATCACACAGTACCTCATCTTTGAAGGGATTGATGTCACAAGACATGAGACACTATTGGATGACACAAAGGTTTCATCCCTGGATCAACCAACCAATGGTGTATGGTTGAGGGTGAGACATTATTGGCATATTCAATCTCTTTATGACCTTGACTGAGATCAAGTTCTTACGGCTCCCGTTGTCCACAATGAAATGTAGTGGGGTCCCCTTCACCCACATATATGAATGGAAGAGGTGCCCCCCCCTCCTCAAAATCCCCTGACTCATCTAGTTGTATCTTTACAATTGCAATGTAGCACTAGGTTTTGCATCAATGATCCTCTTTCCCTATTCCAAATAAGACTTTGAGTAAGGGTCTAACTCCTTTTCTTTAATCTCTCCCAACAATCACTGCTTCGAGCGACATTCATCAATGTTGTGTCAAGGGATTTTTTGGAACTCACACCACTTTCCAGTGTCCTTCTTCGTCTTCATGCTACCCTTATTTTCTTGCAACTTAGACTAGTTGTATTGAGGTTGTATTTCCTTTCTTTGTCCCTTGTTCTATGAGTTAGGATCTCCTTTACCATACTTTTGTTGTTGTGGATTTACAGGCCCAAACTCCCACTTATTCTGCTACTTACATTTCTTCTTGATTTTGAAAACATATTAATAAGTGTCTCCCAGTGAAGATATTTCCAAGAAATCCATCTCTGTTTGGATGTGCCTATGCATGACATTGCGATACTTCAAAAGCGCTTGCCTCTAGGAGTCTCTAATACCCAACTTTGAGTGCAAGGTATGGAATATGTTGGTGTACTTCAACACCGTCTAGTCTCTCTCCTGACAAAGAGTTTTCCATCTTGTGTATTGGTCATCATAGTTTCCAGCATAATAGAATTCCTCCTTAAGGGAATCAACAAAGGTCTCCCAAGTAGGTCCTCTCCTGAATGTCATAGACTCATCTCTGTTGTGTCTCTCCCAGTAACTTTCCCACCAATCTTTGACATGGGGAAGGGATTTAAGGAGCACAAAGGCGATCTTTTTTATGCCGAATTTTTTTTGAACATAGTAATAACCCTCTGACATATTTAACCATTTCTCCAAAGCATATGCATCCATATAGCCTTGAAATAAAGGGATATCAAAGTTAACTTGTACCTTAAAGAGTGTCGCACCTCCGAAATGACTACTTATTGAAGGTGTGTTTCTCGCTGTCAGAAATCATAGAAGGATTTGGGTGAAGTTCCATCATCTCATTCCTCTATTGTGTGAGGGATTCCTTAATAAACATATATATAGGATATCCTGCTCTTTCATCTTTCTTTTATTCTTCCATTAGAGGCTTCTTGGGTCAGTGAGAGAAATCATCCCTAAGTGAAACTAGCTCGAGACCCAACTCTATATACCTTGACCTCGTTAAGGACATGCACCAAGAAATAATGAGTAGAATGATCTGATACCACTAATCTGAATTATATTGAGAATGAAATGGAATACACGCAAAAATATAGAGAGTACAACAATTACAATGAAACTCAACTTCTATTAATGAATAAAATAGTAGAGTATTGTAGAACACAAACAGGATAGAAACGTGGTAGCTTATCTCTAAAGAGAAAAAGATGTTTATGCTCATTCACAAAAAATTGATTACAAATAGGTTGAAAAGCGCCTTTTATCTTGAATCCTAAAAAATAAACAGGAAAAAATCCTAACCCTAGAAGATGAAATGCCAAAAATATTATAGGCCCTGAGGTGGTTAGTTGATACGTCAAATTCCCAGGGGAACAACTTTTTCATACGATCTCCATTTGGGGCACATGATAGCTCATTGGAAAGAACTATTCGACGATTACAACTTTTGGATGGGCCAAGTTATGTCATTGGCATCTTCTAGCTCCTCAAATGTCAAAAAAACATCGTTTAGGTCCTGTTATCCCAATTTTGTGGATAACCAAGGATATTATGTCTCGAAGCCCTCAGGTTGCAGATATGGAGTGTTGAGAGACTACATGCCATCAGTACCCTTTTGCACAAATGGAAAACCCTCTCACCACCATAGATGGTCACAAATTTCTAGTTGGCATCCAACACATCAGCTGGCTTCCAGAAGGAAATGGGCCTTGCTCCATGAGGTACAATTCAGTATCATGGTGAGCATCATTTCAATATTTAAGCCAATTGAGTATGGTGTATCTTAGATTGATCTAGATTTCATGATATATGCTTAGACATTATTCCTTTTTCCTTGCTTCACCTTGGTGGTTGACATTGTGCCCTAGTAAGTGCTCTTCCTAAGGGATGGGGTTTCTACTAGGAACCCCCTTAATGAGCCAATGTATCGTTCCTCACCATACTTACCACTTTCCATCATTATTCCCCTTCATTTCCTTATCTCTTGGGATTTTAGGGTGTATTGACCCAAGAAGGGGTTATCCCTCATTCTATGGGAAGAAGGGGCTGAAGGCCTAGAGGGATTGATGTTGGGTAAAAGATAAAATCCTTGTATAAACCTTTCATATGCTTCACCCAGGGATCACCCAAGAAAGTAGTGAAACACTTATCTTTGAGTAAAGGGGACCCACAATATAATAAAGAATTCTTAAAAGGTTAGTTAAAGGATAGGAGGTCCCATCACAATTCGACCTATCACGTACATGAATAAATAGTGGTATGACATTGCTATCATCTCGTCACCAAACTAGGGTAATGGCTCTCAGTTGCATGGCTGAGAGAAAGGGGGTCTCATCACGAGCCAACCTTCTCATTTCCACTAGGTGTTTGTGAGTGACATTGCCATCATCTGGTCACCATTCTAGGGCAGTGACATTCAACCTGTCCTTATGATATATTGAAAGAAAATATAAAGAAAGAAAGATAAAATGCAATTGATGGGTTTGGAAAAGGTGCATTGTGGACGAAGGTACCACACACCCTCTACAAAGGCACCCATGAATGAGACACTACGACCCCTTATATGTCATGAGCCATATTCCCATTGAGTCTTGACCCCAACCACTTCATCCACTTTACATGGCTTAGAGAGGGATCTCTTGGAAACTCTCCTTGACCTAGGGAAAGATCTACCCAATAGGACAACTCGTCAACCCTCCCATATTCAAGCTTCACAAGTCGCATAGTGTCTTTGAGCAATTAATTGTTTGATATAGTAATATTTGATGCATATGCTTAGGTGGATCATTTATTGATTGGATTCATTTATCATGATGTTATGACTTGATATCCTTGGAGGGAGTGCTCATTTGTCTTTGCAGGACCTAGTTGGTGGACAGTTTTGGGAGAAAAATCCTAGATTGGGCTTCCATGGGGCTACAAGCCCATAGGTTGGATGCCAAGGACCCGCATGCCAGATGAGAAAGATCAAACTTGGAAGCCATTGAGGATGAATTGGATGACATAACCTAGCCCCCACATGCCAAACATTTTTCCTAGGAGAGGCAACACGTCACTCCTAGAGGCATGAGGTCACCTAGGGGGGTTAGGGATTGGTGGTGAGGTGCCACTCATTGACACGTGGACATTTTGAGGAAAATAATGTATTCACTATGAATATATTGTCTAGATTCTTGACATGTGGCCTTTGGAGGCCTACCCATTCTTCTCCAATGCCAACAACTTCTTCCTAGTGGAAAAACATCCCTTAAAGGGGAGATTTCCATGTAAAATTAGAGTTTATTTGTGCAAAAGTGAAACTTTAAATGAATGGTTTAATATTACTTTGTTAAAGGGGGAAATATTAGGGTTGTTGACCCATATTCTTGTGGTTTACCCCTTAATTTATGGACAAGTTACCTTGGTGACATTTTGTATAAATAAGAGATCATAAGATCTCATTTTATCATAACTCTCCCTCATTTTGAGAAGTATTTTTCTGAAATTTTCTCTATCTTTGGAAAAATTGTCTCTTTAGGCTCTTGTTTATGGTTATCTCTTGATGTTATGGTTGATGGGAGTGATGTGCTAGCCTTGGAAGGCTTGTCTCTTTCTATTGTGGTGGATTATATTGACATTTTTCCTTGAATTGGTATGGTCATTACTTTCATGCTATCATTTGTTTCAAGTCAAGGTTATTGTGCTAGGAGCTAGGTGGGAAGTAGAAGGGCATACACCCTCTTAGCTTAAACCATAGCTAGAGAAAATTTCCTTGGGAAGTAAAAGGTCTTACACCCCCAAGGAGGTAGCCTCTCTATCTCTTTATTTTCAACACCCCATTAACCCAATAATTAAGAGCACTAGTCATTTATTATTGCATTGGAGAAATAAAATATTGCATTGGGAAACATGATTTTTGGTCATTTTTACTTCTTGCAAAGTGGATTGTATTCCTTGTGCCTTGGGCACCTCGCAGCCACTAAGGCATCCCCATCAAGGGGAAACTTCTTGCTGATGTTATAAAATTACATCTTCATCGATTAGGGCTGCACAAACCCTAACTCATTTGCTTGAATAACTCTCTTATCAACCATTGGATTTTGCTCAAAGTTTGCACACTTATTCTTCATGGTCTAGCACACTTTTTGGAAAGGGTATTTCAGTGGCTTGATTTCTTGTTGTAATGAATTTGATTTTACATCCATAAGGCTGATATAATTTTTTGCAAACAAGTGTTTACAACAACATTATCTTTTCATGCTAGAATATTGGTTTTTGTCTTGAGTTTAGCTAGTCATTTACTAGTCTTTCTCTTGCATTTTCTACTTGATCTATAGCATTTATTGAGTAGATTATAGTACCATATTATTGATGATATATATTTTTATCTGTTTTTTCAAATCAAGGACAACAATATTAGCTTGTTGATCCAACTAGCATACATCATCGCAAAGTGGTTTTCCTTGTGTATTGGGCAGGTATTTCACCATTTGTAGGTCACTTAACATACTTGGCAACCCTTGGACCTTCCCAAGACTTCATTCCACACATTTCACTCCACTTAGACTTCAAATATAGGGGATCCACTTCCATCTCTATCCATATCCATATCATTCCCCCTAGGGTCACCAGGATCGCCTCCCTAGAGTGACCTAGTCACCCTTGAAGTACATGACCTACATCAAGGTGACATTGGGTGTAGGATTCCCAAGTTTTATCTCTTTTTTTATGGTTGGGTCGGGATTTTCCCAACCTACAACTTTTACTATAACATTTTGGCATCGTTGTCGGGGAAAATTTTGAATCTTCTTCGTACCCTAAATGACACTTTGGAAAACTATCCCAAATCCTTCCCCTTAGCTTTCCTGGTGACTCTACCCAAGGGACATTCCCTTTCCACCCTCCTTGATGAGATCATATTGAAGCTCATATCGTGAATCCACCATCCCAGAACCCACTTTTCCCTTATCCTTTTCCATCCTTTGGTGAGCCTTGAGCTCATGTGGCGACTCCATTGAGATATTACCCTAAGTAATGGAACCATGGCCTCACGGGACTTACCATGGGAATTCCATAAGGTTTATCCCTCCATTGATGTTTAGGATATTCCTAGATATCCAAATCATTGCTCCCTAGAGTGGAGGGAAAGTTTCCCCAAATTTGACGGTGATCTAGCTCTAGTAGTCACCCTTGTCGTGAATTATATAAAGTACGCTTCAAGATTAAATGTGCTACATGAAGATGTGATGATGAAAATTTTTGTGTCTTCACTGGGATCAATTCAAAAATATTGGCTTGCACACTCATGTGATCCAAATATTATCCCATCTTCTACAAATCTCATTGAATAATTTATCAAGCATTATTGGCCAGCTACTCAAAGTTTGCAAGATGCTTTCCAAGATCTCAAACACACTCTTTGCAGAGAAGGTTTTCCGATCGATGATGAGACAATAGATGGAGAAAATCTTGAAGAATATCTGGATGAACATATGATGAAGATGAAGTATCTTCTGTTCCACTTGATGACGACATCCAGACCGCCGCTTCTCCTGCACATCAAGAAGAGAACATGATGAGTTATAATCCTTTTGAAAACTTTGATGATGCTTTGTACCATGACAATGGAAATGAAGAAAACTCCCAAAAGGATCTCGATGAAGTTTCTCTTACAGAAGGCTTGAACAAGACTTTGTTATTTGATTTACCTTTTGAAGAAAATGAAGTTATCCAGTCTTGTGAGGAAGTGATCATCTCCTATGATGCAGATGAATTCTTGGATATATTTGACGAACACATTGATGATTTCATATAGGTTTGGAGATGTAGATGGGATGTGGGTTGCTTCATTATTGATAGAGACCCTATTTATGAAATTGAGGGTAACTATTAGGAAGAGGGAGTGTCATCATCATAGGAGTGGTCCTCATACATATATGATTTAGATGTTTGGCATATTGGGGATGATATGGTTACAGTTTTTTTCTGCCCCTTCGAGGATGATTTGTCACAACATACTCATAGTGATCTTTAGTCATCCTTTGGTACATACCCTTTTGAGGATGCATATTTATTTTATGATGACTTCTAGTCGTTGTGCTCATATTTTGAGGAATACCAGGACGTGGCCACCTCAGAGCAGTCAGAGGTTCATTCTTCGAAGTGGAAGTATTTTCATCTTGGAGAGTTCCATGGAGATTCATAGGGGAAGAGGCAGTGTTTTTCTACACCTAAGACATTTCCTTACCTTTTACCCTCTTATCCAAGAGACCATGCAATATTCTTCTGATCTCTCATTTCCTCTTAGTCCTCGACAAGCAGTTCATCTACATATAGTATCCCCCTTCAGAGATGGATTGATCAATCTTGTGGCTACACTTTCAGGCGGGATGATCGAGATGATGGTTTCTCTTTCCAACAAAATTTCCTCCCTCCCACCCATCTTCATGAGTTTTATTTCGTGATCGATTATATGTGTGTTTATACTCATGATTATTATGTTCTTGAATTATCTTTGTTGTATCATATGATTAAGAATAGGGGGAGATACATTGATGAGATGATCAAATGGTTTCACTGGTTGTATGACTTCACCTGACATCATCTAGCATGTGATCTTCAGGTCCCCAAGGCCCCAAGGCCCCAAGTAAGAAGGTAAGTCATTTGAATCCTTGCATTTGCATATTTATTCCTCATATTAGTTTATATGCATTTCATTTTCATTTTTCTCTACTTGCATATTGATTTCATGCTTAGCTTAGAAATTTTTGAAAAAATGTCAATTTTTTTTCTTTTCTATATTAGTTTTCATTTTTGGAAACACACACGCACACACACACACACACACATATATGGATAAAGGGTGATAGAACCACCCTAGATGCTTTGATCCATTTTTCTAAGTTTTGGAAAGCACAGGTATACCAGGAGATGTTGTAGTTCTCATGCACTCTACGACGAGCACATGTTCCCAAGTAGGAGCCAGATGTTATCCTCATTTTGTGGATAACTAAGGAGATTGTGTCTCGAGGCCCTTAGGTTACAAATATGGAGTGTCGAGAGACTACATGACCAGCATTACCATTTTGTACAGATGGAAAACCCTCTCACCACCATAGATGGTCACAGATTTCTAGATGGAATCCACCACATCAGTTGGCTTCCGGAAGGTAGTGGACCTTGCTCCATGAGGTACAAGTCAGTATCATGGTGAGAATCATTTCAATATTTAAGCTTAAACCCTAGCTAGAGAAACTTTCCTTGGGAAGTAAAAGGGATTACACCCCCAAAGAGGTAGTTTATCTAGCTCTTTCTTTTCATGACCCCATTAAACCAATAATTAAGAGCACTAGTAATTTATTATTTCATTGAAGAAATAAAATATTGCATTGGGAAACATGATTTTTGGTCATTTTTACTTCTTGCAAAGTGGATTGTATTCCTTGTGCATTGGGAACCTCACAACCAATAAGGCATCCCCATCAAGGGGCTACTTATTTCTTCTTTTATAAAATTACATATTCATCCATTAGGGTTTCAGAAACCCTAACTCATTTGCTTGAATAACTCTCTTATCAACCATTGGATTTTGCTCAAAGTTTGCACACTTATTCTTCTTGGTCTAGCACACTTTTTGGCAAAGTTTGAGGGGATTTCAGTGGTTCATTTTCTTGTTGTAATACATTGAATGTTACATCCATAAGGATTATATAATTTTTTGCAGATAAGTGTTTACAACGAACTTATCTTTTCATGCTAGAATATTGGTTTTTGTCTTGAGTTTAGCTAGTCATTTACTAGTCTTTCTCTTGCATTTTCTACTTGATATATATCATTTATTGAGAATATTATAATACCATATTATTTCTGATATATATTGTTATCTATTTCTGAAAATTAGGGACATAAATCTTAACTTTATGATACAACTAACATACATCATCACAAAGTGGTTTTTCTTGTGTATCGGGTAGGTATTTCACCATTTACAGGTCACTCAACATACTTGGAAACCCTTGGACCTTTCCAAGACTTCATTACACACATTTAAATCAACTTAGACTTGACCTATAGGGGATCCACTTCCATATCTATCCATATCCATCTCATTCCCCCTAGGATCACCGGGATCGCCTCCCTAGAGTGACCTAGTCACCCTTGAAGTGCAACACCTACATCGAGGTGACATTGGGTGTAGGATTCCAAAGTTGTAGAAATTTATTTGTGGTTAGTTAGGGATTTTCCCAACCTACAACTTGTGCTATAACAGGGCCTCAAAATAAACCAAGAAATTTGGGACCCAAAAAACCGTAGAAAAACTTCCAAGGAGATAAATAATCGTTGAGTCGATGGAAGAGGTGGATGGCCATTGATATCCGCCTGGATCAAATAAAAACATATTAGTTTTACCTAATATCTCCCCTCACCCCCATATGAGGGTGGGGTGAGATCCACCCTCATATCATGGAGGGGTGGGTGTGGCAAGAGATGTTAAGTAAAACATATTTGGAACACATTTATTCTCTACTTTTGTGCACAAATTAAAGTTTTCCATATTTTTTGTGCTCCATAATTTGGGTTAGTTTATTTCTGTGTGAAAATATTTGTATGATTGTTCTTCTTTACTCTACATTGTCGGTTTAACTCTTGGAATGAAAAAATGGATAAGTATATAATTTGGAGCTTCTTTTGCTACATTGGAAGAGGTGTGGGATATAATTGAACAACATTACCAAAGGCATTCTAATACCATATAAAATTTAAGGGGCCTTCCCATGTTTATCATATGTGATTTGTATTATGTAGAGAACAAAATGAAGACAAAAATTATTAATGGAAAAACAAAAAGATATTGTAGAGAGGGCAATAATACTTTGAAACCCAAATTCTATTAATGAATGAAATGGAAAAGGCGTATAAAATGCAAAGCAATACAAACTAGCTAAATGGTAGTAGCTTATATTTGAAGAGAGATGTGTTGACTATGCTCACTTGCAAGAAGATATTACAAGAGGCCAAAAATGCCTTTTAACATAAATTATAATAATTGAATATGAAAAAACCCTAAATATTTAAAACCCTAACCCTAGGAAATGATGTGGCAAGAGAAACGTGGGCCCCAAGGAGGCTAGTTGATATGTCAACTTCCTGGGGGTGCAAATTTTTCATAAAAACTTTGTTTAGGTAATTTCTTGGATATTTACACAGATCAATACATGATCTATTTATTTTTAAGACCTCCAATTATATATTGTGTGACCTATGTCAAGTGCCAAAAATGAAAGGGAATTACACAAAAAAGTGCGACAGAATTCGAGACTTGAAAAAATGTTGTAAAACTACCAAGATGTGGAACCATTATGATTTAGTCAAAAAAGTGAGTGGCCACCAGTATCCACTTGGATTATTTTTCCCCTCTTAGGAATAAATTGTCCCTACTACATCAAGTTCCTCCATCATATGGGAAAACATCTATTGAAGTTGACTCTTGGTGAAGGAGTTGCCTACTTTAATGACCCGATAGAGTTGATTGTTATATTGGTGGGTGTCCTTCATCTTGGTGTCCATGATTCGGTCAACTTTCACCTACAAAATGAAACCATTATTGATTTTTGTAGGAACCAAGTGCTTAGTCACCTCTAATTTGTCCAAGAGAGGAGTAAGATATGGTTGAATCATCTCCACATTAGATATAGGGTGTAAGCCAAGGAAATAATTAATTCAAAATAATTCTCACCCATAGGCTTGGTGATAGTATAGGGCCCATGTCATAGTGGGTAGAGATTATAATGGGGTCCTATAAGGAATTATTTATGCAAATGAAACCATACCTTATATCCCACTTGAAACTTGTGTGGAACCTAGTGTTGATCGTAATGTTGCTTGTACTTCCTTGTACTTGGCATTAGCTTTCTACATTATATTATGAAGTTGTTTTTGGATGTGAATCTGTTCAAAAAACAAATTTCTTTCCTAGCCTAATTATTAGCATGGGAGGATTATTTCTATGCAGGTGCATTGGGTCAAGCTACGTCAATCGGTGCCAATGGTTGGAACCCCAAGCACACCTAGAAAGGGTTGTGGCCAATAGAGCCATGAATGGATTTGTTGTAGTTATGTTGAACATAAGGAAGGATCTCATATCATGTGTGAAGATGTTTGGAGTTGTACATTCTCAGGATATGCACAAGAATCATGTCGATTACCTCTATTTGCCCATCGGTTTGGGGGTGGAAGGAAGTCAATGTGGTCATCTTGTTATCCATGATCGACCACAGGATGGACTGTAATGAACCAACACCTTGAGAATGATAAATAATCAATGAATAGTAGTCTACTTCAAGGGGAAAACCTCCTTTTTCAATATATTCATTGTACAAGATATGATATGATGATCCTAAGACTAGGTATCTATGGTATATATATAGGAGAAAAAGGGTAAAATTATAATGAAAGGGTGCCATGAAGGGTTCTAGAATACATACAAATATAACACTAGAAATGTAATAATTCAATATCTAGGGCTTAATAAGGGGTTTTATAAATAACATGGGGATTTCTCTAAGGATTAACATGTCCCTTGTTGATATTATGGTAGTTGTGGGAGGTATTAACCTCCACGTGTAACCTTTGACAAGACTAGAATATTTTGGGAAGCAAGAGAAACCCTAAAACGTTGGATAACAACTCTAGGAGACAAGTCAGTTGAAGAAAATATTTGATATTGAGTTATTAGCCTCCAAAAAGAGAAGTCAACCTAGTCAACTGAGATAGAGTAGTATAAATAGAGGGTGCTAGAGCTCATTTGTCATACACACTCTCACAACTGCATAAGACCAGTGGTGCGCAAGTTTGGAGAGGAACTACAGCTATAGTTACAACTGCTGCAACTGGCATTTCAGTTTGGCTTGGAATTTCTCTTGGTTATGGTTTGGACTTTCTTCTTGGCCTTTGGTTATTCTTTCTTGGTGGCTACCTTGGTTGCCTATTGGTTTTCTTCCAGAATTATTCTGACTATCAAGGTTAAGGTTCTTGGGGGTGGACTTGGTGCCTATGGTTGGGTGACAATATTGCTATATTGTCTATGGTGAAACGAGCACACCTATTTTTCTAACAAGCTATGGGCCCACACTATCTTTGGATAGTCTAACCGCTGGAAGATAGATTGGGAGGATTTGCTCAGTTACAGTTGCAGTTGTAGTCAAAGTTTTGTTGCAACAACGAAACCCTAACCCTCTTGTTAAGGCACCTTAAGTGAATAACTAGACCTAATTCCTGGATAGCCTATTACACCCTAGCCTAGTGCACCTCCTAGTACTCTCAGCAAGCCAAGGTGTCAAGTTTGTTTTTTTGTTCAAAGTCAAAGGTTGACCAAGTCAAAGAATCCATAACTTACTCTATGAAGTCAGAAAATAATTTAGAAGGGGCTTCTAACTTTAGAGCATGGAAGACAAGGATTGACCTCATGCTTGCCAAGAATAAAGTGTTGGATGTCATAAAAGGAAAGATCATGGAACCACAGTTTGAAGAAGGAATAGAGAAGGAACCTCAAAACATTGCAGTTATGGAAAAGTTCAAGGACAATGACATCAATGCTATGAGTATCATAGTGGACTTTGTAAAAGACCACTTGATACCCTACATCTCTCATCTTGACTCATCTAAGAAGATGTATGATGCCCTAACTAACCTCTTCTCATTCAGAGACATTGGAAAAGTAACGAATTTGAAGAATGAGCTCCGTAACATGAAAATGAATGATGATGACAACATAACATCATACTTTGTAAGGATTTCTCAGTTAAGAGATCAACTACAAGTTATTAAAGAAATCATTTCAGAAAAGGAACTAGTAAATATAGTATTGAATGGCCTTTCCAAGACATGGGATGCATTTGTCGCAAGCATGAACACAAGAAAGGAGTATCCCACATTTGAAGAACTTTGGACTTGTTGTGCACAAGAAGAATCAGGGATTAGTGAAAAAGAGAAATCCCAAAATAAATATGATGATCAAGCCTTCACAACAAAATTCAAGAATTTCAGTAATAAGAGGAATTTTGGCTTACGAAAGAAACCAAATGAAGAAAAGGATATGTCAAAAATACAATGCTTCAACTATCGATAATATGGTCACTACAACAAGCATTGTCCTGAGTTAAAGAAAAGGAAGGAAACAGATGAAGCAATAGTTATCGAAGAAAGGGAACCCTCAAAGAAAGCCAAGAAGGATAAACCAGACTTCTTCTTCTAGTTAAGGTAACATTATTCTTCATAGTTCTTGTACATACCATGTTTACATATTTCCTGTACATATCATGCATATCTATTTCTTAGAAGAAAATATGGTCAGTGAAACAATACCTATGGAAGAATAATAAGATAAGGATTGCTATTATGATGACTACAATGCGCATGAAAAAGATGAAGTATGTTGACAATCTTTGGTGACAATTTCTGTGGAAGCCATTATATAAGTAACAACTACCAGATGGGCCACAATCAAAATCAAACTTGAAGAGACCAGAAAGAAGTCAGTAATAAATATGAAACTAGAATAAAATTTGTGACACTTTGTAGACAAAATTATGGACTCTCTTATATGGAGGGAGATAATTGCAAAATTCCAAAAGAAGAGCATGCATTCATGCAGGAAGTCGAGATTAGGAGGAAAATAATCCTAAATGATATGATCCATTGAAGAATCCGTGAATATTATAAAGTATATGTCCATGTTCCCCATTTAAAGTAGCAGCCATGATAAGCATCACGTGCTCAATTTGACTCTATAAGTTTTTCTTCGAAAAGAAGCCTTAAGTATCCTTGGTTGTCCATCTACATCCATGTTCCTATGATGAAAGGAAGACGTTGAAATCTTCAGGAAGGAAGGGCTTGGAATATATAGACCCAAAAACTAAAGAGGAACATGAAGATTCCAAGAAAGAAATAAAATCTAGAACAACGAGTTATTATACCAAGAATCATAAGACTATCAGCTTGGTTTGAACACACTAGAAGCAATCAAGTAGAATAAATGGAAGTTTTGATGAAGAACATTGTATGTAATAAAATGTGAAAAGACTTATGAAGAGAAACATTGTGAGATTCATAACTAGAGGTTCTTCTAGAAGACTATGATGACAGTTTGTTCCAGTAAACCAGATATACCTCTTCCAATATCCATGGATTGAAATTTACATGTAAAATATTGTTCTTCCCAATAAAGAGAATTGAGAAAGAATCTTATACCAGAAAGAGACCCATGTATGCAAATAGAAGAAGACCTTGTATGGATTCAAGCAACCTGATGCAGAGTATCTCATATACAATAGAAGTGTGGTGAAAAATTCCTATGACAGAGAAAGTGTATCAGAATTGTTACTCAAAAGTCTGGGATGATGGATTGTAAATCCATGGAAAACTCCCATGATAACAGATTTGAAGAATTTGAAGAGACTCTAATCAAGTAGGCATGTCTCTGTATTGACAATTGATTGGATCGTTAATGTATTTGGAGAATACTCAGCCAGATATTTGTTTTGTGGGGCATTTAAACTATGACATACAACTGCATAAATTTATTGATTGAGATTAGGAAGGGAGTGTAGATGATAGAAGAAGTGTTACTTGGATATTTTTCAGTTTGAGCTTTGCCACGATGTCATGGGCTAGCAGAAACAGAAGTCTATTGCACTCAGCACTATAGAAGCATAGTATATTTCAGCTTGTGATGCTAGTACAAAAGCAATGTGGCTCTGTAAGTTGGTTTCTTGATCGTCTGATCAGGTGCCGAATTCGACCATGATATATTGTAATGATCAGAGCTATGTGAAGATTTTAGAGAAACCAGTGTTCCATGACAAGTCAAAGTACATTAATATCAATCATTATATTCTCTGTGATAAATTCCAAAAGACAGAAGTGGTTATCCAGTATATCTCCATAGATGAGCAGATAGCAGATATTTTGGTAAAGCCTCTATCCAAGATGTAAAGTTTGTGTACTTAAGAGACAAGCTAGGGCTCGTGGAGACAACTTTCTTATTGGAAAAGAAAGTGATTACTCCCAGGTTGGGAGGGAGCAATGATATGTTATTGATTTATGAACAATCATTTTCCAGTTCGTAAAATGGTCCAGGATGGGCATTTTCTTTCCAGTTCAGAAAGTGGTTTGATATTTCTGACGGATAGGCATTTTCCAGTTCAGAAAATGGTCCAGATCAGACAACCATTTTCGTAATGAAAATGGTCCTATAGATTGTTGATGTACCAGAGACAATGATTCCCATTGTGGCTAGTGTGGGGGAATGGTCTCATAAATTCATTCTTCTTGGCAGTCACTATGAGTAGTGGTCAAGTAGAATGGTCAGCCTCGTCGGGCATTCATTCTTTCGAAGTTCATATTTGTGATTAGTTTCGAAGAATGGTCCATTTTTTAGGTTGGTGCAAGACAGTCATTTCCATAGGAAATGGTCCAAACATGCATTCCCTAGGGCAGACTCATTCTCTCCAAGTTGCATTATGATCAATGTTGGAGGAATGGCCCAATTAGGTGAATGGTCCATGTTCATCAATCAAGGACAGGAATTCCTTAGGGCAGAATCATTCTCTCCAGGTTGCACTATGATTAGTGTCGGAGGAATGGCCTAGTTAGGTGAATGGTCCAGGCTCATAAATCGGGGACATTTATTCTTCTATTCTTGGAAAGAATAGTCCAGATATCCCATGGATGATGTTTTACTTTATGAGGGCAAATGCTCTTCCAGATATCACAAATGTGAGTGGAAGAATGGGCCAAATGACTCAGTTTGTATCATGATATTGTTATGCAGGTTGATATCAGATGATATGATTGTTGTGGAGACTATATGTCTCTAGATAGTAGTTGTATGCCACTATGGTGAATGTGTTCCACTAGATAGTAGTTGTGTACTACTATGGATAGACACAATTGTGTTCTATTGAATGACATTGTTCTGATTTCCATGGAGACTATCACTAGTGTTGGAGATGATTACAAACTAGATGGATAGTCAGTATGTTGATGGACAGACATTCTCCCTATGGAAAATGGTCCAGGACAGACATGCTTCTAGGATGCATGTTCGGATTAGAATAATAGCCCTTGTATCCCATGGTGTGGCTTCCAGCATCTGTTGGAACAATTATTCTTCTAGGACATATGTTTGGATTAGAAGAATGGTTATTGTATCACTCTTTGGAGTGAGTGACTTATTCAAAATCATGCCTAATTACCTAGATGGAGTATGGCTTTGAGAGATGATGCATTCGATGCTATCAAATGATGTTGATAGTGATGATGGTGCTCATGATTTGATCATGAGATATCCTGTGTGGATATGGTGATGCTATCGATTGAATGGTATGTTTATGCTCAAGACCATTACCTTTAATACCTCCCTATCTAAGAGGGATTGTTGATATTATGGTATTTGCGGGAGGTATTAACCTCCACGTGTAACCTTTGACAAGACTAGAATATTCTGGGAAGCAAGAGAAACCCTAGAACGTTGGATAATAACTCTAGGAGACAAGTCAACTCAAGAAAATGTTTAATATTGAGTTATTAGCCTCCAAAAAGAGAATTCATCCAGGTCAAGTGAGATAGAGTAGTATAAATAGAGGTCGTTGGAGCTCATTTGTCATACACACTCTCACAACTACATAATACCAGTGGTGCACAATTTTGGAGAGGAACTACAACTACAACTACTACAAAGGACATTTTGGTTTGGCTTGGACTTTCTCTTGGTTATGGTTTGGACTTTCTGCTTGGCCTTTGGTTGTTCTTGCTTGGTGTGATAGCCTTGGAGAAAGGTGCACTACCTTGGTTGGCTATTGGATTGCTTCAAGAATTATTTTGATTATCAAGGTTAAGGTGCTCAGGGGTGGCCTTTGTGCCTATGGTTGGGTGAAAATATTTATATATTGTCTATGGTGAAACGAGCACACCTATTTTTCTAACACCCCTACCCTTCAAGCAAGTGTTGTCCTCAACACTTGAATAACCATGGGCATTTTTGCATGAAGAAATCATATTACCATGTCGCCTCTTCCACTGGTAGGTTCTTCCATTTGATGAGGTACTATGTAATTGCTTGATTTCTCAGTTGCTTTAAGCAAGAAACATGGAAGAATGGATGTACACGTTAAGATGGAGGTAACTCCAATTTGTAATCCATACTTCCAATCCTTTGCAAAACCTTATAGGGGCCATAATATTTGGGTGATATTTTATTGTCCTTGTTTTTTTTCTTAAAGGACATCTATTTATATGATTGTAGCCTTAGAAATACCCAATCCCCCACTTCAAAATCCCTTTCACTGTGTTGTTGACATGCTTGTTGTTTCATCCTATTATGTACCATAACCAAGTTGTCCTTCAATAATTTGAGAACCTCTTGTTGGTTTCCTATGTGGTTATCCACTGCTAGAAACTTTGCAATCCCTTTCAATGGTAATGTGATGGGTGGAGGATTATATCCATAAATTTTCAGAAATTGAGACATTTTTGATGAAGTATGGAAGGATGTGTTGTACCACCATTCCACTAAGGACAACCAATTGACCCATTGTGCATGTTTATCAGATGAAAATCAATGAATATATTCTTCTAAACATTTATACACAATCTTAGTTTTCCCATTAGATTGAGGATGGTAAGATGAGTTATGAGCCAATTGAGTACCCAAAAAAAAGAAATTCAATCCAAACATTTCCAATGAAAATTGGATCTTTGTCACTTACAATAATCTTTGGGACTCCATGTAGCTTTTGAATTGTTTCCATTATTATTGCGGCTACTATAATTTTTTTTAAAGGAGGAGAAAGAGAGAAAAAATGGGCATACTTTGTCATTCGATCCACTACTATCATGATGGTCGTCTTTCCTTCATATTTGGGTAAACCTATAATATAATACATTGAAACTTCTTCCCAATGTTGACTTGGTATAGCTAATGGTTTTAGGAAACATGGAGTCTTGATTGTCTCTCACTTATTTTGTTGGTAGACCACACATTCAGACACAAATTTTTGAACATTAGATTTAAGACCTTCCCAGAAATTAAATAAATAAATAAAATATATCTTGATCATGTGGTACGTTTTCAAGAATCTTGAATCTCCTCCTATAGGAAAAGTGTGAAATTATAGAAGGACCTTATGTTTGAGTTGGGAATTCTTACATAAATATAGGTAATCATGATACCATATAAAATCATCTAATGAATTGGGGTCCTCTTGTATTTGTTGAATGATATTGCATACCTATTGATATTGCTTCCATTCTATCCTTGCACCTTCCACCCAATCATATTGTGGAATAGAAATAGCACATAGTGAACCTTTTTGTTTCTTCTTCTTTCCTTGAAAGGGCATATGATACAACAATGTGTTCACCTTTTTGTAGATAATTTCAAAGTCATAACCTAGCATCTTTGTAACCCATTTTTTTTTCTCTTCTGAAGATAATCCTTTCTCCAAGAAGTACTTCAAACTATCATGATATATTTTCACTTTGAAGTGTCTTCCTATTAGTTAAGGGAGCCATTTCTTAATTGCATGTAGTATGACCAACATTTATTTTTCACAAATGGGTTTGAGTAAGTTTTTTTCTTTAAGTTGGTTGCTCTCAAAGGAAAGGTGCCTTCCTTATTGCATTAAAACTACACCAATGCTTTGGCTTGAGGCATCACACTCCACAATAAATGTTTTTGTGAAGTTATGTGTGGCTAGAACAAGAGTTGTACATGTAGCCTCCTTAATGTTTTCAAAAGCTTTGGTTGCTTCTTGAGTCCAAGAAAATGGTTCCTTATTTAATAATGTTGTTAGAGGTGTTTTTGTTTGACCATATTTCTTAACAAACTTGTGGTAATATCCTATCAATCCTAATAATCCTCTAAGTTTCTTCAAAGTTTTTGAAATTGGCCATTCCCTCATAGCTATAATTTTGTGAGGGCCCACTTTTACACCTTCATGAGATACAATATGACCCAAATATTCCACTTCTTGAACCCCAAAGGCACACTTGGAAGGATTTGAATAAAGTTGTTGTTCTTCCAATAGTTGTAATACTTTTTCCACATGTTGTACATGCTCTTCCCAAGATTTGTTGTAAATTAGTATGTCATCAAAAAATACTAACACAAATTTTCTAAATAAGGACTTGAAAATAGAATTCATCAAGATTTGAAATGTTGAAGGTGCATTAGTATGTCCAAATGGCATAACCAAAAATAATAATGACCTTCATGTGTTCTATTTTTTTTTTGGGAATGTCTTCCTACCTCATTGTAATTTGATGATATCCCAAATGAAGATCCAACTTAGTAAAGAAAATTTGTCCATGTAATTCATCTAATAATCCATCAATCACAAGAATAGGAAACTTATATTTGATGGTATTTTGTTGAGATATCTATAATTTGGACACATACTCCATGAGCCATCCTTTTTTGTAGACATCACCACTGGTGAAGAGAAAGAACTTTGGCTAGGTTGAAATATGCTGACCTCTAACATATCTTGGATCATGCACTCAATATCAATATTTTGTGCATATGGATACTAGTAAGGCTTAATGTTAGGTGGTACACTTCCTGGTTTAAAATGAATAGCATGGCCATGATCTCGCGTAGGTGGAATACCCTTAGGAATTTATCCAAATACCATGGAATGATTGTTGATAACTATTTGGAGATCTAAAGGAGAAGAGGATGTAGATGTTTGAACATCTAGTAAGAACAATTGTGCAATTACACCATGGTGTCCCTTCTTGAGTAATGTTTTCATGATATTAGAGCTTATCCTTTAGAAGGTTTTTCTTGGATACCTCTAACCTCAATTTCCTTTCCATATAAGGAAAATCTCATGAAAAGATCTTGAAAATTAAGGGACACTATTCCCAATGGTTGTAACCATTGGACCCCTAATACAACATCAACACTACCCATTTGGATGGAAATCATGGTACTATCCAAAAAATACTCCCCCATATTTAGCTTAATACTATGGCACTTCCTAGAACAATTTATGGTATCTCCATCTGTATCATTACTTGAAACTTTGGTACTAGATGACAAAGAAATTGAGATCTTTTTCTAATTTTTAATTGATGAACTTATGGGTACTACCAGAATCAATCAACGCTATTACATTTTTCTTTTTATGTATTCTTGTATATTGAGGTTTTGTGGAGTACTGATGCCAACCAATGCATGAGAATATATCATTGGAGTAGTATCTTCTAGATATATATCTTGTGATGGTTCCAATTATTGATATTCTTCCTCTTCACAATCTATATCGAATAACTTCTTCTCACCACATGTATTCCCATTATTGTGTTTGTCGTCATAATTGAAACATAGTCCCTTTGCTCTTCTTTCATCAATGTTTTGAAGCGTCAACCTTGTCGATTGATTGAGGTTAGGAGAGGAAACATGGTTCTCTCTATAGTTGTTAGAGGCCACCCTTCTAGTAGCCATATTTATGTTTTCCACTTTCCTTGCCATACTGAAATTTTTCTCTAGGGATTTGGGTTCAAAGATGTGCACCTCATGTTGAATGTTCTCCTTTAGAGTGCCCATAAAGAGATATAACAAATTATCCTTAGGAATGTTCTTTACCTTGAGACTAAGCTTTTGGAATTGTTGAATGTGTTATGTAATTGGATCGTTTTGTTGAATATTTATCAATTGACTAAAAAATGTATTGCTCTTAATATCCCCTTAATGTGATATCAATCCATTTTTAAAAATGGACCAACAAATAATATAATTTTTTTTTCTTTCACAAAGCAAGTGATACCAAACAAATTGATCATCTTCTAAATACAAGGATGCAATAGGTACTTTTTGCAAGCTTGCCACTTGATGTTATAGGATCTTTACCATCAAAATTCATCATATCAATATTTGGAATGAGGTAGTTCCTCGGTGCTAAATTTAAGCCTTGATGATGTGTATCTTGAAGTGACGAATAATAATGATTTTGGGATTCAGTGTTTTTTCTCTCCAATTGTGATAAAACACTCCCCATATGTGATTGAGTCTCAACACCATTCTTCTCCTTATCTTCATGATTTTCTTGGATCTTTGTATCCCTTTTAGGGATCCTCTATAAGAACATGGATTCTATTAACTTCAATAATTTTTCATTTGATACATATTTTCATCCATCTTATTTTCCATATGTGCATTATTTCCATTCATCTTATTTTCCACATGTTCCTGGTTTTCATTCATCTTCTCTTCCATCTTGTTTTCCATCTATTTAATATTTTCATCCATATTATTTTCCATCTCTTTCCTATTTATCCATCTTATTTTACACCTCATTCATATTCTTTTCCACCTTTCCAATATTGTGAAAAAATTATTATCTTTATTCTTGAGGCATGGTTGAGCACTCTGGAGGTTCAGTTGGTGAAATAACTTTTGAATGAACCTTTGAAGCCATGTGAGAAAATGAAAATTACCCTTGTTTTCCTCTTTATCACAAATTTTAAATCATCAAAAACAAATCTTCCAATCAAAATCTATGCCAATTGTAAGTTACATACATTTCAAACCATGAGTATGTTTGGATGGATGACCTTTATACTGATATATATCTGAAATTTGAACCCTTCTAAGTCTGAAATTTGGGTTTGTCGTACTCTGATATGAATTCTTAAACTCCTTAAAATTTCATAGTTTGAAAATTCATTAATAAAAGGTTAATATATCACAAATACCAAAATAAATTGTTTAAGACTAATTTCAGGATTAGTAAAAATCCCCCACTTCAACAAGATATATCTTACAAATTATAATGATTCAAATTCTTTAAAAAAATTCCACATGTAATTTGTTATGTCTCCTCAGGATTGTGAAAAAATTGGAGTATGAAACTTCACCGAAATTTGTTTATATTAAAAATCAAAATATGACTCATTTGAGACTAATTTCAGGATTAGTCACAAACCTCAACTTCCATAGAATATATATCTGAAAATATAATGAACCCAAACCTAAAATTTGTATCATATGTACTTCACTATGTTATCTCAATCTCCACAAAATTTCATTGTTTGAAACATTTCAAAAAAACGTTTTATAGTGAAAATCCCAAGATGAATACTTTAAAATTGATTTAAGGATGAGTCAAAAACACTATTTATAGGTGTTCTATATGCAGTTAAAAACCCTCAATTAAATTTTCAACCCAGGGTAAGTAAACTTAGAGTTGTAGCACTATATGTGCCAAGGCAGAAAGGATAGAGGTAGTATAGTCTAATTAAGGAAATGGGCTATCTAAGGGCTAATCTACTTAAGCAAAGACTATTAATGATCAAATCCTATTTAAAAACTTAAACTATTTACCCTAAGTAACTTTTGAACAAAAGATCGATGGATTGTTCTAAGAAAGCAAATGAAAACCCTACTTTAAGCAAGTTAACTTAACCATTATAATGAGCAAAAGCAAACTATCTATTTAATTTATCTAATGAGCAATAACAACAAAAAACTAATTTAATTAACCTACTCAAATTCAATAAGCAACAACAAGTAAGTAAATAAACAAGAAAGCAACTACCCTATTAAAGTAAATAAACAAGCAAGCAATCAACTAACTAACCTATGGTAACTTCTACAACAAGTAAACTAATCAAAATTACTCAATAAGCAACTAATCAAACTAATAAGCAAGTGAACTCTATTCTTAAGTTAAACTTCATAATTACTTCTAATTTACAAAAGAAAATCTTAATCTACTAAATTCAAAGCATCATGACAATAAAAGTAATCAACAACTATTCTTTAATCTATGATAAGAAAACTATTCTTTAATCTACAAAACCAAGAAGACTATTCTCTAATCTACAAAAGCAAGGAAACTCAAATATAGTGTTGATGGTTATGTCTTCAGTGTCTTATGATATCACGATGTCATTTAACAATTAATGATAACTCAAGAGGGATAAACTCAATATTGACTTCTATAGCAAAGTGAAAGGTATGAATTAGACAATCTAATGAGAACTTGGCCATTATAGAAGAAACATCAACTACCCTGCAAATCCATGTGATTCTTCAATTTAGGCACTAATCATCAACAATATGAAAAAAATATTCTATTTCATTCAATTGAATTCTATGCTAATGTAAGCAAATTCATACTACTAGAGATTCATAACTAAAACATAAACTCAATAATCAAACTTCGAATTAAAATTGCAACCTAGATCTAGAATGGAAATTGCATAGAGTAAATTAAACTAATCATATTTTAACAAATTAAATTGCAAAGGGAAATACTCATAAAACATAAATCAAATCCTATTTCTATTTCAACATATAACAAGATAAGCAAACTAAGAACTAACTGAGCAAACTAGATTAGCAAATTGAAAACTAAGAACTAATCATCCATTGAAACCTTGCCAAAGAAACCATTAATTAAATACTTTATTTTAACTCTGTTTTAAATTCTATTTCAACATATAGAAATTCTAACTATCTAATTACACACAGGGGTTAGTATCTAAGCTTGCAAGCTACTTCCTATAGATTAAAAATTCATTGCATATTAACACTAGCCTTCATAAGTACCCTGCAAAAAGAAACTGAAGGAGTTAAACTATGAACAATAATTGTACAGTAAGTAAAAATAATAAAAACTTGTGTACAGGAAATAAAATAAATGACAACTACACTACGTGAATTCACAAGCTAATTGACTGAATATTCACCCAGACCACTGGTGGGCCCCCAGCAGGTCGTGGCTACTCCTCAACGATGAATCACGAGCTCAAGCAACAGGATTTCAGCATTTAGAATTAAAAACACAGTTTTACATAGTTTTAGAGAAAAATGTCTTGAAATGGAAAAACAGAGCTTGATTATCCTTAGCTATCTGTCTGACCACTGTTTTGGTATTTATAGAAGTTACAAGCTGAGAGGTCAACCACTGGAAGGGTCAACCTCCTCTAAAAACAGTAAATCACATTTAACGTGTCTTAACCTCCGGTGGCTTCTAGAAACTAAGTGAGCCAATAAACGCCCAACATAACAACCCAATCCAAGTTGTCAGAAGCTCAGTAGCTGGAGGCCACGAGCAGAAGCAAAAATCATGTCTCTATTTTCCCATTGCTGGTCGTCGATATGATAACTGCCAACTCGCCCACGGTTTTAGTGTAGGATGGAGTGTCGGACGCAGTGCCGGATGGAGTACCGGATGGAAAAACGCCATGTGATTTTTCCCTGTGACACACAAATCGTGAATTGGTTTCTTGGAATCATTAAAACATGTTGAATTATACTTGAAACCATCATAAAACACAAATCATACGTACCTGGTTTAAGCTATGGTGATTTGATACAAAAATCCTTCAAAACTCTTCAAAATAGGAAAATGCACATACAATATTGGCCAAAAAGGATCTAATCATTATCATTAAATTAACCATATCATGGGCCCAACATTATCCCTGCACCTAAGATTTTGTAGGTCCCACTGCAAACAAAAGGGAATTGCCCCACATGACTAAACTTGCTGAGAAGGATCAACTTTAGAAGCTTCTCCTTCTTGTCATGAAGATTTTTTCTTGTGCCTCTTGTGTTGTTTCAATTGTGCCCTGAGGTTGCAATTGGTTTTGGTCATATCGTCAACCAACCGTTGAAGGGAATTCACCTTTGCTTGGAGGATTGCATTTTCATGGTGAAGATGCATGTCCCAAGTCTTCCTCTCTTCCAATTGTTGCAGCAGCTGGAAATTTTCCCGTTGTAACTTCTCAATGGTTGGAGCAGGATCAGATATCTCGAAGGAGGGCTTCGATCCCTTGAAAGATGTAGAGTGTCTATTAGTCTTAGGATCTGGGGTAGGAATCTATGAGGTAGGATTAATAGGGGGTTGATGAGGAGAAGTAGGTTTAGATTTTGTCTTTCTTTGAGGCTTCAATTCATCTGCAGACACTTCCCTAAGTCTTTTGTGAGGGCTTTTGAGATCGGAGGATACTTGGATAGGGTCCGAAGTAGTCAGGGGTTTTTCATAAGCTTTTCCTCTTGTGCTATGGGTATCCTTTTGAAAGGGTCCTCTATTAAATCGATTAGCTCCTCTCCTATTTGTGGGGACTGTAGGAAAGTCTTGTTGAATTACTTCTTGTAGATTTTTGGGTGCAGGATCAATAGATGTAGAAGGCATTGGGGTGTTAGCAATAGGCTTCTTGGTCTTCTTGTCCAATGAGGTTGCAGGGGTATCAACAAATTTCTTGGACTTTTGGTTTGGTAAAGGAATAGATTGAGCAGGAGGGTTTGGAGTTTTTGGAGAATCGGGTTTGGATGGAGTAAAAATCCCTATATCAAGTGTCTTCTTGCTAGTCTTGATTGTAAGATGAGGGTTTGAAAATTGGTAAATGAACGCATCCCAAGTTTTCCCCTATTTTTCCAGCTCGACTAAGACAAGTAGTTTGATAAGGCCATGGTGAAACAGGTTGTTATGGGGATTGGTTACATTCTTCCTCACTTGGGAGGACATATTCTCGAGACTCTTACGAATTAAAAGGAAAAATTCAATGGCTTATTGAACTGAAAGTGAGCTAATAATCGAAAGTGACAGGATTTAAAGACGGAATATCTACCTTCACATGTGATCAATATGGTGATGACTATGAGAGGGTTAATTGGCTCCTCTTTTCTCCACTCCTTGGAGTATCCTTTAGCTCCAGAGATGTTCTGAAATCAGGTTTGAAAATCATGTTATAGTTTGATCGTGGCAACTGGTGGTTTTTAAACCATCTATCCCTGATTCTTGGAATCTTTGTGGCTCCAGATATGGATTCCTCAGAGACCCCAAAGGTGAGATGCCCCACGCGTGTCGTATTTCCATCAAAACCAAGGGTGAATTGCATGGAAATTCCATCATTGTGGCCCTGCAAGTGAGCTAAGAACACCCCCTAGCCTGCGCAAAGAAACACTTCTTTGTACTGTGCGAACTGAGGGATGGCGAAGAGGTCAGCATAGGAGGACGGATAATACCATTTGGGAGTGATAAAAGTGTGTAAAAGTGGACAGGGGTGAAATTTGAAAGGGAATGGGTGCAATCGGTCC
Source organism: Picea engelmannii (assembly GCA_009831015.1). Classification (NCBI taxonomy): domain Eukaryota; kingdom Viridiplantae; phylum Streptophyta; class Pinopsida; order Pinales; family Pinaceae; genus Picea; species Picea engelmannii. Next base: position 308,359 of record ML782044.1, read on the forward strand.
AAGGACGAGCACGACTAAGTAGAGGTTGAGTGCATTTAAGCAGAGGTTGAACGCAATGTGGACAGAGGTGAAAGAAATGAGACAAAGGGTGAGTGCATTTAGATAGGGGAGAATGCAATGAGCAAAGGGTGAGTGTGAGAAATAAATGGAATAACCAATTGAACAATCCCTCCATTTTTTAGTGCGCCCAGGATGGAAATGGTTGCATTCACAATGAATTTACACGCATGAGTTGACATATGTGAGCGCCGATTTCGAATTTGAAGGAAATCATAATGATGAAGAGCTTAGATCAATGTACAAGTATTTGAATTGAACATTTTATCATGAAAATGTCTAAGGATTGCATCATTTATTCTTAATTTCCATGAACTAATTCAAATAAATGCAATTGATTCCTAGTTACCTGAAATTGTGGACAATTACTGGTGTATATTTTCATATGGCACTTCGTTCGGCACCACATATGGTATTTGAAATGGAACCTCATACGACACTCCATATGGCACTCCATATGGTACTCTGTATGGTACCTTTGTGCGAAATGAAGTTTTATTTTGCAATTTTTATTTCTCCTGCAATGGATAGCCTGCAGTCTCAAAATGCTTTTGATAATTACAATAAATAGGAGCAGAGGCAGAGTGTTCCATTATTATTTTTTTTTCCACCATGCTTACTCAATCCATTCCTTCATCTCGCATAAGACATGTAATCTCAACTATGTAATGAGCAGTCCGTAACAAAAATAAACCAATTAAGTGGTATGTTAAGGAAATGCACAACAATTTAAAACACACGGGGAATTAGCATTTCAAAAATAAACTAATTGTTGGTGTAGTAGTCTATATCATGAAAACAATACAAAGGAATTTTTACAAAAGATTATAAGATTCTACTTCTTTTGGGCAGTTTTATCATTTGTCAACTCATGAAAACCCTCCCCACACCTAAGTATTGTGACACCTCATAATAAAAAATATAGGAAACCAGTCAATTCTCCCAATAGCCAAATATTTACAACTTGTTAAGTGTAGATATAAATTTCACGGATTGGTCTGATGAGACGGTTAGAAGATGGCCCTACCTATAGGATAAGAGACCCTATATATAGATAAGAAGAGGTAGGCGAGAGAGTTTCAAGATAGTCTCAAAGTTAGTTCCCAATGGAAAATTTATGGAGTTCATTAACCTTAACTTAACCATACATACTTCATGTCAACTTTGTCTACAAGTAATGTCGTACATCAAGACAAGTTTAAATTTCTTATTTATTTTTGTTAGATTATCATCCTCGCTAGGTAGAATGCCCCGCTGCCAGCAATCTTGTTCAATACTTTGATGGGCTTACCTAGTCATACCACAGGGCGGTACCCGCTGCCAAAAGACCTGTTTAGTATCCCGATGGGTTAGCCTCTTACACCCTCAGAGACTGGCCCACCATCTTTTAAGATTTTAGTATAATATTTATTTGTGTAAGAAGATGGGGGCACAACTCTGAAAACAACGTTTTTCTTCTTTTATTTTTTATTTTATTGGGATGGTATTTATGTTAGAGGATGACTTTTCGTTATATATTCCTTAGTGATTGTCCTGATGTAAGGGGTACTTAAGCAGACGTAGCCTATCTAAATATATGATATAATCAAGTATTTTTAGTGTGTAGTGGATGGTACCATTGGGAAAGAACAGAAAGGTATCTTTAGGCTCAACTCACTTTCTTCCTTTTATGGATGTTTACATGGCTAACCGCGAATCAGACCTCCTTGTTACTCTTTAATAAAGATACTTTACTCGCTTACTTAGGTTTCTTGGGAAAACTGTACGAGAGACCTCTAAGATTGATGGTTACGATATCACTTCCTTATATAGTGGTGAAGATTTTCAAGAGAAACTACTTTTAAAATGCCTTAAGAAAAAGAGAAGATGAAAATATTTGCAAAAATATGGCTAACTACAACAAGTCATTATTCATTTGATGCTTATCAGACAACAAGGTTCAAATATAGCAATGTTTTGAAGAAAAATCCGTCTTTTATATTTCCTTAAAACTATCTACTCCTAGTGAGATAAATACCTACAAAAATCTCTAGAATTGTTTATCAACAAAATTCAAAATTATTTACATATGTACAGTGGAAAATTTAGAAAACATTTAAGAACAAGGGGGGACTTCCCCATCTACTAAGGCCAATGCCTTGTCAATTGACATGACCTATAGAAAATCTTCTTTGGAAATGGGCTTGTGATAAAATTTGAGTCGGTGTCCATTTACTACAAAGGAGACTTGTCCATCGTCAATTGTTTTGATTTTCATAGCTCCATTATCATATACAGTGACTACCTCGTAAGGACACAACCACGGGGTGGTGAGTTTTCCTTTGAAGGTTTTAAATCGGGAATCAAACAACAAATCCCAATCACCAGGTTGGAAGTGTTTCTTCTTAATAAACTTGTCATGCCACTTGCTCCTCTGGTTTTGGACTAACATTGTTCATTGGATGGCATCTTTCCTAATATCATCCGACTCATTCAATTGTAGGGATCATTGTTTCTAAGACTCATCTAATTTTAATCACAATTCTGCGGCAATACAGAAGGTCCTTACCTGGAATTCTATTGGTAGAAGTACTTGTTTCCTGTACACTAGCTCATAAGGAGTATGTCTGGTGGTGTTTCTCTAGGTGGTCTGATATGCCCACAAATCCTCTGGAAGCCTATCAACCCAATCTCGGTGATGTAATTGAACAGTCTTGGTTAAGATAGCTTCCATAACTTTGTTTGTAGATTCTACCTAACCATTAGCCTGTGGGTGGTATGGAGAAGAATTACAATGTTTAATCCCATATTTCTCTGTTAGCTCTCTCATCAGCTTGGAAGTGAATTGAGTGCCTTGGTCTATAACAATTTCACAAGGGACACCGAAGCAAGTAAATATGTATTCATAGATGAATTCGACACCATATTTTTTTGTAGCCCTGAATAGGGATTTTTCCTCTACCCACTTGGTGACATAATTTGTACAAACAAAAATATAGTTTTTCTTACGAGACATGGGTGAAATTGGTCCTACAAAGTCAAGGGCCCATTTTTCGAAAGGTTCTATCATAACTTGGGAATGCAAGGGAATTTTTTCAGCTGACTTAGGTCTTCTTATCCTTTGGAAACTATCACAACTCCTCACATACTTGGTAGCATCTTTGAAAATGCTAGGCCAATAGTAACCTGAATGTAACACTTTATATGTTGTACGTTTGTCAGAAAAATGGCCACCACATGATCCATCATGACAACTTCATAGTATTTTTGGTACCTCATCCTCTTGGACATGTCTATGAATAATCAAATCAGGAGTTGTACAAAAAAGGTCATGGTCAACCCAAGAGTAGTTAGCACTTTGTGTGATAATTTTACGTTTTTCATGAGGTGACAAATGAGACGGTAACTTCCTAGTAGCCAAATAGTTTTTCATATCCGCAAACCACGGGGTATTTACAGAGACGGTGAAATGATGCTCATCTGGGAAACTATCATCTATAGGAATATCATCATCCTCATTTTTTATGCATGAAAGAAAATCAACTACCAAACTCTCCTTTCCAGGTCGGTCAAGCACGGTGATATTAAACTCTTGCAATAACAAGAGCCACCTAGTCACTCGGCCATTAGTTATGGGTTTATTCATGAGAAATATAATGGCAGAATGATCTGTATGTAAAAATACTTCATAACCTGTAATGTAATGACGAAACTTATTGATAGCATGAACTACTGCCAAGAATTCCTTCTCGGTAACTGTGTAGTTTATCTCGGTAGGGGACAAGTTCTTGCTAACAAAATAAATGGCATAGGAATATTGGTCCTCTTTCTGCCCTAATACTCCTCCTGTTGCAGTGTCGGAGGCATCAATGGATATGTGGAATGGGAGAGCCCAATTGGGCCTCCTAAGAATTGGTGCCACAGACAGCTTAGCTTTCAAGGTTTCAAAGGCAGTTTGACACTGCTCAGTCCAAAGAAAATCAACATCCTTTATTAACAATCCAAACATGAGTGCAACAATCTTTGTAAAATTTTCAATAAACCGTTGGTAGTATCTGGCATGTCCAAGAAAGATTCTCAGCTCTTTCTGAGTTTTGGGGGGTGGAATTCTGACGATGACCTCAATCTTTGCAGGATCGACATTTATCCCTTTAGATGAAACATGATGTCCTAGAACCACTCCTTCAGTTAACAACATTTTACATTTCTCATGACTTAGAGACAGGTTCATTTATTTGCATTTGATAAGGACTTTTTCTAAGTTATCTAAGGCTTCTTGGTAAGTATTTCCATATACTGTGAAGTCATCCATGCACACCTCCACACAATCATGAATAATATCAGCAAATATCCCTAATACTGCTCGTTGAAATGTAGCAAGAGCATTAAACAATCCAAATGGCAAGACCCTATAGGAATAGGTGCCCCAAGGACAAGTAAAGGTAGTTTTTTCTTGATCCTCGGGTTCTATGAGAATTTGATTGTGCCCTCTATATCCATCTAAAAAGGAGAAATATTAATTTTCAGACAGGGTATCCAAAAATCGGAAGATGAAAGGAAGAGGAAAGTAGTCCTTTAGAGTGGCTTTGTTAAGCTCTTGGAAATCAACACAAATTCTCCATTTCCCAATCACTTTCTTTGGAAACACTACAAATGGGGACACCCACTTACTGTTGGAGATGGGATAAATAAATCCGACATTTAATAACTTTTGGCTATCCTCCTTTACTATATGTTTGAGTGTTGGGTTCATCCTTCTTTGGGGTTGCCTAACAGGTGTTACTTCCCCCTGGGTATATATGTGATGGATGCATGTGTCAGGATGTATACCCTTCATGTCAGTGTATTCCTAGGAGAATGCTCCCGATTGTTCTTTAAGGATACTTACTAACTGTTTTTGTTGGTCTGCATCTAGCCCGGATTTTATATGTAAAAATTTCCTTGGACTAATCTCGTAGGGCATAGTATAATATGTGGCAAACTCCTCTATATCAAAGATAAAATATGTCGAAGACAAAATGGATGGGTCTAATTATTCCTGAAATTCTTCCCCAAACATATACTCAAATTTGGGAAAAGATTGTGGAAAATCAACACATGTGATAGCAGAAATAAACTGGTTTAGCACATTTTATGTTGTGTGCTCCTGAATTTCCCAGGCATGGTCACTTGGCAATACGGGTTCTTCCTAGTCATCATTCTCATATGGGCATTCAAGCCACCATAGATTCTCCATGATAGGTTGAGCTGAGCTGGAGGGTATATGGTGAGCCTCTGGATAGAAAGTCCATTTGAGATGGTCATTTCTCCCTCTTTACAGTTAATAAATGCATTGGTTGTGGCTAACCAAGGTCTTCCAAAAATAACAAGATGGCCTTTGGTAGGATCCTTTGAGTGGATGACCACAAATTATACTGGGTACTCCCATGAAGCTAAAGTAACTATGATATCATCCAAAATTTCTTCAGGTGTAACCCTAGTCTTATCTGCTAATTCCAAAATGGTTGGGGTAGGTCTAAGAAGAGGTTTTGACTGTAATTTCTCTAGGGTAGTAGTAGTCATAAAATTGATGGCTACCCCTAGGTCTATGAGAGTGTTTCCAATGGAGACCTCATTAATGGTTATGGCCACTACAAGGTTTCTTGGGTTCCCATATTTTGCTAGCTTTGGCTGCTCTGATATGTATTCAGAAAGTTCTCCTATCAAATGTATTGTAGAAGGGTCCTTTTGCTTCCTACTTGGCTTCTTAATACACAATTATTTGACTACCTTATTATAGATTGGAATATCCTTAATGGCTTGAAGCAAGGGAATCTTGACACAAATATTCTTCAATTCATTCAAGATGTCAAATTCTGGTCGGGTGGTAGGTTTCTCAATTACTAATATTTCTGGATAAAAAGGGGCCTTCGTAATTTGTGAAGGTTCATTTTGGGGAAGCTTGGGTTCTTGGTCCTTAGGAATAATAACATATTCCCACCTAGTGTCATCGGTGGGTTGTTTGGGGGTTTCTTCTTCCTCCTTCCTGGATGAATACTAAAGGTCTCTGCTTGTCCAAAACTTTTCCTGATCTCATTTGAATCTCCTGTAATGGAACATGAGTAATAACATATGTCGGGAAGGCTTGCATCTCAACATTGTGAAGAGGTTGAGTGGGATTATTATTGGGATTGGGCACTGGTTGTGCTGGTAATAATTTATGTCTTGGGGAGATTGCATTATCATATTGTTGTGGTTGTTGCTGTGGAATAGGAGGTAAAGGTAGTGGAACAAAACATGGCAGAAGATGCAGGATGTTCGGTGGAAACTGAGGATACAGATGGTTGGACATAGGAACATGTAGAGCTTGAGGGTTCCCCTGGTTATGCCCTCCTCTCCATCCTTGAATCCAAGGATGTTGGTACTGTGTAGACCAGTTTTTCCAACTTGGTGAGTTCCACTGTTGTTTTTGATGATAATAGGGTGGAACTTGAGATTGTGGATCTGGGTATGTGGGCTAGTTCCTAGGCTTCCATGGCCTCCTAGGTGCATAAGAGGATTACCCATGATCCCCACTCCTATAGATGGATAAAAAATCGAGCAATGATGGGAATTTCTTAATTGAATGGTCTTCTGTGCAAAAGCCACAAACTGAAATGTTATCTAATGGGAATTCCCTTGAGGAATGCTTCCTCCTGCAACCTGGGCAATATATGCTCATTATTGCATTTTCCTCCTCCTGTTTCTTTTTTATTTTTAGGGTGTCCAATTGGGAACCTATTGTTCTTAAGATATATATCTTGAATTTTTCTAAAAGGTTCCCTATCTCTGCTCTTGTGATACAACCTGAACTAACTGGTTTTAAGTTTCTAATATAAGGGTCCCAAACATTCTTTCATGTTTTAGCTCTACTCCTTGAGTATTTCTTACACATTTCACATATTTTGGCAAATGGTTTATGAGAGATGTCACCTGATTCCATCAGGTTAAGTATCTCTAGGTATTCCTCTGAAATTCCCTTAAGGAAAAGAGCCCTAACTGCATCATCTGGAAGGTCATGATATTTTGATTTCTAGGAGATATAAGCAAACCGTTCCATATAATCCTCGAGATTCTCATCTTCTAATTGTTGGATTTTGAAAATATCGTTAGGTGACTCCTTGGTCTTGCAGTAGTCTTGGTACTTTTTAAGAAAGATATCTTTCATGGCTTCACAAGACCTAATATTGGATTCTCCCAACCCCATGAACCATCTTAGTGCAGAGTCCTTAAGGGTGGCGGGAAAGAGTTTTAGTTTCTGGGCATCTTGTAAGTAGTTGTATCTCCTACACAAGATGTTGAACTCAAATAGGAAGGTATCTGGATCTTCACTACTTTTACCGTAAAATATGGACAGTGCTGAGAGGGGAATATTTTTCGTATTGACATTTGGGGTGGTGTCCAAAATTGGAAACCCGAAGGTAGTTTTGGTTTGGTTTCCGGCTTCTTCTTCTTCCTCGTGTCTTACATTGTTCTGAAGATCATCCATATTGGTTTGATTTCCAAAAAGACAATACCTAGGTGGTTTTATCCTTGAAGAGAACAAGGTATCCCTCTGATTTGAAGGTCTTCCTACTGCTTGGTTTTCTGAGACTCTACTCGAGCCGGTTGAGATTATTGGTGGCAAAGTTTATGTGTCAATTTGAGAGACAATTATATTGGTTGAACTACCAAACAAGGTATTCACCTATTCATGGTCTATGATGTCTTCAAATTTAGGATCCCCTGATGGTGGTAAGATAACAAAGGTTGTATTGTTTGGTTTTGTGGAAGGCTTGAGTGGTCTTGCCTCCTGTCCCACTATTATTGATGCTTCAATTTTATGTTCTATAATGCTCCATGTCTTAGTCTCTTCACAGACTACTTTATCGATTTGGGTTGAGCTAGCTCCTATCTTTCGGTATCGGTTTGCGAAGATTATGAGTGGAATGTTCCTTCCCCCAAAAAGGTCAGAAGGAACCTTGGTTGAAAGGTCTTATTTAGATTTAATGTATCTACCTTTTGGGTCTCTAGGTCTGTTCATGAAATAAAACAAAAACAAAAATAAAAAATACCATTGGGTTTGGGGGAACCTGCTATAGAAAATGTGCATGTTCTTACCTCTCGTCTTAAAGTTCCCCGGCCACCAAACTAATGCTAAGGTTTAGAAATGATCTAATTCCTACCTTAAGACAACTCCCCGGCAACAACGCCAAAAATTATGGGTGTTCTATATGCACTAAAAAACCCTCAATTAAATTGTCAACCTGGGGTAAGTAAACTTAGAGTTGTAGAACTATATGTGCCAAGGCATAAAGGCTAGAGGTAGTATAGTCTAATTAAGGAATTGGGCTATTTAAGGGCTAATCTACTTAAACAAAGACTATTAATGATCAAACCCTTTTAAGAAACTTAAACTATTTACCCTAAGTAACTTTTGAACAAAGGATCGATGGATTTGTCTAAGAAAGAAAATGAAAACCCTACTTTAAGCAAGTTAACTTAACCATTATAATGAGCAAAAGAAAACTATATATTTAATCTATCTAATGAGCAATAACAACAACAAACTAATTTAATTAACCTACTCAAATTCAATAAGAAGCAACAAGTAAGTAAATAAACAAGCAAGCAAATACCCTATTAAAGTAAATAAATAAGCAAGCAATCAACTAACTAACCTATGGTAACTTCTACAACAAGTAAACTAATAAAAAATATCCAATAAGCAACTAATCAAACTAATAAGCAAGTGAACTCTATTCTTAAGTTAAACTTCATAATTACTTCTAATTTACGAAAGAAAATCTTAATCTACTAAATTCAAAGCATCATGACAATAAAAGTAATCAACAACTATTCTTTAATCTACAATAAGAAAACTATTCTTTAATCTACCAAACCAAGAAGACTATTCTCTAATCTACAAAAGCAAGGAAACTCAAATATAGTGTTGATGGTTATGTCTTCGGTGTCATATGATATCATGATGGCATTTAACAATTAATGATAACTCAAGAGGGATAAACTCAGTATTGACTTCTATATCAAAGTGAAAGATATTAATTAGACAATCTAATGAGAACTTGGCCATTATAGAAGAAACATCAACTACCCTGCAAATCCATGTGATTCTTCAATTTATGCACTAATCATCAACAATATGAAAACATTATTCTATTTGATTCAATTGCATTCTATGCTAATGTAAGCAAATTCATACTACTAAAGATTCATAACTAAAAACTAAACTCAATAATCAAACTTCGAATTAAAATTGCAACCTAGATCTTGAATGGAAATTGCATAAAGTAAATTAAACTAATCATATTTTTACAAATTAAATTGCAAAGGGAAATACTCATAAAACATAAATCAAATCATATTTCTATTTCAGCATATAACAAGATAAGCAAACTAAGAACTAATTGAGCAAACTAGATAAGCAAATTGAAAACTAAATTGAAAACTAACAACTAATCATCCATCGAAACCTTGCCAAAGAAACCATTAACTAAATACTATGTTTTAACTATGTTTTAAATTCTATTTCATCATATAGAAATTCCAACTATCATCTAATTACACACAGGGGTTAGTATCTAAGCTTGCAAGCTATTTCCTATAAATTAAAAAGTCATTGCCTATTAACACTAGCCTTCATAAGTACCCTACAAAAAGAAACTGAAACAATTAAACTATGAATAGTAAGTATACAATAAGTAAAAATAATAAAAACTCATGTACAGGAAATAAAATAAATGACAACTACACTGCATGAATTCACAAGCTAATTGAATGAATATTCACCCAGACCACTGGTGGGCCCCCCAGCAGGTCGTGGCTACTCCTCAATGATGAATCACGAGCTCAAGCAACACGATTTCAACATTTAGAATTAAAATCACAATTTTACACAGTTTTAGAGAAAAATGTCTTGAAATGGAAAAATAGAGCTTAACTATCCTTAGCTATCTGTCTGACCACTGCTTTGGTATTTATAGAGGTTACAAGCTAAGAGGTCGACCACTGAAAGGGTCGACCTCCTCTAAAAATAGTAAATCGCATTTAATGTGTCTTAACCACCGGTGGCTTCTAGAAACTAAGTGAGCCAATAAATGCCCAGCATAACAACCCAATCCAAGTTGTCAAAAGCTCAGTAGTTGGAGGCCACGAGCAAAAGAAAAACCCATGTCTCTGATTTGCCCATCGTTGGTCGTCGATATGATAACCGCCAACTCGCCCACAATTTTAGTGCAGGATGGAGTGTCGGACGTAGTGTCGGATGGAGTACCAGATGCAGTACCGGATGGAGTGTCGGATGGAAAAACGCCATGCAATTTTTCCCTATGACACACAGATCACGAATTAGTTTCCTGGAATCATTAAAACATATTGAATTATACTTGAAACCATCATAAAACATCAATCATACGTACCTAGTGTAAGCTATGGCGATTTGATACAAAAATCCTTCAAAACTCTTCAAAATAGGAAAATGCACATATAATATTGGCCAAAAATGATCTAATCATTGTCATTAAATTAACCATATCACGGGCCCAACAACTATCTTCCATAGGCTATATCTATGAAAGTATAACGGATCAGAACTTGAAATTTTTACCACATGTACTTATAAATGTCTCTTAGGTAATCTATACATTTTTCTATCTAAGACATCTCAAAAACAAAAAGTTATAGTGAAATTTCCAAGATGACTCATTTGAAGCAACAAAACCCTAGGATTGATTCTCTGAAACCAAATGTTATGAACCAATGCCTTGAGAATTATAAAAAAAATCAATGAATAATTGTCCACTTCGAGTGACAAACCTCCTTTTACAATATATTCAATGTACAAGATATGATATGATGATCCTAAGACTAGGTCTAAGGTCTCCTTGGAATATATATATAGGAGACAAAGGGTACAATTATATTGAAAGGGTGCCATGAAGGGTTCTAGCCTACATGCAAATATAACACTAGAAGTGCAATAATTCAATATCTAGGGATTAATAAGAGGTTTTATAGATAACGAAGGGCTTTGTCTATGGGTTAATATGGAATAGAAAGTACTTAAGAAGATATTATCCCTATCTAAAATAATGGTCCATGAGAGCCCAAAATGACAGCCCAAACATGCTCTAAGAAAAGCTTAGAAGTGGCCTCTATTTTGATACTCTTCTTGGAGGGTATCAAAATGGTCATCTTAAATAATTGATCAACAAGGATAAATACACAATCATTTTCATTCTTAGTTGAAGGTAGGTTGGATATGTAGTCCATGGAGATGGACTAGTAGGGTTTTTTCAAGGTAAGCAGAAGAGTGTACAACCCTAGCTTCTTGATGGTAGGTTTGGTGATGGCACATATAGTGCATGGTTTAATACACTTGCTAAAGTTATGTCAGACATTTTCCCAGTAGTAGTATTTTTTCAACACTACCAATTTCTTCCACATTGAAGTTCCATTTGATTGTAATGTGCCTCCCATATCAACTTCTCATGCTTACTTGAAGGAACATATAGATCGCCTAGATGGTGTAAAATTTCAACTTGGAGATGAAAGTCTATGATCAGTTTACCCGTCCCCATTTTTTGATAGGTAACACTGAATTTAGAGTCATTTTCATACAATTGGGGCCACTCATAGGTATCATGTCCACGATAATTGATAACTATGGTCAGCACCACAATCAGAGGTCAGTTGAGACAATTTGTAATGTGATTTGTGATGCCCTTCTTATACTACTTAATGTTCAGATGGAATTGTTACAATTATGTGTAACACTTTTTATAATGGTCATTTTATAACTTTTCTTGTGTCTGCGTGAATTGTAGAGGCTTGCGATTAGTGGGGATATTTGTCTCATTCCTTGGAATGTAATACTTCCATTGGCAATAGGCTTTCACAATGGAGTACATCTCTTTGTCATGGGTGGGGTACCTACAAACTACATTAGAGAGTGTGTTATTGTGATAGGCCACTAGATGTACATTATGAGTGAGGACTACACTCACAGTATAATCCAAAGCTTCTATGTCAATATCAAAGGGATATCGTAAATTTGTTAGAGTGATTATTGGTGCTAAACAAAGGCAGTGTTTTAGATCCTCAAATTAGTTATGTTGTGACTCATCCCAAATGAACTTGGATCTGGCCCCACCCTTGGTCACTTGGCTTAGGGGATAAGCAATGAGAGAATCCCAACACAAGCCTACAATAGAAGTTGGTGAGGCCCAAGAAACTATGGAGCTCTGTGACAGTCACCAAAGTCGCCCAATTTTGAATGAGTTGGATCTTGGATGGATCCACATGCACAACATGTTCATCCATGGTGTATTCCAAATATTGAGTTCTCTACATGCCAAATGAAAATTTCTCCATATTGACATATAACTTGTGTCGTTGCAGTGCACTCATGATATGCTAAATGTGTTGCAAATGTTCTATCCATTTTTTGTTGAATATTAGGATATCATCAAAATATATAACCACAAAAGAATTTGTAAATGACTGCAAGATATCATCCATCATCTTTATAAACATTTCCAGAGCATTAGTCAAGCCAAAATACATGGCTAACAATTCAAAAGTACTTCTTTAGACTTGAAGGGTATCTTCCATTCATTAGTTTGTTCAATTCATACCGAGTGGCAACCTAAATTCATATCAATCTTACTAAAAAACTTAGAACCTGTTAGCACAAGATTGGTTTATGCCTCAGCGTTGCATAAGTGGCACTACCTAATATTTCACAAAGAACAGAATTGTTGAACAGGATAAGTCAATNTCAGTTGTATAATATTTCTTTTTATTTTATAAGAAGATTACTTATTAATCAATAAATCATACTTTTAACCTTTAACTTGCAGAAATACATTTAACCAATAAATATACAATCACATAAATGAAACAATGACACAGTGATATTTCATGAGGAAACCCAAAAGGGAAAAAACCTCTTCTTCTTATGAATGAAAGACAAGCTCCAACTCCTCTTTACATTCTTATTTTATCTGAGCTACAACCCAGATGAGTCTGCTACCTCTATTTCTTCAACACCTACTGAATGGAAGCTACAACTCCTAGATGTACAAGCACCAACTTGTACAGGAGACTTTTACAATATCCCCTTGCTCCTCCCTACCACCCTAAAATCATTCTCTGTGACTAAGAACCCACAAACCAACTTTTTATCTACTTTGTCAAAGATTAAGCATTCAAATCCTCTCTGCACGATTCATTCTTGACCAGACCACTTTAGATTTTCCAATCTGTGTATGTGTCTTCCCTCCTCTGTCTTTTCTCTTCTTTAAATTTTACAGAGCCATATATCTCTCATAATCCTCACACACCTTCCTTTTCATGCAACAATCACTTTATATATCTTCCGGTATCATTAGCGCATACAATCGAACCCTCATCCTTCAAAGAATCGGTTATAATAACTGAATAACTTCCTTACAGTTTACATTCTTGGTCGTGCTAACAAGTTAATCGAAATGCAGTTCGCATTTTCGCATTTTGGCAATTCGTCAATCCTGTGTCGAAGACTCTTGACACTTCAAATTACAAAACCCAAAATCTACACAAGAAAAGTGTTTTTGGTGTTTTCGTATTTCGCGATTTCGGCATTTCATTGATGAAGTGTTTCGATACTTCCAACTCTCGATCCCCGAAATCTTTGGCGTTTCACATTTCCGCTTTTCGGTATTCCTGTGGTGAAGTTTTCTTGACGCTCCATGTCGAGATCCCCGAAACTCCGAAATGGAGCTTGGTTGCACTAGTTCCTTCCTCGATCCTTCGTCAATGTGACCATAGGTTATGACCAGGCGCTTATTCATAAAGTGCTTTCACAATTTCCCATTTCGATAATTCGCCTTTCGGAACTTCGAAACTTCTGGGACTCTTGACTCCAACTCCCGGTATCCGAAACTCTGAAATGGAGACAGATCAACGGTCCACGATCTCCCTCGTATCAACGACTCAAATTAAGTCATGGTTCGCCATTTCACATTTTGGAACTTCAAGACTCCTGTGATGAAGAGGTTTTTTCTTACCATGCAAAAAATCTCGAAATAGAAATTCTCGAAATCTTTGCAGTTTCGTGTTTCGGTATGTCGAGAGGCATGCTAATATCCGAATTTGGAACCACCGTTCCTGTGCAAACTGATCTTGTGCAAACTAATCCATGCTAAGCCTGTGCAAAGCCTGTGCAAACTGATTTAGTATTTTTAAAGTTTGACATTAATGACAAAACCACTGAGCCTGTGCAAACTGATCCATGCCAACAAACTCCCCCTTTGGCATTGATAGAAAACTTTAAATCTCTTCTCCCCCTTTTGACATCTATGGCAAAGGAAACACGCAACGGATGAACTGTCTTATTTGAATCCTGCAGAGTATTTGTATCTAAGCCAGAGTCTTCTCCTTCTGATTCTTGGACTTGTTCATCTTCATCTTCAACTGTCCTCTGTAGCAGACTCAACCTTGCTAACTAAGACTCCTTCATCAACCTTTTCTTGTCATAACTGGATGACTCCCCCGAAGCAAAGAAAACCACTTGCAAAGATGTATCATTTCAGTAGCAACTCCCCCTATCAATAACAATCAATAAACCTGTGCAGTCTGATTTTATAATGAAGCCCTTGCAATCTTTTAGAATAAAATTGAATTACAGAGGGTAAACCCCCAAATGATCCCTGAGACTTTCAAATTGCATTTTAGGTAAAGGTTTAGTAAATACATCTACAATCTGATCCTTTGTGCCAACATATTCCACTTTAATAATTTTAGACATAACCTACTCTCTTAGAAAATAATATTTAATGGGAATGTGCTTTGTTTTTGAATGCATAACAGGATTTTTAGAAATACTAATTGCACTGGTATTATCACAGAAGATGGGTATAGGTTCATCATAATGAATATGGATATCTTCCAGCATCTGTTTCATCCATATAATCTAAGTGAAACAAGTTGCAGCTACTATGTATTCTGCTTCAACAGTAGATAGAGACATTGTTGATTGTTTTTTACTTGACCAACTTACAAGACATCCTCCAAGAAAAAATGTTGCTCCACTAGTACTCTTCTTGTCATCAACACAACCTGCCCAATCAACATCAGTGAATGCATATAAATCAAGTTGATTACCTGTAGGATACCACAAACCATACTCTGTTGTCCCTTTAAGATATCTGAAAATTCTTTTGACTGCAAGTAGATGAGAAGTTTTTGGTGAAGCCTGAAACCTGCCAACTTGACAAACTGCATGCATAATATAAGGTCTTGTGGTTGTAGCATAAAGTAGACTACCAATCATAGATATGTATTATGTCTTATCAACATCTTTAGTATCATCAAATTTACTTAATTTACAACCAGTAACCATGGGAGTGCCAATTGGTTTAGAGTCTTCCATCTGAAATTTCTTAAGCATTTCATTTATATACTTGGTTTGTGAAATGGAAATACCTTTATCAGATTGAGTAATTTGCAAGCCTAAAAAAAATTTCATTTCTCCTAGCATGGACATCTCAAACTTTTTCTGCATACTTTCAGCAAACTGTTTACTGAGCTTACTATCAGTGTTACCTTTCCTGAATCCTTGTTGTCTCAAGTAATTGTCAAGTCTGGAATACCAAGCCCTTGGTGTTTGCTTTAGCCCATATAATATCTTTTTAACCTGTAAACATATTGGTCTGCTTCTTGTACCTGAAAACCATCTAGTTGTTCCATATATACTTCTTCCTCTAAATCACCATTCAAAAATGCAGACTTTACATCCATTTGGTAAACTTTAATGTGTTTAGAACTTGCATAAGCTAGAATCAGTCTAATGGATTCCATTCTTGCAACAGGAGCAAATGTTTCTCCATAATCTATTCCTTCTACTTGTGCATACCCTTTACAAACCAATCTAGCCTTGTTTCTAGTTATTTTTCCTGCTTCATCCATCTTATTTCTGAAAACCCATTTAGCCCCTATGACATTCTTATTCAAAGGTCTAGGAACCAATTCCCATGTCTTATTCTTTTCTATTTGACTAAGTTCTTCATTCATTGCTTTTATCTAGTATTCATCTTTAATTGCTTCTTCAATACTTTTGGGTTCAATCAGAGAAATTAAAGATACATGTTCATGAGTTGAGGTGGATTCTTGCCTTCTGCTTCTTGTTCCAACACCTGCATTTAAGTCACCAAATATTTGTTCTTCAGGATGATTTTTTTGTATTCTCTTGCTTGGAGTCTTTGATGGAGTCATGCTTTTGGATGGAGTTGTACCCTGTATCAAAGTAGGAATTGATTGTTCATTGTCAGCAACCTTAGTTTATTCTGTTTCACTTTCTTCTTTGTCCATCTTATGTTTGTCATATATTTCATGTATTTGTTGATCCTTTTGTTTAGATTTAGCCCTCAAAAATGAGCACTCATCAAACCTTACATCTATAGATTCAACAATCTTTCTTAATCTGAAATTATAGCATTTATAAGCCTTTCTTGAACATGAATATCCAACCAATATGCCTTCATCAGTTCTTGAGTATAATTTTCCCAGATTTTTATCAATTCTTTTAATATAACATTTACTGCCAAAAATTCTAAAATGTTTTATGTTTGTTGGTATTCCTTTCCATAATTGATAGGGTGTCTTATTAGTATTATTTTTTAGCAAACTTCTATTCAAGATGTGTACAACAGTGTGAACAGCTTGAGGCCAAAACATGTCATTCAATCTGGACTCATTTAACATTGTTCTTGTCATTTCCACAACAATTCTAATTTTTCTTTCAACAACACCATTTTGCTGAGGTGTTTCTGTAACAGAGAAATGTCTTTTAATTCCATTTTCATCACAGTAATTGTTAAATTCTTTTGACACAAACTCTCCTCCATTGTCTGACCTTAAACACTTAATCTTCATA
>ML782044.1:326984-338952 GCA_009831015.1 Picea engelmannii
CTGAAATTTCATCACTTTCATCTATATATGAGGACTCACTATTATTTTTGATGAATAGACTTTTCTTTTTATAAGAATTTCTTTGAAATGGCTTCTTATACATTTTCTTATATTCTTTGGTTTTGATGTTACTTTCTTCTTCTTCATCAGAATATTCATTGAAAGGACACTTAGAAGAAAAATGCCCTATTCTACCACAATCAAAGCACTTGAGAGGAAGTTTACCTTTGTACTTGTTAGTACCTCTTTTTAGATTTTTGACAAAGTTAGCTTCTTCCATGTCTTCTTCTGAATCCTCATGATTATTGGTTTATGTTTCAACCTTTTTCTTGTCCTTCTTTGTTGCCTTGAAAGATGCTTCCTTATTGGAAGGATTCTCATTAGATGTCCTCATCTCATATGCTATTAGTATTACTTACAACTCATCCATTAATAAAGTAGCAATATCAGTTCTTTCTTCTAAAGAAGATATTTTGGAATCAAATCTTGTGGGTAAAGATCTAAGCACTTTTTGCACAATAATATCATTTCCAACTATTTCTCCTAAACCTCTCATAGTATTGACTACTTCATCAATACGTAAGAAATAGGTAGTTATATCTTCAGATTATTCCATCTTTAAACTTTCAAATTGAATTCTATATGATTGTAATTTAGCATTCTTTACCTTAGTATCTCCTTCATATACCTTCTTCAGTTTGTCCCATAACTCTTTTGCTAACTCACAATGCATTACTTTAACAAATTCTGAACCTGCCAATCCTCCAAGTATTGCATACATAGCTTTGGAATTATTCTCATAGAATCTCTTCCCTGCAGTGTTTGTTGGAACTGTTGTTGGAGTCTTATATTCATTCAACACAGATTGCCAAACATCTACTCCTTGAGACTGCAAAAACAACTTCATCCTAATACTCCAAAAAGCATAATTATGTCCATCAAACAGAGGTAATCCATGTTTAGTAAAATCAGATTTCTTATCCATTATTAAGGATCAAACTTCCAGTGATTAAACTGAATCTTGAAGTAACCTGCTCTGATACCAATTGTTGAACAGGATAAGTCAACTGAGAGGGGAGGGGGGTGAATCAGTTGTATAATATTTCTTTTTATTTTATAAGAAGATTACTTATTAATCAATAAATCATGCTTTTAACCTTTAACTTGTAGAAATACATTTAACCAATAAATATACAATCACATAAATGAAACAGTGACACGGTGATATTTCATGAGGAAACCCAAAAGGGAAAAACCTCTTCTTCTTATGAATGAAAGGCAAGCTCCAACTCCTCTTTACATTCTTATTTTATCTAAGCTACAACCCAGATGAGGCTGCTACCTCTGTTTCTTCAGCACCTACTAAATGGAAGCTACAACTCCCATATGTACAAGCACCAACTTATACAGGAGACTTTTACAATCTCCCCTTGCTCTTCCCTACCACCCTGAAATCATTCTCTGTCACTAAGAACCTGCAAACCAACTTTTTATCTACTTTGTCAAAGATTAAGCATTCAAATCCTCTCAGCACAATTCATTCTTGACCAGACCACTTTAGATTTTCCAATCTGCGTATGTGTCTTCCCTCCTCTGTCTTTTCTCTTCTTCAAATTTTACAGAGCCATATATCTCTCATAATCCTCACACACCTTCATTTTCATGCAACAATCACTTTATATATCTTCTGGTATCATCAACGCGTACAATCGAACTCTCAGCCTTCAAAGAATCAGTTATAATAACTGAATAACTTCCTTATAGTTTACATTCTTGGTCGTGCTAACAAGTTAATCGAAATGCATTTCACATTTTCGCATTTCGAAAATTCGGCAATCCTGTGTCGAAGACTCTTGACACTTCAAATTATGAAACCCGAAATCTACACAAGAAAAGTTTTTCCGGCGTTTTCGTATTTCACGATTTCGTCATTTTCATTGATGAAGTGTTTCGATACTTCCAAATCCTGATCCCCGAAATCTTCGGCGTTTCGCATTTTGGCTTTTCAGTATTCCTATGGTGAATTTTTATTGATGCTCCATGTCGCAATCCCCAAAACTCTGAAATGGAGCTTGGTTGCACTAGTTCCTTCCTCGAGCCTTCGTCGATATGACCATAGGTTATGACCAGGCGCTTATTCATAAAGTGCTTTCGTGATTTCCCATTTCAAAAATTCGCCTTTCGAAACTTCGGAACTCCTGGGACTCTTGACTCCTCCAACTCCCGATATCCGAAACTTCGAAATGGAGTCGGGTCAACAGTTCACGATCTCCCTCTGATCAACGACTCAGATTAAGTCATGGTTCAACATTTCTCATTTCATAACTTCGGGACTCCTGTGATGAAGAGGTTTTTTCTTACCATGCAAAAAATCCCGAAATAGAAATTCTTGAAATCTTTGCAGTTTCGTGTTTTGGTATGTCGAGAGGCATGCTAATCTCTGAATTTGGAACCACCGTGCCTGTGCAAACTGATCCACGCTGAGCCTGTGCAAAGCCTATGCAAACTAATCCACGCTGAGCCTTTAGCATTTTTAAAGTTTGACATTAATGACAAAACCATTGAGCCTGTGCAAACGAATCCATGCCAACAAGAATCTACATTTCATCATTCATTTTCGCAAATGAATACAATTGTTATGGGATTTTTATTTGTTTTGGGGAAAATTGAAATTATATTGAGTTATTCCCAATATCCAAGTTTAAGCATCATAGCACCCATTGATTTATGCTACCGAATTGCATGCAGAAACACAGTTGGGCGCTACCTACAGGCACTGCGTAATATTCTGGCAGAGGATAAATTGTGCAGAGTTATTCTTCCAGTTTTGAGTCACTAATTTAAAACTTGGGTTATGAGCAGTTGAGGATGTATTTTTGAAAACTGTAGGAGATTTTTATTCATAACATTCCAAATAACAAAAACCTCTCTCAGTTTTTCAAAATGTGTTTTGGTTTGAGAGATATTGGATATAGAAGTAGGCGTTGCGTACTCTGCACAGTGGCGCTGCGTACTAATTTCCTGTAGCGGTCACGGTTTTGATATTCGCCTTGTTGGGAGGTTGTCACATGTCAAGGAGAGTTTGAATGACTTCTCAAGGATCAATTAGATGTCAAGGGACACCTACACCTAAGATTTAGCTCCAGCAAAGGCCTCATGCATGAGGTGGAAACAATTTATTAATGACTTCCAACAAATTCTTGAAAATCAGCAGTTTGTTGGATTTTTGTCTCTTTGATTGTTGCCACCTATCTCCTAGGCTTAGAATCCAATGGAGGAGATGGGATTCGACCTCCTTAGGTTATTTTGATGCTATTTTCTATTTAAGAAAGGAGAGATCTCTTGAAGAAAGGGATGGATGAGCCAAGAGAGGCTAGAGAGAGTAGGAGTAGGCAGTTTTCCTATGTGTGTTCATTTGTAAGCCTGTGGGCATTTTTTGATTGTAAGCATTACTGCTATTGGAGACTCATGAGAGTTGTGATTTCAGATTGTAACTCTTCTTTTATATTTCTTCTTATTTGAATATATTGCATATTTGAGGATCAAAGGTTGTCAATGATTTATGGATCCCTAAGCAGCAGAGGATCTGATGTATTTTGCCCATCAGTCATTGTTTATATTCAAGTATCTTTTGATTCATTAAATTGAGAGGATCTTTGTTTAGTAACATTATATCTTATGTTTTCCTTCTTCATTCTTCCACCTATCAGCATACAATCTTGTTTTCTGTTGAGCATATTTTGTGCCTTCGATGAGTAGGATGTTTGTGACTCCATTGCCCATTAGTGTAGCCTACTGATCTGTAGTTTGTTTCCCTCTCCCTTTCTTTCTCCATCTTGCTGATCCACCTATTCAAAACCAAATTATCTTTTACATTCTGATGGGTGCTGAGCTTACACTTTAGCAGTCAAAGTGTGACTTTCAGTGCTAACATTTTTGGTGTCGTTGTTGGGGACGGATTTGAGAAGATTGAAAAGATCCCTGGGAAGAACGACATTGCACAACTCTAGCTTTAGATGGTGATTGAAGTTGGACACCTTCAATACTGCACATTCACCATGGCGACTCCATTGTTCAGAATATGTTGGTGACTCCACTGGGGATGAGAAAAATCAAATGGCTATGAAGGCTATCCTGGCTAGAAGGTTTGCCCCACTCAATTTCTCAGCCATATATGGTTATCCACATCTTGTGCCTCAAATTGATGAATGGAAAGACCCGTTGCTCAGATTTTATGAAGGTGATGATGACAACCCTTTTGAGCATGTTCATGAATTTCATGCTTTGATGCAGCAGCTTGACATCCATTATGAAGATATATTAATGAAAATGTTCATGTATTCATTGGAAGGTGATGCAAGGCAATGGTATAAAACACTCCCTGCTTCTAGTATTTCCTCTTTGAAGGACTTTCATGATGTTTTTTATTCTCATTACAAGATAATTTATCCAGTTGAAAGACTTTTTGAGAATTGTTGTGAGAGGTATGCATCATATATTCAAGATTCGGCAAGTGATTCCTCTAGTAGTGATGATGAAGGGGATTATTATAGAGAGCATGACTTAGATGATGAGTTTCATAATGCTTTTCCTAAATTTGAAGAATAAATGCATCATTCATGTCAAAATCTAGGTCTCCAAGAGAAAGATCAATATGGACAATCCATCATTTCCTTGTCTCCTCCTTTTCTCGATTCTTTAAGTCAAGAGGTCATCTTAGATTCATAATTATTTTATCATGAGAATAGTGTTGCAGCTTGTCATGACCATATTCATAGCTTATCAGTCCCTCCTATTGTTAATGAACCAATGTGCCATGATTTTCCAAGTTTTGATGACTATGAGGATGTTTTACCCGAGCAACCAGTTGTCCCAGCTATTGTACTAATCACCTCAGCCATTAATAGTCAAATGGTCATTGATTCACCTTTGTATGATGATTATGAAGATGGTTTCCATGAACAATATGTTGAAGACCTTACATCAGAAAAGTACCCTTCCCATCAAAGAAACAATAGCTTGTTTCAACCCTCATGTCATATTTTTGTTGCTGAAAAAAAAGAAAAAGATGATAATCTAATTTTAGAGGGTGAAAAACTGAGAAAATGGGACCATAAGCCAAGCTATGATGAATATCCCTCACAATCGGAAGATAATATAGAAGAATTTAGTTTCCCAAGCACTTCTAATTGTGATGAACTGCCCTATCAACCCCCTATTCCTCTTGAAGACACAAGCTCAGTTTCATCAAGCAACCAAGATCAAATGCCATGTGATCAGATGAAAAAGTTTGAAATTAAAGAAAGACAAGCATCACTAAGCCTTTTTCCTAATACACCTCATGACCAGGAGTGGACCAAGGCCATATGCATTGAGGATGAATTAGAAAATCAACAAGCCATACAACAACCAAGAATAATGGAGGAAGGACCTAATACAATACTTTTCCTTTTTACACAAAGCAATGTTGCAGGGGAAAGTATTGATGATGTTTTCTAGGATCCATTTGCAACTTGTCTGCAAGCAGAAAGTGGGCCTAGGCTCATTGATTTCTTCAATGTAAAGTGTATTGCCAGATGTTTCTTTGACGTGCCTTCAAGTAAGAATTATCTCTGGTGCTTAAGGAAGCACATTTCAAAGCTTCAAACAGTTGAAAAAATGATGAAATGGCTTCATTTGTTGTTTCATGTAACTTGAAAGCTTCATTTTCCCAATAATTAGAGTAGGTGTGTGCAATAAACTTGTTGGACAAGCATCGTTTTCATCATTTTGTCAGTTTTAGTTTTCATTCTCATTTAGTTTCAGTTGAAGCTCACGGATCAAAGCAGATTGCAGAGGTTAAAGGTTGAGAGCATGACTCCACAAGCCCAAAGGATAAGGCACTGAAACTACAAGAGTTCTTAGAGCCTCACAGGGAGGACTCTATCCCCCATGGAGCCTATGTTAGCACAATATTGGTTTATGCCTCAGCGTTGCATAAGTGGCGCTACCTACAGGCACTACCTAATATTTCACAGAGAACATAATCTGCATTTCATCATTCATTTTGGCAAATGAATACGATTCTTATGAGATTTTTATTTGTTTTGGGGAAAATTGAAATTATATTGAGTTATTCCCAATATCCAAGTTCAGGCATCAGAGCAGCCACGGATTTATGCTACTGAATTGCATGCAGAAACACAATCGGGCGCTACCTACATGCGTTGCGTAATATTCTAGTAGAGGATAAATTGTGCAGAGTTATTCTTCCAGTTTTGAGTCACTAATTTAAAACTTGGGTTATGAGCAGTTGAGGATGTATTTTTGAAAACTAGAGGAGATTTTTATTCATAACATTCCAAATAACAAAAACCTCTCTCATTTTTTCAAAATGTGTTTTGGTTTGAGAGATATTGGATATAGAAGTAGGCGTTGCGTACTTTTCATAGTGGCGTTGCGTACTAATTTCCTGTAGCGGTCACGGTTTTGATATTCACCTTATTGGGAGGTTGCCACATGTCAAGGAGAGTTTGAATGAATTCTCAAGGATTAGTTAGATGTCAAGGGACACCTGCACCTAAGATTTAGCTCCAGCAAAGGCCTCATGCATGAGGTGGAAACAATTTATTAATGACTTCCAACAAATTCCTAAAAATCGGCAGTTTGTTGGATTTTTGTCTCTTTGATTGTTGCCACCTATCTCCTAGGCTTAGAATCCAATGGAGGAGATGGGATTCAACCTCCTTAGGTTATTTTGATGCTATTTTCTATTTAAGGAAGGAGAGATCTCTTGGAGAAAGGGATGGATGAGCCAAGAGAGGCTAGAGAGAGTAGGAGTAGGCAATTTTCCTGTGTGTGTTCATTTGTAAGCCTGTGGGCATTTTTTGATTGTAAGCATTACTGCTATTGGAGACTCATGAGAGCTGTGATTTCAGATTGTAACTCTTCTTTTATATTTCTTCTTATTTGAATATATTGCAGATTTGAGGATCAAAGGATGTCAATGATTTATGGATCCCTAAGCAGCAGAGGATCTGATGTATTTTGCCCATCAGTCATTGTTTATATTCAAGTATTCGTTGATTCAATAAATTGAGAGGATCTTTGTTTAGTGAACATTCTATCTTATGTTTTCCTTCTTCATTCTTCCACCTATCAGCATATAATCTTGTTTTCTGTTGAGAAGCTTTTGTGCCTTCGATGAGTAGGATGTTTGTGACTCCATTGCCCATTGGTGTAGCCTACTAATCTACAGTTTTCTTCCCTCTCCCTTTCTTTCTCCATCTTATTGATCCACCTATTCAAAACCAAATTATCTTTTACATTCTGATGGGTGCTGAGCTTACACTTTAGCAATCAAAGTGTGACTTTCAGTGCTAACAGAACCCTTGAGCAAATAAAGAAGATTTCCAATCTAGGGGATTGGATATTGGCTCTTGAATGTGATTTTTTTATATCTCTGTAATCAATATAAAGTTGTCATGTCCCATTCTTCTTCTGCACCAACACAATTCATTTCCTGCAAGGTGAGAAGCACGATTGAAAATGACCCTTTTGAATGAGCTCTTGACTTTGACATTTGATTTCTTCATTCTCTAGAAGATACCATTTATATATTGGGCCATTAGGTAAAGAAGTATCAGGGATGAAATCAATTGAATGATTGATCTTGCAATGGAGAGGCACCCTTTTAGGAAAAATAAACATATCTCTATATTCTTCCACTATCGTGTTTACCTTCTTCTACTATGTAGAGGTCATGGCAGTTATAGTGATATTTTTTCACCTTCTAACCAAATCATGAAGAGGACAAATCTCCTAGTCTAAGATGTTATCTTCCTACATTGTTTCATTGAGATCAAGGAAATTGTGGTAGTTAGAATTACCTCTTGTAGATTGTTGGATGAATTCCCAAAGTAACAATGACATTATAGGGCCTAAACTCATTAATAACATGATGTTTCCACATATAACATTGTCCTAAAATAACATCAAAAAATTCAAGTGGGGAAACATCACACAATACCTCATCTCTAAAGGGCTTAATGTCATAAGGCAAGCAACAATTCTCACTGACACATATGTCTCATCCCTAGCTCAACCAACTGATGGTGTATGACGAAGGGTGAGGTGTTGTTACAAAATTCAATCTCTTGACAACCTCCATTGAGATTAATTGATTTTGGTTATTGCTATCAATAGTGAAATGTAGTAGATTCCCCTTCACCCACATCTGTGAATGGAAGAGGTTATCATCTTCCTCAGGCTCATTTGGTTCTTTTGGTTGGATCTTTGTTGTTGCAATGGTAGAAATAGGTTCTACATTAATGATTTGATTTCCCTTATCTAGCTTTGAATCAAAGTCCAACTTTGAGGCTTTTAGCTCAACAAAAATGACTACTTTGAGTTACATTCATCAGTGTTGTGCCGAGGGATTTTGTGGAACTCTAGCACTTTCCAATGTTCTTCTTTGACTTCCCTTTACCCTTGTTTTCTTATGGATTGGAATAATTGTCCTGAGGTTAGATATCCTTGATCTATCCTTTATTTTGTGAATTTAGGGTCACCTTTACCATGTTTCGGTTGTGCCATATTTGTTGACCCAAACTCTCACATATTATTTTGCTTAATTTTTGCTTGATTTTGATAGCATATCAATAATTGATTCCTAACGAGGAGATGTCTAGAAACTCCAACTCTATTTTGATGTACCTATGTAGGCCATTGTAGTACTTTAAAACCAAGTGCCACTTGGATTCTCCAATACTTAGCTTTGAGGACAAGGTATGGAATATATTTGTGTACTCTGGCACTATCTAATCTCTCTCCTGGCACAAAGTTGATCATCTTATGTATTGGTCATCATAGTTTCCAATAGGGTAGAATTTCTCTTTGAGGGTATCAATGAAACTTGCCTAAGTGGGATCTATCCTAAATGTTGCAAACTCATATCTGACATGTCTCTTCCAATAATTGACCCACCAATCTTTGACATGAGGAAGGAACTTAAGGAGTGTGAAGGTGATATTTTCGTTATGGGAATTTTTTTTAATAGAGTAATGACCCTCTAATAGATTTAACCATTTCTCCAAAGCATCTGCGTCTATATATACTTTGAATAAAGGAATGTTAAAGATAACTTAAACCATAAATGGTGCCACACCTCCAATATGGGTTTGTGTTGAAGGTGTGTTCATTGCCATTAGTAGTTGTCGAAGGATCTGGGAAAAATTATCCATTGTCTCATTCCTCTATTGTGAAAGGGCTTCCTCAAGCAATGCCTTAATAGAATATCTTGCTCCATTGTCTCTTATGCCATCTAAATCCACTTGGGCTAATGACAATAGTCTTCTCCAAGTTCAATTAGTTTGAGACCCAACTCCCTATACCTTGATCTTGTTGGGGACAAGCATAGAGAAAAAACAAAGAAGAGATTGCTTTGATACCAATGATCTGGATTATGTAGAGAACAAAGTAAAGGAAAAAATAATAGATGGAAACACACAAAGATATTGTAGACAACACAATAATATAGTGAAACCCAAATTCTATTAATGAGTGGATTGGAAAAGGACTATAAAATGAAAAGTAATACAAACTAACTAGAATGATGGTAGATTATCTTTGAAGAGAGATGTGCTAGTCGCATGCTCATTCACAAGAAGACAAGAGGCCAAAACTAGCTTTTACCATAATGTATGATGCCCTAAGATGAACAACCATAAAGATACAAAACCTTATCCCTAGCGAATCATATGGAAAAAGGAATGTAGGCCCCAAGGAGGATAGTTGATACATCAATTTCACAGGGGGTGCAAATTTTGCATATAAAATATGTTTAAGTCATTTCTTGGACCATTAAAAAGCCTAGTCCATGCTCCAAATGCCCAAAAAATGTATCAAAAGTTGAAGACTTGAAAATTTGTAGTAAAATTGCCAAGATTTGAAACCATTATGACTTCATGGAATAGGTGGGTGGCCACTAGTATCCATCTAAATCAATCATACCGTTATTTTTATCTTTCACCACATTTATTTCACAATGATCAATAGGTTTATTCCTTATACCTTTGAAATCACTATTATAATAATAATGAAAAGTCGGTTCTTATTATCCTTGTGGTAACATCACCGATTCACAAATATAGTTGGCGAATACATAATAAGTTTAAATCTAATATTGTTAGATGGAGAAATTCCAGTATTCTCAAAGATGTGTGGATGAGAAATAATATGCACAATAAAGTTATATATGTAGGGTAAAGATGTAGGACCATCTGTGATGTATAGTGGATGGGTAATATTATACACAATGAAGTTGGATATGTAAGGACAATGATGTAGAAGCATGTGATATATAGTGGATGAGATTTTATTTTTTTTCGATCTAGAAAAATCAGTAACTCAACCAAAATTAACCTAGGTTCAAATCCATGGATGAAAAATATTATACACCATCAGATTAAATATGTAAGAACAATAACATAAAAACATGTGATATATATATATATATATATATATATATATATATATATATATATATATATAAAATTCATTTGTATAAGAAAGCATCAAAAGAAAAGTATAAAAAAAGTGTGTAAAAAAGGTGCACAACGTTATTTGGGAATGTAAGGGTAGAAGAAAGTGCATAACCCACCCCACCCATCGAGATTACTAGAACCGACCCATCGAGATTACTAGAACCGCTTGCCCTTTTTTACCCGGTAGACAAAATTGAGGTTCTCTTGCGAGCTCAGTTCTAGTATGATGAGAAATGCTCTCCCTTGGATTTGTAGCAGGTTTGGAAGAAGTGCCAAATCCTTCATAGGTTTGAAATAATAGAGAGATGAATATGGTTTTCACCATGTGGTATGAATCTTCCACGTGTAAAAACTCAGCCTCTACCATTTCAATCTGCATTCAAAGTGTTAATTGCCTAATGTCTTTGTCTCTTATTTCACTTTTTCTTATATCAAAATCAAATCAATATATATGTATATATATAAAAGTTTTAAGAATGGTATATTGGTTTCTCTTTCAAATGGCTATTGATGGAGAGCCATTCATGAAATTATATATATATAAAATAATGGTATATTGTTTTTTTTAAATGGCTATTAATGAAGGGAATCAATTTGCACATATGGATAACTTTTATGAATTTTCTCCTTCAAATGGTTATGGTTATTGATGGAAGGTCATTTATGAAATTATATATATATAGCAATGGTATATAGGTTTCTTCTTTAAATGGCTATTAATGGAAGGCTATTTATAAAGAATGAAATCAATTTGCACACATGATATGGTAATGTAACATATTTTTTTTTATAGATTTTAAAGTTATTGTATAAAATTTAAAAATGTAAACTTACTAATGGAAGACTATTTATAAAGAATGAAATCAATTTGCACACATGATATGGTAATGTAACATATTTTTTTTTATAGATTTTAAAGTTATTGTATAAAATTTAAAAATGTAAACTTAAAGATGGTTCAGTTATTAAAAAATATACATTATGATTATTATTTTGAAAAATATTGAAATGTTAATATTATGATTATATATGATACAAAATTGATAAAACTTGGTTTGAGAATGGATTGGGAAGATTGTTTAGAATGTGTTTTAAATATTATATTTAATGTTAGTCCATCTTTTTTTCATTTAATTGTTATTAATGGTTAATTATGTTCACTAATTATAAAGTGTGTATTTTAAAATAAGGAAGTTTTTTTAAGATATGTTTTTAAATTAATTTATATGGTAAGATGAAGAGGTTTTATGAGTTAGACAATATATATTTGAAAAATTAAATAGTGTTTTTGTTTCAAGAGTAGTGAGGTGCTCTATAGCCCAGTATGGGGGAGATGTCATTAAGTTAGCATTATGTTAGATAAAGTTACATTAAAAAAAATTAAAATCGACTCAATTAAAAAAAAATAAGAATAATAAAAAGAAAGTCAACTCAATTAAAATAAA
>ML782044.1:340003-385998 GCA_009831015.1 Picea engelmannii
ATGTAAATTAAAATTAAAGATAATAAAAACATAAAACTATAAAAGCAAGAGCATGCAATATTAGAATATATAACATTGAATTAAAAAAAATATGAGAATGAATATTAGTAATGGTAGAATTTATATAAAACACTAATGTTATATATATATATATATATATCCGGATTTAAGATGGATCTATGATGGTCTACTTCAAGGAAATATTAGCTTTTCCACTTATGTGTGTGCATAGAGTATGATGCCTAGTGTGAGTGGAAACATGGTTTATGATGGTTGGTGCCACAAAAAATATTCAATATATTTAATCATATAACTTTGTAATTGCAATGTGCCTAGTGTGAGTTGAAACATGTCCACTCACTTTATATACATGTACTTTTCCCTGTATGTTAACTCGCGATGATTCTATTGTAATTTTTTTGGATTTGTATTGAGTTGGTTTCAAGATCAAATCTCATCTAATAAGGTTTTTTTTTTCATTTCTATTTCATTGTTTTTCGATATAGTTTTTGTTATTTTTTCATAAGTATTAAGATCATCATAATTAAAGAGCTAAGATAATTTTGTGAAGGGACACTAAGAAAAATAATGAAGCAATCGTGAAAACTAAAATATATGGCTTTAGGATCACATTTTTAATACATTAACATAAACCCAATATTTATATCAATAATTACTAAATTATTGCGAACTAAATATATTTTTAAAATTTATTTATGAGTTCATTAAAACATTCAATACATTAAATTATAATAAAGCAATTATTAAACATCTTCATGCATCATCAATTTAGTTACAAGAAATTGAACAAACAATACATTATTAAATTAGAATTGAATACATGTTTTAATGAATCAATTCATATCATCACAAATTACTTCAAATCCCCAAAATTTCATACTATCACAAATTACTTCAAATCCCCAAAATTTCCAATATATTTTAATGAATCAATTCATACCATCACAAATTACTTCAAATCCCAAGATTTCCCATATCAATTTGCTAACTTCAAGTCCCCAAAATTTCCAATATGTTTGGATGAATCAATTCATACCATCACAAATTACTTCAAATCCCAAGATTTCCCATATCAATTTGCTAAGTTACACTAGCCATGACTTAAGTGTTTTGGCATTAACCACACGGGCAGTTTGAGTTCATATTTTGGAAATAGCATCACAACAACTTTTGCTTCCATAACAATCAACGATGGATTGGAAATAACATCACAACAATTTTTGCTTCATTAACAATCAACGATGGATTACATGCTTAAGGCCATTAAAAATCACTTAAGGCCATGAGTCAAAAAAGTTTTCAAATTATTTGTCATTGTTTTATATTAATATGGCAAGTCATGAACTCAAAGGAAAATCACCTAAGTGAAGTTTGGGGATTAAAAAATATGAATGTCAATAACTTCCTTATTGATTGACCATTAGGTGATATGCATTCATGGTAAGAGAACATAAACTTGCATTTCTTTACAAAAACTATAAAAAATATGTAAATTAAAATTAAAGATAATAAAAACATAAAACTATAAAAGCAAGAGCATGCAATATTAGAATATATAACATTGAATTAAAAAAAATATGAGAATGAATATTAGTAATGGTAGAATTTATATAAAACACTAATGTTATAAGATGCATGCACATTATATAAAATTACAAAATTTGAGAGGGAAAGTATCATATTTCTATGTTATGCAATGACTTTATGTCAAATTTTATTTTGTCTTAAAAAATATGGTGGTGGTTGGAATTATATGAACCAATTAATTAAATTAATAATTTCCAAATCATTTGTCATTGTATTTCATTTTTACAATATTTTTAAGTAGTTTACACATAATCATTTGATTAAATTGCATGAATCTATAGATCCAATTCTATGGATTCAAAATATATATTTTTATATAAATGTTATTATTTGGTGAATTGCGTGCATTTATAAATATATTTTTATTAATTTCCAATATATATAAAATGGTTATTGTTTCCTATTATTTTAATAATTTTCATGTAACATGTATCATAATTTAAAAATACATGTGTATGTTTTTACAATAAAATTTTAACACAATCATTTTTAAAAATTTGACATTTTCACCTAAAAACTAAAAAAAACATATTGATTCTATTAACACCTTTATTAATTTTTTTATTATTAATATAAAGTGAGGTGCATTTTATAGTCTAATATGACACTTGACATAAGTCATCCCAATATAATAATTAAAAAAAAAAACATCTCAATATGGAAGATATTTGTACCATCACTACTCATAAATATAACAATTAAAAATGTAATTATGAACAATTATTATAATGTTATCAATAAAATAAATGAGAAAATAGTGTTTCATAAAAGTAATTTTTTTTTGTAAACATGTTTAATAAGCATATTATATCTTGATGGAAATTAAAGAATTCACTTTGAAGATGAATTTAACATTATATGACATTAAGCCCGCAAGTGTGTAGACCGACTAGCAAGTGTCATGTGGAAGGAAATATGTAAAGGAGGTCTCAAGTTCGATTCTCACCCAGATTTACCCATGCCCCATGCTTACGAGTTGTGTGGACACACCTGGAGGTTATAGTGGTAGAAGAAGAGAATCGACCATGTGTCATGCTAGTACGAGAACCACCGAAGTTGTTGATTCCGCTAGTACAAAAAAAACATTATATGACATTAATAGTTTAAGTTTTTGCAATTATAAACCAAAGTAAACAATTTCATAAAACTAAAGTTAAACATTTGATAACAACTCTAAATTATAATGTGTGATACATCTTAAATTTAATTTAAAAATAGAGAAATCATTAGTGTACTTATTATACATTTTATAAATCAAACAACAACAACACCAACATGATTTGAAATATATATATATATATATATACATGTGCACTATAATATTTATAGTGCACTAGTCCGATTGAAATTGCACTAGAGATATTGTTACATAAAAATGGATCGA
Source organism: Picea engelmannii (assembly GCA_009831015.1). Lineage (NCBI taxonomy): Eukaryota > Viridiplantae > Streptophyta > Pinopsida > Pinales > Pinaceae > Picea > Picea engelmannii. The sequence goes on from ML782044.1 coordinate 342,996, forward strand.
GAAACAATTTAATTGACAAAGTACGTTTGCAAAACTCCACAATTAAAGTTGTGTGGAGCTTTTGCTTTGCGGAGAAAAAAACATAAGTCACTCTTCGGTACCACTCATAATTTAGCACATGGACTCGATCCTTTGCCACTTCCTTAGTGTTGTGTCTCGCATCTCCTCCTCTATGGGCCGCTTAACTTTCTCCAATATACCATCATCGTCATTCATGTAGACATAATGTGAACTAGCGTCAATTCACTTGTAGATCACATACCTACACCTCCTCTTATTCACCTCGAGGGGGATTATCAAATAGATCTTTGGGGATAGTGAGGAATTTTGTAGCCCTGAAGTATCTATAACCGGGGCCCTTGCCTATGACACCGATCACATCAACAGTGTTCCCTCAGAAGTCCATCATCTTGGCCCTACTTTGTCATAATTAGGATTGTCAAGCTCTATTGTCAGAGCTTCCCATCTCCCCTTTGCCTTGTTCAACAAGAAAGAACCATGGTGGATGTCTTAATTATAAAAAAAAATCAACCTCAATATTGACCTAAGCTCCATATTGCATATTTAATAGAAGTTAAGAATCACATTTGGAAAAACAATCAATGATCCATAACCTTTGTGAGCATGTCTTATTGCTAAATATTAAGCATTTCCTTGGCCTTGGCCTGCTCCTCCATGAGATCCTCACTCATGTACTTACTAAGAAGTTCATCATGTTTCTTCTTCTCCACAACCATGTGCTCAATCACTTTATCATCCAGAAGGGGCACATGGGCAACAAACTCTCATTCTCTTTGTTGTTGGTTTCCCTTATCCTACTCTCCCATTTCTTCTGCCACATCCTCATCTTGCAAAAATAGTACTAGCTTAATGGAAATGACCTCGTCACTCTTGATCATCAACCTAGCCTCCCTCCAAATAGACTCGATCCCCTACCACTTCCTCATCTCTTTGGCCTACATCTCCTCTTCTGTGAGCCACGTGACTTTCTCCATGATAATATTATCATCATCAATGTCACCATAATAACTAGTGAAAATTCGCTTGTAGATCACATACCTAGACCTCCTCTTCTTTGCCTCAGGGGCACCTTATCGAATAGCTCTTTGACATCAGGTAAGAATTTCTTAGTTGCACTTACAATTGATTGCTAGAAGATGGCATGTTATAATATTTCAGCAACCAATTATACAAGTGTGGCTTGGAAATTCCTCCCCAACGCCAAAGATTTATTTGATAAGCCTCACGAGGTGAAGAAGAGGAGGTTTATATATGTGATCTATAATCGATTTGATGCCAGTTATTATGGTGACAATGATGACGAGAAGGATATCCTGGAGAAATTCGAGTGGCCCACAGAGGAGGATATGTAGGACAAAGCATTGAGGGTGTGGAAAATGATCCAATCTATCTAGAGGTAGGCCAGGTTGACGATTAAGAGAAAGGACATCATTGTCATTAAGTTGGTCCTATTCGAGGAAGATGATGATGTGGTGGAAGAAATGGGAGAGAAAGACAAGGAAAACCAACATCAGAGAGAGCGAGAGTTTGTTGCTCATATTCCCCTTCTGGATAAGAAAGAGATTGAGCGCATGGTTGTGGAGAAAAAGAAACATGATGAAATTATTAATAAGTACATGGGTGAGGATTTCATGGAGGATTCGGCCAAGTCCAAGGAAATGCTTAATATTTAGCAATAAGTCATGTTAACAAAGCTTATGGATCATCGATTCTTTTTCTACATGTGCTTCTTAACTTCTATTAAATATACGATTTGGATCTTAGGTCAATATTGAGGCTAACATTGTGTTATAATTAAGACATCTACCAGGGTCCTTTTTTGTTGAACAGGGCAAAGGGGAACTAGGAAGCTTTGGTCATAGAGCTTGGAAATCCTAATTATGGAAAAGTAGAGGCCAAGATAACAAACTTGGAAGGGAATGAAGTTGATGTTCTTAGTGCCACAATGAAGGGCCCCAATTATAAATACTTCATGGCTACAAAATTAGTCCTCATCCTCAAATAAGTATTCTATAATCCCCCTCAAGGTGAAGAAGGGGAGTTGTAGGTGTGCGATCTACAAGCGAATTGATGCCAATTCATATTATGGCTATAGGAATGATGAGGACGATATATTGGAGAAATTCATGTGGCCCGCAAAGGAGGAGATGCGAGGCAGAGCACTGAGGAAGTGGTAGGGGCTCAAGTCTATGTGATAAATTATGAGAGGGACCGAAGAGTGACCTATGTTTTTGTCTTCGCAAAGAAAAACCTCCACAAAATTTGACTGTGGAGGTTTTCATATGTAGATTGTGAATTAAATTGTTTTTATTTTGTTTGTTATTGCGCCTGGCATTGTCAAAATATCTTATTCACACTAAATCCATTTTAGGCACATATATAGATAAATTGAAATTACAATATAAAACACAAACATATATAACTAATTTGTATTTATCAAAAACTGAAAACATATTTTTTTTGCAAAACAAAAAGGGAATAAGTAAGCGGTTATCTTAACAAATGTGTATGCATCACGACTTGTGCTATTATCAGACATAAGGCACCTATAATGCATTTTTTAAATATAACACATGGGTGCATTATTGTTAGTCAAGCATCGATATCTATAGTGATGTGTTGTAATATATAGCGCATGGGTTAAGGATTGGTGTTAAACTACACAGTGCGTTGGGTTATATTAAACACACCAACTCTATATGTTAGTTCATGCACCAGATGCTTTAAAGTAGTGTGTGTTTTATTTTTGTGATGCACCGTTAATGGGCATGTTTTACAATGCACACTAGAATGATAATTTTTAAACTATTTTTCCTGGTTCAACTTACTTAACCACCCTGTTGTGTTTAGCTTGACCTAATGCACCGACGCTTCATTTGAGCTTTGTATGCATTGATTTCAGTGCATCTATATTATAATGCATCGGTGACGGGGCATCCCATAAAATGAACCGAGAGGGTAAATTACTATGTATTTTTCTAGTTGTGTTGTCGTACACATTTTCGGTGTGTTTTATTTATTCAATGCACCGCAGAGAAAATTTTTGTTTCAAAAAATTGGTTGTGTGTTTGATTAATAGAACACACTGGTGCATTTATCTCAAATGGCGCACTTCCTAGAATATTTTTTGTGCTTACCATAAGATGCATTACGTCGAAAATTTGTGAAAATTCGACCTGGTGTCATTCTCTTAATTATATCATCGGTGCGTTGTTTTGATCACTCCACACCGATAGATGAAATTGTTGAATATGAACTTACGTGGTGTGATGTGTTAATATAAACATATTGGCGCTACCATGCTATTGGAGCACTGAAATTTTGTTTAATGGTGCATTTTGTTGTGAACAACAACGGTTAGTACATGGCATCCACCAAAACGACACAACAAGTTGGTGTGAGGTGTTACTCTTAACACACCAGGACCACTGTGATAGTGGAGAACCACCCTTTTGTTCCTTAGTGCGGTATAAATGTGAGGGCACTGGGAATGAGGCATGCACTGAGATGCACCTCTATGAAAATTTAGGAAATATATGTCCCAGTGCATTTTTGAATAAAGTTTTGATGTGTTTCATTACAATGGTTTCACCGCTACGTAAATTTTATATATCGTTATGTCAGCGGTGCATTTAGTTAAGTGAAGTTTACTGGGGAATAATGTTAAATGAAAATGGTATTATTTATTGGGTTGTATTTTTTTATAAAGTATGGCAGTGCATTTGAACATTGACCTGCCAAGGCATTATTGATCTGGTATGCCCCGATGTGTTTGAACATTGACCTGCCAGGGCGTTATTGATCGGGTACGCCCCAATGCAGTAACTTAAAATGGGTGCACCACGAGGTTAAATTTTATATATCATTGAGTTGGCAGTGCAGTTAATGAAGTGTAATGGGTCGGTGCGGGTATGAGACTAGTTTGCGTCGATGTCGGAGAATTCCAAAGGATGTGCACCATTTTTTTTTAGTAATTTATTGCGGTGCGCTATATTGAACGACATCGGTGCGAATATATATGGAAGCACTGAAAGCGGTGGTCACTGTGTAGTTAACAAAGTACTCATCGGGAGCAGTGGGAAATGGTTTTTTAACACAATATGCAATGCTTCGAGGCAAGTCAAACCATTTAGGCACACCACGTGAACAAGAAAAAAAAATTGAAAAAGATGTGAAATTTCAAGATAAATTCTAATTTTAATTGGATAAAAATGAAAATAGGAAGGTAATAAATAATTTACCTAGCCTCTTATATATTTAAAGAGGCATGGTTGCACCGTTGAGAGGAAATGAAAATTCATGGTAATTTCCAAAATTTGGAAATGTGTGGGATCCATCAATGGAGATATCCTAGTAGGTGTAGAGCACCGAAAATAGGGTGTCTTAGGAAGAAAAGTGATCATCAATGCTTGTTTGAGAGTTTGGAAGCATGGGATTCATTGTAACAATGAAAATCGGTCTGGTAATTTTTTTTTAATTTACCCTAACGCGGTGCGCCTTGCGAATAAAAATGCATCGGGGTGGACCGTGCAACTACACCAATGGGATTCATTCAATGGATATAATTTTATTATAAAGTATGGCAGTGCTACTGAAATATGGTTGCATCATTGTTGTATTTTTTAGGAACATCCCGATGCGTATTGTTCAACGACACCAGTGCAATTTATTCAGTGCATGTACTTTTATTATAAAGTGTGGGCATGTTACTGGAACATGGATGCACCGATAATTTATTGTCTATGACCTCGTCTGTGTCTATGACCTCGTCTGTGTGTGACGATGTGTTTAAACATTTAAGACCCGATGTGTTTTGTTTTAGGTGCACACCAATGTATTTTGACCATAAAGGTGCACCAAAAATAAAACCTCTACAAAAAACTCTGGAAAAAAAACCTCTGCAAAAAACTGGAAAAAAAAAAACCTCTGCTATAAACAGCTAAGGGAGGAATTTTTTAGGAAGGTTCTGTAAAAACCTCTGCAAGAAGGTGTTCTCCTTGTAGTGATCAGATTGTGTTTCATTTTGATAGGTCACTGGATGTCCCTATAGAGTGAGGAATACACCAACAACATAATCAAAGGCATTTGTCTCAATCTCAAATGGTTTTTGTAGGTCTAGCAGTGTGAGGACTAAAGCGGAGCAGAGGCAATGTTTTAGATCCTGGAATTATTTATGTTGTGATTCAGACTAAGAAACCTTGGCTTTAGATCCATCCTTAGTCACTTGACTTAAGGACCAAGTGATATGAGAAAATCCCAACATGAACCTATGGTAGAAGTTAGAGAGGCCCAAGAAGTTTTGGAGCTCCATCACAGTCTTCAGGGCAGGCCAGTTGTTGATGAGGTGGCTCTTGGTCGAATCCACATGCACCCCATTTTCATCCATGATGTATCTTGAGTATTGAATTCATTGCATGTTGAATGAGAATTTATTCATATTGGCGTATAGCTTGTGTTTTCGCAGGGTGCTCAGGACCTACTAAATGCGTTGCAGATGTTTTCCCGAGGTTCAATTGAATATGAGGAAGTCATCCAAATATATGACCACAAAAGAGTTTGTAAACAACTAAAAAAATATCATCCATCATCCTCATGAATGTCATTGGAGCATTAGTCAAGAAAAAAGGCATGACCAACCATTAAAAAAGTCATTATTTATATTTGAAGGTTGTTTTCCATACATCGGTTTGTTCTAGCGTGACCTAGTGGTAGCCATACTTTAGATCAATCTTACTAAAGAAATTGGCACCCTTAAGTTGATCAAGAAGATCATCAATTCGTGGGATCAGGTATCAGTTCTTGATAGTGAACTTGTTCATGGATCTATAATCAATACAGAGTCTCCATGTCCCTTCCTTCTTCTATACCAACACCATTGGTCTCCCACAAGGCGAGGAGCTCAGTTGAATGTGGGCCTTGCGGATGAGCTTGTGAATCCGACACTTTATTTTCTCATTATCTATAAGGGAGCACCTGTATATTGGACCATTGGGTAAGGGTGCATCAAGTATCAATTCAATGGAATGTTTGACCTGACAGAGTAGAGGCACCCCTATAGGTGAAGTGAAGATATATCTATATTCCACTACAAACTTGTCCACTTGATGTTTTTGTGTAGAGAGATCATGTGCAGAGGTTGTGATGGTAGTAGTGACCTTTCATTCACCTTCTAACTGGACCATGAAGAGGACAAACTTTGCAATCCAAGAGATTATCTTCTGACATTGTTTTGTTGAGATCAATGAAATTGTAGTAGTCGAAACTACCTCTAGTACCAAAATAATAATGACACTACGGGGTCAAGACTCATAAAAAACATGATGCTTCCACATATAAGGATATCCTAAAATAACATCACAAAGTTTGTGTGGGGAAAAATCACACAGTACCTCATCTTTGAAGGGATTGATGTCGTAGGACATGAGACACTACTAGCTGACACAAAGTTTTCATCCTTGGTTGAACCAACCAATGGTGTATAGTTGAGGGTGCGACATTATTAACAAATTCAGTCTCTTTATGACCTCGAATGAGATCAATTTCTTATAGCTCCCGTTGACAATAATGAAATGTAGTGGGGTCTCCTTCACCCACATCTATGAATGGAAGAGGCGCCCCCCCTCCTCAAGCTCCTTTGACTCATCTGGTTGTATCGTTACAATTGTGATGGTAGAGCTAGGTTCTGCATCGATTATCCTCTTTCCTTGTTCCAAATTAGACTCTGAATAAGGTTTTGATTCCTTTTCTTTAAGCTCTACCAAAAATGATTGCTTCAAGCGAAATTCATCAATGTTGTGTCAGGGGATTTTGTGTAACTCACACCACTTTCCATTGTCCTTCATCTTCATGTTAGCCTTATTTTCTTACCTCTTAGACTGGTTGTATTGAGGTTTTATTTCCTTTCTTTTTCCCTTTTTCTACGAGTTAGGGTCTCCTTTACCATACTTATTTTGTTGTGGATTTTCATACCCGAACTCCCACTTTTTCCGCTACTTACATTTCTGCTTGATTTTGATAGCATATTAATAAGTGTCTCCCAGTGAGGAGATGTCCAAGAAATCCATCTCTGTTTGGATGTACCTATGCAAGCCACTATGATACTTCAAAAGAAATTTTCGTTCAGAGTTTATAATACCCAACTTTGAGTGCAAGGTATGGAAGATGTTGGTGTACTTCAACACCTTCTGGTCTCTCTCCTTACAGAGAGTCGTCCATATTGTGTATTGGTCATCACATTTTCCAACATAGTATAATTCCTCCTTGAGGTCATCAACAAAGGCCACCCAATTATGTCCTCTCCTAAATTTCATAGACTCGTCTCTATTGTGTCTCTCCTAGTAACTTTCCCACCAATATTTGACATGGGGAAGGGCTTTAAGGAGCATAAAGGCGATCTTTTTTATGCCGATTTTTTTTTAGAGTAATAGCACTCTAAATATTTAACCATTTCTCCAAAGAATATGCATCTATCTACCCTTTAAATAAATGGATATCAAATTTAACTTGTACCTTGAAGGGTGTTGCACCTCCAAATGGCTACTTATTGAAGATGCCATGCCCGCTGTCAGAAATCGTTGAAGGATTTGGGTGAAGTTCCATCATATCATTCCTATGTTGTGTGAGGGATTCCTTGAGAAACATATAGATATGATATCCTACTCTTTCATCTCTCTTTTATTCTTCCATGAGAGGCTTCTTGGGTCAGGGAGAGCAGTCATCCCCAAATGAAACTAGCTTGATACCCAACTCTCTATACCTTGACCTTGTCAGGGACATGCATCGAGAAATAACTACTAGATTGATATAATACCATTGATGTGAATTATATTGAGAATGAAATGAAACACACACAGAAATATAGAGAGTACAAGAATTACAATGAAACTCAACTTCTATTAATGAATAAAATAGTAGAGTATTGTAGAACACAAACAAGCTAGGAACATGGTAGCTTATCTCTGAAGAGAAAGAGATGTCGGCTATGATCATTCACAAAAAATTGATTACAAAGAGGTCCAAAAGGGCCTTTTTTCATGAATCCTAAAAAAAGAGGTAAAAAACCTAACCCTATAAGATGAATTTCCAAAAGTATTACGGGTCTCGAGGTGCTTAGTTGATACGTCAACTTCCCGAGGGAACAAATTTTGCATATGATCTCGATTTTGGGCACATGATAGCTCATTGGAAAGAAATATTCGAGGATTACAACTTTTGTATGGGCCGAGGTGTGTCGTTGGCATCCCCTAGCCCCTCAAATGTCCAAAAAACACCGTTTAGGGCCTCAAAATAACCTGAGAAGTTTGGGACCCAAAAAACTGTAGAAAAACTTGCAAGGAGATAAAGAACCATTGAGTCAGTGGAAGAGGTGGATGGCCATTGATATCCATATGAATCAAATAAAAAAATATTAGTTAATATCTCCCCTCACCCCCATATGAGGGTGGGGTGAGATCCACCCTCATATCATGTCGGGGTGGGTGTGGCAAGAGATGTTAAGTAAAACATATTTGCAACACATTTATTCTCTATTTTTGTGCACAAATTAAAGCTTTCCATATTTTTTGTGCTCCATAATTTGGGTTAGTTTATTTCTATGTGGATTATAGAGCTTTAAATAAAGCCACTCAAAAAGATCACTTTCCATTACCATTCATTGATCAAGTGTTAGATAATTTGTCCGGGAAGAAATTTTTCTCATTTTTAGACGGTTTCAGTGGATATAACTAGATCAAAATTGCACCTCAAGATCAAGATAAAACCACCTTTACTAGCCCTTGGGGAACCTTTGCTTATAGAGTCCTTCCATTTGGACTATGTAATGCACCAGCAACCTTCCAAAGAGAAGTTTTAGGGATCTTTTCTGATATGCTTAATGACTCTATGGAAATCTTTATGGATGATTTTACTCCTTATGGTGTTTCTTTTCAGGAAGCACTACAAAACCTTGAGAAAGTACTCAAACGATGCATACAAGCCCAACTCTCCTTAAGTAGAGAAAAATGTCATATGATGATGAGTGAAGGAATAGTGCTTGGACATTTTATCTCATCTCAAGGAATTCAGGTAGACCCATCCAAGATACAAGTCATTAAGGATCTTCCTACTCCGAAAAACCAAACAGAGGTAAGAAGCTTTCTAGGACATGCTGGATACTACAAAAGATTTATTAAGAATTTTTCCAAAATAGCTTCTCCCTTGTTTGTGTTACTGATGAAAAATGTTGAATTCAAATGGACTAATTTTTGCTATGAAGCATTTAACACACTTAAACATCAGTTATCTACAGCTCCTATTCTTAGAGGACCTGATTGGGCACTCCCCTTTCATATATCCTCCGATGCTTCAGACACTGCAATAGGAGTTGTCTTGGGACAAGAAGAAAATCATCTTCCCTATGCTATCTATTTCATCAGCAAGAATATGACCCCTCTTGAACTCAATTATACAGTCACCGAAAAGGAATTCTTAGCAGTTATCTATGCAATTAATAAATTTAGACATTACATTACTGGCTATTCTACTTGTGTCCATACTAATCACTCAGCTATCAAATACTTAATGAACAAACCTATTACAAAAGCTAGAGTCACCAGATGGCTACTATTATTGCAGGAATTTGATATCACAATTGTAGATAGACCAGGAAAAGAGAATGTAGTTGTTGATTTCCTTTCTCGGTTGACACCTGATGATGATACCCCAGTAGATTATTCCTTTCCTGATGAATATCTATTTGCAGTTTCTGCCCACTCACCTTGGTATGCAGACATTGCTAACTACTTGGTTGCAAGGAAGTTTCCACCACACCTATCCCACCGAGAGAAAAGAAGTATCATTCATCAAAGTTCTCGGTATAGTTGGATAAGTGGGTGTCTTTTTCATACAGGAGCTGATCAAGAAATCCGAAGGTGTATTAGAGAAGATGAGGTGTATGATCTACTAAAAGCTTGTCATGATGGCCCTTGTGGAGGGCATTTTGCTGCTAAGAGAACAACACACAAAATTCTCAGGATGGGGTACTATTGGCCCTCACTCTTCAAAGATGCAAAGAAATATGTCAGGGCCTGTGATAGCTGCCAAAGAATAGGCCAACCTAATCATAGAGATGAAATGCCATTAAACCCCCAGATAGTACTTGAACCATTTGAAATATGGGCCTTAGATTTTGTAGGACCCATCAACCCCCCATCCAATCAAAAAGTTTACATAGTGGTCTGTACAGACTACATGACTAAATGGGTGGAAGCCAAAGCACTCCACAGAACGACCGAAGAAGCAGTTATAAATTTCTTATTTAAAGACATCTTCATCATATTTGGAGTGCCAAGAGAATTAGTTACAGATGGAGGACCTCCTTTCACTTCTCATGGTTTCAAAACCATCCTTCAAAAATATCATATCCAACATAGAATGACCACAGCATACCACCCCCAAGCCAATGGACAGGTGGAAAGAACAAACAAAGTAATAGAAGCCATTCTCACAAAAACAGTGAAGGAAAATAGAAAGGACTGGTCCTACAGGCTCCCCGAAGCATTATGGGCCTACAGAACTACCTGGAGAAATACTACAGGATTCTCTCCCTATGAATTAGTCTATGGAAAGAGTGTTGTCTTTCCTATGGAGTTTGAGATAAAAACCTTAAGGACTGCTTTAGCTGTCAACCTTGATTTGACAGATGACAGACAGCCAGGTTGCAGCAGCTTAATGAATTGGAAAAGAAAAGACTAGATGCCATTCAGCAGACAACCATAATTCAACAGCAAAGATCAAAATGGCATGACAAAAATATCAAGAACAAGCAGTTCCAAAAAGGTAATTGGGCTCTATTGTATGATTCCCGGTTCAAGGAATTTCAAGGGAAACTGCGTACAAGATGGCTTGGACCTTACGAAGTAGACACAGTTTTTTCCAATGGAACAGTAAGGCTCCTCACAATCGATGAATCCAAAACTCCGTTACTTGTAAATGGTCATCGGCTCCGTCTATACCAGTGACCTATTTCTAAAGAAGATTTTAAGGCCATATGCATGGCAGACGCCCATTTCCTCTTCGAAGAGGGGGTTTCTACCCCTAATTGCAAATAATTCTTTTAAGATTTCTTTAGCATTAGATTAGATTAGATTTTATTTACTAATAATCCCTGTCAAGAAATACCATGTTACAATCGATTTTTGCAGATCCATGATCGAAGCACAAGAAAGGACGATCCTACTTCACAAAGAGACGAGCTTGCCTGATGCTGAAACACCATCGTTCAGCACTTTTTTAACTTTCCCCCGTTGCTAAAACACCACTGACAAAAACTTTTCATCACTTCCCCGATGCTGAAACACCACTGTTCAGCACTTTTGACTTTCTTTGTTTCCGAAACACCACTGCCAGCAATTCGTATTCCTTCCCTTCATTCCTGAAACAACGCTACCACCAACCCCACACCTATCTCCCCACCATTGTCAGCAACTCTTCATCATTTTTCCCCATGCTGAAACACCACTGTTCAGCACTTTTGACTTTCTTCCGATGCTGGAACACCACTATTCAGTACTTTTTGTTTGCCAAAACACTACAGTCCGGCAATTCCTCACCATTCTTCATCGACGAAACAACATCGTCCAGCAATTGTTTCGCCTTTTCTTTTCTGTTGCTGAAACACCATTGTCAGCAGCCCTTCATCATTTGCCCGATGCTGAAACACCATCGTTCAACACTTTTTAACTTTCCCCCGTTGCTGAAACACCACTGTCCGCAACTTTTCATCACTCTCCCGATGCTGAAACACCATTGTTCAGCACTTTTTGTTTGCCAAAACACTACAGTCCGACAATTCCTCACCTTCTTCATTGACGAAACAACACCTTCCAGCAATTGTTTCACCTTTTCTTTTCTGTTGCTGAAACACCATTGTTCAGTAGTTCTTCTCATTTTCTCATCACCGAAACAACATCGTCCAACAATTGTTTCGTTCTTCTCTGTTGTTGAAACACCAATTTTTCAACATCATCTGTCAGCAAGCTTTTACGCTCTCATAGTTCGTCCTTCCAGTTAGAAAATCCTTGATACAATTCATCTCAAAGTCTCCACCACAGGCATGATATTTTATTTGCAGAACGAATCAAAAGGTAAGGTGAGGTATGTAAATTTTATGTAATTCAGTTAGGCTATAGTTAATGAGAAGATTCTAAAACCATTATGACCACTCAAGTGCAATCATTACTAGTTGCACCTGACGGGAGGGGAGTACACGTCAAATCTTCGATACCATCATTTCACACAAATTCACTGTCGTCATTCCTATTTCACCAACCTTTCGCGTATTTGACCACATTTTGCATAACGTCACTCAAAAAACTCACTCTGCGCAGACGCTGATACTCAAACTCTCCGACATTGTATCTTACCGAGCTGGTAGCTATGGGAGGCTCTGTCATACGGAACGAGCCCGCCACCATAGTGTTGTTAGAACATTATCCAGTAGCTTATCAAATCTTTCAGCAGGCAGGATGGCTCAGTTATTTTCAGAGACTCCAGTGGTATAATGAACAACAGGTTCTGGAATTCGCCCAAAACCTTTAGGAGGACCATTCTGTCGTCCAAGGGATCCGAATTTCAGTAACAGAAGAAGATATTGCATAGGTCTCAGGCCTCCCTATCAACGACACTCGCATGTTTAGTCGTAAACATATCATTCGGAATGCTCAGCAGAACTTCTTCCTGCCAGAAGAACCAATTGTACTTAAAGGAAGGGGTGTTCAACTCAGCTCTTTACCACCCCCATGGCCAGAAGTTGCAAGATTTATCAAAAATTACCTAACCTGCGAGGGCCGATACCAGGTAGTTTATCAGCACGACTTTCTTCTGTTATCTCATTTAAGGCATAATAGACGGGTCAATATTCCTTATTATTTGTTGGGTTGTCTGAAAAATATGGCGCATTACTGCAGAAAGGCTAAAGATCCCACCCTCTCCCTCACCCATCACCGTCTTGTCCAATTGCTCATCCAAAGGGGTTTTTCTCAACAAAACCCTCCACTAAATAACCCGCCCATAAACCCCCAAGTAGCTGCCGAAATTCCTGAAAACCCCCAGGAGCAGAAACCGCAAAATCCCCCAGACTCCCCAGAAGTACCCAATAGCCCACCCACAGAACCAACCAGACCAACCAATCCCCCTACCATACCAAGCCCGCCTCATACCTTACCAGAATCATACACCCCCACCCTTCATATTCTTAGTGATGATTCTGAGCCGGACATTTCCCCCTGCCCCATCATTGAGGAAAGACCCTCATGAAAATGAAAGCAAATTCCCGTTTTTCCACCCTTTTTACGAAAAAAGTGAACAAGGGCCTCAACAAGGCCACCCATTATTGCCACTACCCTAGATTCCCAACCCATTCGACTGATACCCCGTACATCTCCAACCTCCCAAATCCCGGGATCTTTTCCTATCCCACCCACGAGCACTGAAACACAAGAACCAGATGCCCAGGGTGGTGCGCCATCATTTCTTTCAAACCCCATAGCTGAAACACAAGAACTAGCTACCCATTCAGTGGCTGAAACACAAGAACCAACTGCTGATATTGAAATTGAGATACAGGAATTAGAGACCCCGGGTGTTGCAACACCACTCTCTTCAAATAAAGTAGTTGAAACACAAGAACCAGCTACCCATTCAGTGGTTGAAACACAAGAACCAGCCATAGCTGCCACACAAGAACCAGCTACAGCTGAAACACAAGAATCAGCTGCTGATATTGAAATTGAGATACAGGAATCAGAGGTCCAGGGCGCTGCAACATTACTTTCCTTACATCAAGAAGCTGAAACACAAGAATCAGCTACCATTCCTGCAGCTGCTCCACGAGAACCAACTAATAAGGCTATGACTGCCACACAAGAACCAGTCACCCCTCAACCAGAACCAACAATGGCCTCTGTTCTGCAGGAAAACGAGTTTTTAAAATCTGAACTGGAAGCATATAAGCAAGAACTAGCCAGGGCAAAGGAAGCATACGAGAAAGAACTGAATTTGTACACCCTATCTCGCACAGCAACTTTGTCAGAGGGGACTGCAGAGAGCCTGTGTAAAGAATATATGTGTTGTCAATGTGGGGATATTTACTATCAGGCAGGCTATAAGATAACTCAAGTCCCAATATTAGGAGTTCCCCCTACTCCTTCAACTTTTGTAGTCAAAAAGGAAGAACTTGCTGTCACACAAGAACCAGCTATAGTTGCAACACAAGAACCAGCAGGCCCTCCCAGGTTTAATACTGAGCCCTGCACTGCAACAAATGAAGCTCCTGCCCTTGTCAACAAAGTTGTACAGACAATTTCTATGGAGGAATTCACACCTCCCATCCAAATCAATATCCACACTTTCGTGGAACAATCTACCCAGACCTTGCCTCATCCCACTATTTGCAATGCCGAAACATAGACCCAGCTATGGGATGATCAAGAAGCAATACAAAAATGGAAGGAAGAGTACGCTGCAACACAGGCCAAAAGCCTGCAAGAGTACAGACAAATTTGGATAAATCACACTTTCTCAAATTGGGAAGCTCTAGAGCAGACACGTCAGGAAGCTCGTACCCTGAAGAAACAGAACAAAGAGTTGAAAGTCAGAATGGCCCAGGTATTTGACCTGACACAAAAGCTATTGGCTACAAGGAAACCATCTTGCAACTACTCCTTGTTCCTTATGGAGTGACTCACATGGTTTCAGATCAAATCAATTATAGAAGGCAATTCCTATGCACTACTACACCCAGCAGATTTTTTCAAAACCTTTACAGACGCATCTGCTAAGGATCAGCACCTCCTCTATGAGGCATATTTTCATAACGAGGCCATCCCCGATAACAGGCAGCTGAACATTATTCCTCTTGTAGGGGACATCCAGATTCGGGCATTTGCTTCCTTTCTCCACAATCAAATCATTTGGCAAGATGACTTCACGGCTGCTACACACAATGAAGACAACCGCCTTCTATGGATAAGACCAGAACCACAGAATGCAGCTACCTTTGTCACAGAATATCATGAGTTCTTAAAGAAACCAAGGATGACTGAACATGTTCAACAACTACAATCAACAGTGCTCTAGGATTGTCAGCACTTCATCAGAACCATAGAGGTTGTTGCCCTCCAGGAAAACAACTTGTTTTGGCAGCAATCCACTGCGAAAAGAGAGGAATACAATCCTTTCATCCCTACCAACCTTGAGGTAGCAATCTCCAGAGTACCTAACCATATCCAGTGTGCACAACAATGTGCTGAAAACTGGATAGGGTACCGGTTTTATTTTCCTATCCTCTGGCTGCCAATAGAAAGATATCAAATTGACTATAAGCTACCTAAGAAGACAGAAACAGCAGCATGGCAAAGATTACAGTGGGTCCAAGGGTTCAGAATGCCAACGGACAGTACCTCCAAGAGCTACTACTTGAGTAACTTACACGCTCAGAGTTGGTATCCAGACTCTGATGCAGAGTGAAGTTTCCTGAGGACATGCAACACCTTGAGTTGGGGGGGATGTTAGGACCACACAATGCACTTTTTTTGCCCATAATTTTTGCCACTATTATACTCTTGTTCACTCACATTTAAACTCATATTATCACTTTATCTGATCATTCCAAAGGTATACAACGTTCCTTCTCATTATTATACGTTTAATCTGTTTTGCATAATATTTTACATCACTCTGGTACTTAACCATTGATTAGAATGTATAAGTGTTGAAACAGTTCAAACTGCAGATTAGCATTTGAGGCCTGTTGCTGAAACAACAATTCACAGAAGTTGTTACACAATCCAGAGTCGTAGATGCTAAAACACAAAGATGTTACACAGTCCAGAGTCGCAGACGCTGAAACACAAGTTGTTACACAGTCCAGGGTCGCAGATGTTGAAACACAAAGGAATTTGTTACACAGTCAGCGACAGTTGCACCGTACCATCGCTCCTACATGAGAATGCTGAAACAGTCAAGAGCGCAAATCTTGTGGCTGAAACAGCCTGCAATTTACGGTGTTGAAACAGCATCAGCAGTAACGAGAAATAATTGTTACTCCAGCCGTAACAGCAACACCTCATCCAGCACTTGGAATAGCATTTTGTTGCGCGAGACTAGGACATCCTATTCTGGTTTAGAAAGTCGATTTGACTAAAGATAGGACTGAGATATACATCTGTAATGTTTTGATCAATTGTATCAAAGGGATTCCCTCTTTAAATAAGAGGAAATCACCATTCGAGGGATCGAAGTTTTAGGTATTGAGAAAGCTTCAGAGAGAGGGACGTACTTCATTTTCCAGATTGTAATATGATCCATTGATAGATGAATACAAGACTGTTTTGAGCATCCTTCTCTAGCTTTTCCGTCTCAGGGGAATCTTGTGAGAAGGTAGGGCCCACCTTCTTCACAAGATTCACCTGCTAGTGTTATAGTGTGTGTGTGTGTAATTTATGTTTAAGCCTTGATTAACTTTTGTCTTGCTGAAACACTACTGTTAATGAATTTTGCTTTGCTGAAACACTACTAAACTCTGTCTTGTTAAGAACTTTGTTTTATTGAATGTTACATTATTTTCACGAGTTCACAATTAGCAATCTTGTGTGATGATTTTATGAAGTGTGGTAAACCAGAGAATGGGTTAAGGGTTCCTGCTTAATGAAAGGGATTAAGGGTTTTGTTCTCTGTTAGAAGTAATCAGCTTTCAGTTATTTTCCCTGAGTGCACAATCAGAGACTAGAGCTAAGAGTTCCTGCTTAATGAAAGGGATTAAGGGTTCTGTTCTCTGTTAGAAGTAATCAACTTTCAGTTATTTTCCCTGAGTGCACAATCAGAGATTAGAGCTAAGAGTTCCTGCTTAATGGAAGGGATCAAGGATTATGTTCTCTGTTAGAAGTAGCTAGCCTTCAGTTGTTCTCATGAGTTTGCTAATCAGAGACTAGTACTAAAGGTTCCTGCTTGTTGGAAGGGATCAAAGGTCCTGTTCTATGTTAGATAGAGTTAGCCTTCTATGCATTAATGTTTTCATGAAAGTGTGTTAATCAGAAACAAGGTGTTGAAGTTCCTGCTTGGGAATAAGGGTCTTGTTCTCTGGTTACAGAATAGTGGTTCTTTCCTATTGCAGTTATTATTTTAAAATGTAATCCAGGATTCTTTAGATTAATATTTACAAGCTCTGCAATAGGTAGATTGCTTTCCTGTGATTCAAGTCAGAACTTCAGTCTATTCAAGGCAAGTGTGATTAACATAGTTTTCTTTACTACAACTCTAGGTTGCTTTTGGAATTGAGCATATATAGTGCATGGTTACCTTTGAAATAAACAGACTTCCCTGGGTTGACAATTTATGTAGCACTTGATTGTTTGAATCAATTGAGAAATTATAGTGACTAACAATATCATGTCGGGGTGGGTGTGGCAGGAGATGTTAAGTAAAACATATTTGCAACACATTTATTTTCTATTTTTGTACACAAATTAAAGCTTTCCATATTTTTTGTGCTCCATAATTTGGGTTAGTTTATTTCTATGTGAAAATATTTGGATGATTGTTCTTCTTTACTCTACATTGTAGGTTTAAGCCTTGGAATTAAAAAGTGGATAAGTATATAATTTGGAGCTCATTTTTCTACATTGGAAGAGGTGCAGGATATAATTGAAAATTTTTACCAAAGGCATTCTAATACCATATAAAATTTAAGGGGCCTTCCGATGTTTATCATATGTGATTTGTATGTAAAGAACGAAATGAAGACAAGAATTATAAATGGAAACACAAAAAGATATTGTAGAGAGAAAAATAATACTTTGAAACACATATTCTATTAATGAATGAAATGGAAAAGGCATATAAAAATCAAAGCAATACAAATTAGCTAAATGGTAGTAGCTTATATTTGAAGAGAGATGTGTTGACTATGCTCACTTGCAATAAGACATTACAAGAGGCCAAAATTTCCTTTTAACTTAAAGTATAATACTTGAATATGAAAAAACCCTAAATATCCAAAACCCTAACCCTAGGAAATGATGTGGCAAGAGGAACGTGGGTCCCGAGGAGGCTATTTGATATGTCAACTTCCCGGGGGTGAAAATTTTTCACAAAAACTTTGTTTGAGTAATTTCTTGGATATTTACAAAGATCGGTACATGATCTATGTGTTTGTAAGACCTCCAATTATATATTGTGTGACCTGTGTCAACTGCCAAAAATGCAAGGGAAATACCCAAAAAATGCAATAGAGTTCTAGACTTGAAATTTTTTTGTAAAATTACCAAGATGTGGAACCATTATGATTTAGTCAAAAAAGTGAGTGGACACTAGTATCCACTTGGATTATTTGTCCCCGCTTAGGAATAAATTGTCCCTACTACATCAAGTTCCTCCATCATATGGGAAAACTTATGTTGAATCTGACTATTGGTGAGCCACTTGCCTTGGTAAAGGAGTTTCCCTACTTTAATGATCCGATAGAGTTAATTGTTTGATTGGTGGGTGTCCTTCATCTTGGTTTCCATGATTTGGTCAACTTTCACCTACAAAATACAACCATTATTTATTTTTGTAGGAACCAAGTTCTTAGCCACATCTAAGTTGTCCAAGAGAGGTGGAAGATATGGTTGAATCATCTCCAGATTAGATAAAGGGTGCAAACCAAGGAAAGAGGCAATACTTAATTCAAAATAATTATCACCCATATGCTTGGTGATATTATAGGGCACATATCATAGTGGGTAGAGATTATAATGGGGACCTCTAAGGAATTATTTATGCAAATGCAACCATACCTTAAATCCTACCTGAAACTCATGTGGAACCCAGTGTTGATCATAATGTTGCTTGTACTTAGCATTATATTTCTACAATATATTATGAAGTTGTCGTTGGATGTGATGGATCTATTCAAAAACAAAATCCTTCCTAGCCTTATTTTGACCATGGGGGGATTATTTCTATGCAGATGCATTGGGAAAAGATACATCAATCGATGCCAATGATTGGAACCCCAAGCACACTTGGAAAAGGTTGTGGCCAATAGATCCATGAATGGATTTTTTGTAGCTATGTTGAACATAAGGAAGGCCCTCATCTCATGTGTGTATATGTTTCGAGTTGTACATTCTCAGGATATGCACAATCATCATGTTAATTACCTTTATTTTCCCATCAGTTTGGGGGTGGAAGGAAGTCAATGTGGCCATATTCCTATCCACGATTGACCATAGGATGGATTGTAATGAAACAACACCTTGAGAATGATAAAAAATCAATGAATAGTAGTCCACTTCAAGTGGAAAACCTCCATTTGCAATATATTCATTGTACAAGATATGATATGATGATCCTAAGACTAGGTATCCTTGGTATATATATAGGAGACAAAGGGTAAAATTATAATGAAAGGGTGCCATGAAGGGTTCTATACTACATACAAATATAACACTAGAAATGTAAAAGTTCAATATCTAGGGATTAATAAGGGGTTTTATACATAACATGGGGGTTTATCTAGGGATTAACATTCCCCTCACCTTCAAACAAGTGGTGTCGTCAACACTTGAATAACCATGGGTGTTTATGCATGAAGAACTCATATTCCCATGTCACCTCTTCCATTGGTAGGTTCTTCCATTTAACGAGGTACTATGTAATTGCTCGATTTCTCAGTTGCTTTAAGCAAGAAACATGGAAGAATGGATTTACACATGAAGATGGAGGTAACTCCAATTTGTAATCCATACTTCCAATCCTTTGCAAAACCTTATAGGGGCCATAATATTTGGGTGATATTTTATTGTCCTTCTTTTGTTGCTTAAGGGACATCTATTTATATGATTGTATCCTTAGAAATACCCAATCCCCCACTTCAAATTCCCTTTCATTGTGATGTTGACATGCTTGTTGTTTCATCCTATTATGTACCATAACCAAGTTGTCCTTCAATAATTTGAGAACCCCTTATGGGTTCCCTATGTGGTTCTCCACTGCTTCAACTTTTGCAATCCTTTTCAATGGTAATGTGATGGATGGAGGATTATATCCATAAATTTTCATAAATGGGGACATTTTTTATGGAGTATGGAAGGATGTGTTGTACCACCATTCCACTAAGTACAACCACTTGACCCATTGTGTATTTTTATCAGATGAAAAGCAATGAAGATATCCTTCTATACATTTATACACAATCTCATTTTTCACATCAGATTGAGGATGGTAAAATGAGTTGTGAGCCAATTGAGTACCCCAAAAAAAAGAACTCAGTCCAAAAATTTCCAATGAAAATTGGATCTTTGTCACTTACAATAATCTTGGGGACTCCATGTAGATTTTGAATTGTTTCCATTATTATTATGGCTACTGTATTTTTTTTAAAAGGAGGAGAAAGAGAGAAAAAATGGGCATACTTTGTCAGTTGATCCACTACTGCCATGATGACAGTCTTTCCTTCATATTTGGGTAAACCTATAATAAAATACATTGAAACTTCTTCCCAACATTAACTTGGTATAGCTAATGGTTTTAGGAAACATGGCATCTTGATTGTCTCTCCTTTATTTTGTTGGAAAACCACACATTCAGACACAAATTTTTGAACATTAGCTTTAAGACCTTCCCGGAAGAAAAAAAAAGTTATTGATCATGTGGTACGTTTTCAAGAATCTTGAATCTCCTCCTATAGGAAAAGTGTGCAATTCCAGAAGGACCTTCTTTTTGAGTTGGGAATTATTACATAAATATAGGCAATCATGATACCATAGAAAATCATTCTACCATATAAAATTATCTAATGAACTAGGGTCCTCTTGTATTTTTTGAATGTTATTGACTACCTCTTGATATTACTTCCATTCTATCCTTGCATCTTCCACCCAATCATATTGTGGAATAGAAATAGAACATAGTGAACCTTTTGTTTCTTCTTCTTTCCCTGAAAGGGTATATTCTACAACATTGTGTTTTTCTTTTTGTAGATAATTTCAAAGTCATAACCTAGCATCTTCGTAACCCATTTTTTATCTTCTAAAGATAATCATTTTTCCAAGAAGTACTTCAAACTATCATGATCTATTTTTACTTTGAAGTGTCTTCCTATTAGCTAAGGGCGTCATTTCTTAATTGCATGTAGTATGACCAACATTTATTTTTCACAAATGGGTTTGAGTAAGTTTTTTTTCTTTAAGTTGGCTTCTCTCAAAGGCAAGGTGCATTCCTTCTTGAATTAAAACTGCACCAATGCCTTGGCTTGAGGCATCACACTCCACAATAAATGTCTTTGTGAAGTTAGGTGTGTCTAGAACAAGAGTTGTACATGTAGCCTCCTTAATTTTTTCAAAAGATTTGGTTGCTTCTTGAGTCCAAGAAAATGTGTCCTTATTTAATAATGTTGTTAGAGGTGTTTATGTTTGACCATAGTTCTTAACAAACTTGCGGTAATATCCTATCAATCCTAAGAGTCCTCTACATTTCTTCAAGGTTTTTGGAATTGGCCATTCCCTCATAGCTATAATTTTGTTAGGGTCAACTTTTACACCTTCATGAGATACAATATGACCCAAATATTCCACTTCTTGAACCCCAAAGGCACACTTAGAAGGATTTGCATAAATTTGTTGTTCTTCCAATAGTTGTAATACTTTTTCCACTTGTTGTACATGCTCTTCCCAAGATTTGTTGTAGATTAGTATGTCATCAAAAATACTAACACAAATTTTCTAAGGAAGGACTTGAAAATAGAATTCATCAAGCTTTGAAATGTTGAAGGTGCATTAGTAGGTCCAAATGGCATAACCAAAAATAATCATCACCTTCATGTGTTCTAAAATTTGTTTTAGGAATGTCTTCCTACCTCATTCTGATTTGATGATATTTTGAATGAAGATCCAACTTAGTAAATAAAATTTGTCCATGCAATTCATATAATAATTCATAAATGAAAAGAATAGGAAACTTATATTTGATCGTATTTTGTTGAGATATATATAATCTAGACACATACGCCGTGAACCATCTTTTTTTGTAGCCATCACCACTGGTGAAGAGAAAGAACTTTGGCTAGGTTGAAATATGTGGACCTCTAACATTTATTGGATCATGCACTCAATCTCAATATTTTGTGCATATGGATACTAGTAAGGCCTAATGTTAGGTGGTACACTTTCTGGTTGCAAATGAATAGCATGGCCATGATCTCGCGTGGGTGGAATACCCTTAGGCATTTCTCCAAATACCATGGAATGATTGTTGATAACTATTTGGATATTTAATGGAGAAGAGGATATAGATGTTTGAACATATAGTAAGGACAATTATGCAATTACACCATGGTGTCCCTTCTTGAGTATTTTTTTCATGCTATTAGAGATTATCACTTTAGAATATTTCCCTTGGATACCTCTAAGCTCAATTTTCTTTCCATATAAGGAAAATCTCATGAAAAGATATTGAAAATTAAGGGCCACTATTCCCAATGATTGTAACCATTGGACCCCTAATACAACATCAACACCACCCATTTGGATGGAAATCATGGGACTATCCAAAAAATACTCCCCCATATTGAGCTTAATACTATAGCACTTCCTAGAACAATTTATGGTACCTCCATCTATATCGTTACTTAAAACTTTGGTGCTAGATATACAAAGCAATTGAGATCTTTTGCTAATTTTTAATTGATGAAGTTATGGGTACTACCAAAATCAATCAACATTGTTACATTTTTCTTTTTTATGTATCCTTGTATCTTGAGGTTTTGTGGAGTATTGATGCCAGCCAATGCATGAGAAGCTATCGTTGGGGTAGTATCTTCTAGATCTAGATCTTGTGATGGTTCCAATTCTTAATCTTCTTCATCTTCACAATCTACATCGAATAATTTATTCTCATGGCATTTATTCCCCTTATTGTGTTTGTCGTCATAATTGAAACATAGTCCCTTTTCCCTTCTTTCATCCATTTTTTGAGGTGTCAACCTTGTCGGTTGATTGAGGTAAGGAGAGGAAACATGGTTCTCTCTATATTTGTTATAGGTCACCCTTCTAGTAGCCATATTTTTTTTTCCACTTTCCTTTCCATACTAAAAGTTTTCTCTAGGGATTTGGGTTCAAAGATGCACACCTCATGTTGAATTTTCTCCTTTAGAGTGCCCATAAAGAGATATAAAAAATTATCCTTAGGAATGTTATTTACCCTGAGATTGAGCTTTGGAATTGTTGAATGTGTTATGTAATTGGATCTGTTGGCCCTTGACCAAGTTTTGAGGATCCTTGGTCATGTTTGACCTACTTTTGGGACTTTGACAGGTTGTCGAAGACGGAGCGCAAGTCGAAGCAGAGATCGTGGGATATCAGCCCCTTTTTAGGATTTTTTAGGTTTTGGGATTATGTAAAGGGAATGGGGATGTCGGCCCATGGGTTTACCCATGTTTAGGCCCATTTTGTAATGTATAAATAGATAGCTAGGTGGTGTAAGAAGAGGGCAAGTGTGATAATGTGCTAAGTGCTAAGTGTTAACTGCTAAGTGCAAGTGGTAATTGTAATTTCTTTGTGCATACTGTGTGAGACTTGCAGAGCTAAGTGAAAGTGATTGTAAGAGATTGTGGAAGGCTTTGTGTTGTACTTTAGGGAAGGAGGATCTAGCGAGGTGCGTAGATCTCTTGTCCTATGTAGAGTAAGATATCATGGCTCTGTGAATGTAGAAGATTGGCAGAAAGAAATAAAGAAGAAGAGTTGGTGGATGTAGCCCCAGGGTGGGGGTGAACCATGTATATATTGCATTGTGATTTCTATGTGCTTTATGGTTGTTCTCTTGTCTATGTGATTGAATGCTTAGTGCGTTTATGTATGTTAGATGTATCTGATATGGTAGTTTAGTGTTGAATAATGTGAATGAGTGCTAGATCTGACCTATGTTGTTGTGCTTAGTACTTGGATCTATTGGATCTATGTGAATGATCCAAAATGGATTCAAAGAAGGTTAAGACAACTCAGAATGCACAGAAACAAATCAGAACGCTTAGAATGGCTCCAGCAGACAACAAAAGGGAAAAACATCAAAGTTCCTAAAACTTAGTGAAAATTGCATAATCACGAAGAGTGCATTGCAAGCTTTCTAACGGTGCAAACGGCTCTTCAAACGGAGTTATGGATCACAATTTATAAGCGGACAAAGTTTAGTCAAACTTGGTCAAATAGGCAAAAGTCAAAGTGACACGTGGCACCACTGCAAGGGTGACATGTGGCACAACTAAGTTAGCAAGATGATGTGGCATGGCAGACACATGGGCACATTCGGTGATGACACATGTCAACTTCATTGGCAAGTCATATTGTGACAAGTGGCAGTTTTGGTGGACCAGTTATATGGTGCCATGTGGCCCAGTCATGCGCTGCCACGTGGCACCCCTCCAATGGCTAGAATGTGCAAAATATTATTCGACTCCCCAAGAGTCGACCTTGTGACCTCCAATATCCCAAAGGCCCCACACTCACGTGCTAACCACGATACCACACATTAATTCTTATTTGTAAGATGATTTTAATATTATTTAAAGTTTGAATACTATACAAGGCGCCAAAGGAAGGGGCTAGGCCTTCAGTCCAGCCCCTGTTCACATGCACAAGCGCCACATGACCTTACTCTTCCGCCCACTTAGGGGCTTAACTCAACCGCCTCTAAATTTAGCCTTTCCTCCATTTTCGCCGCCAATTTAAACCACCGCTAAACCAACACCAGAATCTTCGTCATAAGTTGTAACCACTTGCCAAAAGGGGAGGCCCATGGGATTGGACCCCGATACCTTCACCAACTAAATTCTTAACTTAGCCTCCAATAACCACTCCACCAACAACCACATTTATTACATAACTGCCACCAAATTGTATAAGAAGGGCTTTTCGCTAGTGCATTGAGACACAAGAGCACGGAGAAGGGGTAGGCTGAGCGCATCCGTACAATACGGATTTGGGCACAGTTTTCCATATTTTGGCATGGATTTCGAGATCTTTCAGTCATTAATTGCAGGAGCAGTGGCACAGAAACCGAGGCAGGGGGTGTCTTGGGGGTTGAAAGTGTCTGACTTGGATTGAGGCATGGAGATAGTCATTTTTAGGTAAAACGATGCCACGAATGCAGTGGTGGTGTTATCTTTCTAATCTGAGAAAATAATCTATGGCTTAACTCCATAATGAGGTATACTTATGTATTTTGTCCAATTCTTTTGTGGAGTTAATAAAAAGACCTACCCATTTGAGAGTAGGACCTGGAGACGTAGTCCACCAGGGACGAACTCCGTTATCAAGTTCTTTGTGTTCATATTGCATGATTGTGTTTCTTTCATTTTGAGCTTTTCCTTCTTTATGGTGTACTTTTGTTTATGCTCATTTTATGCAAGTCTTTAATAAGTCACTTGACGAAAAGATCCCGGATCATGTTGGTATCAGAGAAGTCATCTTTGACTTGAATTGTTGAGTATGAATGCTTACTAGGGCCAAGCATAAGCAGGGTGAAGGAACTCTTAAGACGTTCAATCCCGAAGTTGGTCGTACATCCCGAAGGAAGAAGATGGCAAAATAAGACAAGCATGATGAATAGGAGAAACACTTTCACATGGTCTTTTATTGCATGTCAAAAATGGTCAAACGAACGTATGGAGATTAAGAGAAGAGGATGAAGAAGAAGGAGAGGAAAAAGGAAGCACATGCAGATGATGATGCTTCGGTAAACCAAGGGGTTGGAGGATATCCTCCTGAGCTTCTGTCTTCGCCTTCAAGTTCTAGTTCTTCTTCCTCTAAGAATTCTCATCACTCTCAACATTCTAACCATAAAGCCTCTTTTAAGAAACCATTATTAAAGCTTGATGTAAAGTTTTCTTTACCTATGTTTAATGGAGATGCTAATCCTGAAAAGTTAGACAATTGGATCTGATAGGTTGAAATATATTGTCGTGTTCAGCATATTGACGAAGAGGATGTTAAAGTGCAATTGGCTTCTCTTCGATTGGAAGGCACCGCTCTCGTATGGTGGGAGAGCAAGCTACAGGACAAAAGTAAGTGTGGTAAGCTTATTTCCTCATGGTCGGATTTTAAAACAGAGATAAGGAAGCAGTTTTATCCATTAGGGTACTTACATAAAGCAATGATGGAATGGCAAACATTGAGACAGAGTAAAGGTCAGAACGTACAAAGTTTCACAGAGGAATTTAGGAAGAAAGATTTAGCAATGAATATTCCTTTGGATTCTTATGAAACTTTAATGAAGTATATTGGTGCACTTCATAGTTATATTTGTCATACTTTGCTCTTGTTTAACCCCACTAGTATTGATGAAGTTTGTGTTCAAGCCACTCACCTTGAGAACAGGGGGAAACATGTTCAAGAAGATCCCATGAAGAAACCTTTCAATTTCCCACAAAATACTTTCAAGAAGTTCAAAAGGAAGGGCAAGAAGACCGCTACAGTAACGAGAGAAGTAGAAAAACCATCTTGCACTCATTGCAAGAGGAGAGGTCACGATGAAGAACATTATTGGAAACGGCATCCAGAAAAGAAACCAAAACAGTTCAGTGAAAAGGGGAAGAAAAAGATTGTTGCTACAGTGCAGCAAGATCTTGGTTCTGAATCAAGAGATGAAGGAAAGATCACAGCAGCTGGAGTACAAGGTAAAGATTCTCTTCATGCTAGTTCAAGTTCCACCGATGAATCTCATATTGATGAACAAAAGAGGAATGAATTATTTCATATACGAGTTGTATCTAAGCATACTAAGATAGATACATTATTTGATTCGGGTTCCCAAGTAAACTTAATATCTGAAGCACTTGTCAAGGAGATGGGTTTTATAACGAAACCACATCCAAAGCCTTACCCTCTTGGTTGGGTATGTGACAAAGAAAAACTTAATGTCACCAAACAATGTAGGGTTAGATTTTCTATTGCTTCAAAGTTGATTGATGAAGTAGATTTGGATGTTGTACCGCTTGATATATGTGGCATAGTGTTGGGAAGTCCTTATATTTATGATAGAAAAGAAGTCTTCTTTCATCATGAGAACAAATACCACCTTACTAAAGGGGGAGTGGAATATATTGTTAGAGCTCACAACATGAGGGTGAATATGATGCTTGTTAGTGCAGGACAAATGAAAAGACTCGTAACCACTAATAAGAGATATGTACTCATGGTCGTCAAAGAGAAAGATGTCGGGACATCCGATGCTTTCCAAGGGTGTGATCCATCTCATAAAAAGGAATTAACTGATATTGTTTCTAAGTATGATGATATTTTTCAGGAACCAGATGGATTACCTCCTAAGAGGGAAATCCAACATGAGATACATCTGCAGCAGGATTCTCCTTTGCCTAATGTGGGCATGTATAGGATGTCAGTTGTGGAGATGACAGAGATCAAGAAGCAGGTACAGGGATTATTGGATCAAGGGGTCATCAGGCCCAGTTCATCTCCTTGTGGTTCTCCGATCGTGATGGTGCCAAAGAAAGATGGCACATGGCGAATGTGTGTCGATTACCGAGCTTTAAATAAAATCACAGTGAAAAATCGACACCCTCTTCCTCACATAGATGATTACTTGATCAGTTAAAGAATGTTGTTTATTTCACTAAGTTGGATTTTCACAGTGGATATCATCAAATCAGGGTTGCAGAAAATGATGCATGGAAGACTTCCTTTAAAACCAAACAAGGATTGTTTGAGTGGTTAGTTATGTCGTTTGGGCTTTGTAATGCTCCGACAACTTTCATGTGTGTGATGAATGATGTATTCAGGCCTTTCCTAGATGACTTTGTGATTGTATATTTAGATGATATTCTTTTTTTCAGCGGGACTTGGGATGAACATGTCAGGCATGTAAAGCAAGTATTGGATACTTTGCAGAGGGAAAAGTTGTATGTGAAAATGTCTAAATGTGAATTTGGAAAGACTGCACTTGTATACTTAGGTCACATCGTGGGAGGAGGAAAATTGAAGATTGATCCTTCCAAAATTGAAGTGATTGTGAATTGGCCTGAGCCAAAGAGTGTAACCGAGATTCGAAGCTTCTTGGGTGAAGTCCAGTATTGGAGAAGATTCAGTCCCAACTTCTCTTTTATCGCAGCCCCTTTGCATGCCTTAACCAGTGTGAAGAACACTTTTCAGTGGGAAGGAAAGCAACAAAAATCTTTCAACATTTTGAAGGAGAAGATCAGTACCGCACCAGTATTAGCACTGTCGAATCTTCAACATCCATTCGAGATTGAGACAGATGCTAGCGGATACGCCATGGGTGTAGTATTGATGCAATATCGTAAGCCTATATGTTACCACTCTGAGAATTTTAACCAAGTTGTTGTTAACTATCCTACATATGATAAAGAGTTGTATACATTAGTTCAAAGCGTAAAGAAATGGAAGCATTACTTGTTAGGGAAGGAAACCATCATACATACAGATCACCAGCCCTTACAGTATCTTCAAGTATAGACCAAACTGCAGCAATCTAGGCACTAAAGATGGATGGGTTTTCTACAAAAATTTCATTTGGTAATCAAGTACAAGAAGGGTACAAGTAACAAGGTAGCCGATATGCTTTCTAGACCTCCTATTGTTGCTTCTATTATTTTGAAGAATACTTATTTATCTCATGATAGCTATGTAGAAAAATATGCCATCGATGAAGATTTTAAAGAAGTATATGAGAAGCTAACCCATGGTGCACAGGTAGAGAACTATTGTCTGCAGGGAAAGTTACTCTATCATCTTGGGAAGCTATGTATTCCTACAAGTGAATGAGTCCATGTAGTACGAGAATCTCATACTTCTCTTGTATAGGGGCATTTTGGGGTAGGAAAAACTATGGCTCATTTACAGAGGTTTTGTTACTGGCCTCAAATGAAAGCAATTGTAAGTAAATATGTAAATGGGTGTATGATGTGTTCTACTTGTAAGCCCACTAATAGAAAATCGGGGCTATACTCACCACTTCTTGTTCAATCCCATCCATGGAAAAGTGTTTCCATGGATTTTGTAGGGGGTTTTCCAATGACCAGAGGGGTTCATGATTATTTGTATGTCATAGTAGATAGGTTCAGCAAGATGTGTATCTTGATTCCATGTAAAAAGAAAATCACTGCTGAGAAGACTTCTAATCTATTTTTTCAACATGTTTGGGTTCACTTTGGATTACCCACGTCCATTGTCTCGGATCGAGATACTCGATTCCTTAGGGATTTTTGGACTAGCTTGTGGAGAATGATGGACACCAAATTGAAGAGGAGCACTGCTTTTCATCCATAGACCACCGAACAGACAGAGGTGGTAAATAGAACAGCGATACTTTTTCTTCGAGGCTACTGCAACAAGCATCCTAAGTTATGGGATGAACAAATACCTTATGTACAACATGCTTATAATCGAGCTTTACATTCATCCACTCAGAGTTCACCTTTTGAGACGTGTTATGGGTACCTAACAAAGGTTCCTTTGGACTTGATGTATGGGAGAGGTGTCGATGTGAATGAAGAATGCACAGAGGACAGAGCCTGCAAGTTCATCCAGAGGATTCAACAAATACACCAGGCAGTCAGGGAACAGTTGGAGAAGAGTCAAGCACAGTATAAAGCTCGGCATGAAAAGCACAGGGTTGATCATCAGTTTCAGGTTGGAGACCGGGTATGGCTTCATATTAGCAAGGAACGATTGAAGGGTGAAGGCAAGAAACTCAAGCCCATCTGATATGGACCCTTCACTATTTTGGAGAAAAGCAGCACTAATGCTTTTTGTTTAGATCTTCCACCTTACATGCAAATATACTCAGTTGTGAACATAGAGAACTTGAAACTTTTTGAACCTCCCATGATCATGGATCAAGATGAGGAAGTTTCAATACCATCAGTTGATGAGTTTACACCTGAGTACTTGGATGAGTTAAAAGAAGATATCATCTTGGACAGAACGACAAGGACTTCACACAGAGGTGATGTTGATTATCTTCGAGTAGGCTTAAAGGGCACACATCCAAGCAAGGAAAAGTGGATTGAGAAAAGTAAGGTGAGGGAACTCTTCCCTCACTTACCAATTGGTTGATGAAAGCTTTTGGTGGTCCAAAAAGCTCTTAGTGGGAAGGCGACATATGAAGTTGATTTGCCACTTGTCACAATATGATTTGCCAATGAAGTTGACATGTGTCATCACCGAACGTGCCCATGTGTCTTCCATGCCACATCATCTTGCTAACTCATTTGTGCCACGTGTCACCCTTGCAGTGGTGCCACGTGTCACTTTGACTTTTGTCTGTTTGACCAAGTTTGACTGAACTTTGACCGCTTATAACTTTTGATCTGTAACTCTGTTTGATGAGACATTTGCGTCGTTAGAAATCTTGTGATGCGCTCTTCGTGATTATTCCATTTTCACTAAGTTTTAGGAACTTTGATGTTTTGCCCTTTTGTTGTCTGTTGGAGCCATTCTGAGCATTTTGATTTGCTTCTGTGCATTCTGAGTTGTCTTAACCTTCTTTGAATCCATTTTGGATCAGTGAATACTGCATTGATTTGTTGATAGGGTTTAGCTGCGTTGTAACTAAGGTTGAATATAACGAACTGTAGCTGCTAAGTGCTTGTTAAGGTGTTGTAATCACAGATATGTGTCCCAGCTAAGGTTGCAAACAATGGAGTCCTGCAACCACCCCTGCCTCTGCCTTGGGTGAGACTTCATATGCTTCACAGGTGTTGCTGAAAGGGCCAATAGTTAGGGTTTTGTTGGTGCGTTGTTGTAGCGTCGAACCCCGGGTCTTCCCCTGTGCCAACAAATGATTCTATTGCCGGGACCTGAAACTGTGATTGTTGGGAACTAAAGGAAAGAAAGAAAGATATGTGCATAGATATGTTTCCTTACTGCGAAGTATTCTACTTGACCTGTAAATCTCTTTGCTAAGAAGAGAAGTCAGATCCGAAGAAAAGAGGTAAGATCTCGAAGCTTTATAAGAATAGTGAAAAATTTTAGATCTGGGATCTTTAAAGGTAAGAATAGTGAAAAGTCTTAGACCTGGAAGCTTTGTGCTCTGTTGAAAGTAAGATTAGTTGAAATTTTTGTTTCAAGAGTATGAATCTAGGTATGTTTGATAAATGTTATCCTATTCTAAAAACTAGGGAACAATTAAATGAAAGAAGGTTTGATATGAGTAGATCTGATAGAAATAATGAAAGATATGTTATTCCTATGCATAGAAAGAATGTTTGGACTAACAAATGGATGCAGGATCCTAGAAAGAATTGTTTGCAGGTTAGCTACTATGATCCTAGTGCGCGGTACAGGAAAGGTTGGGGATCATTTAAGAAAAAAAGAGGATTAAACCTTTGTTACAGTTGCAGAAGACCAAGACATCTTCCTAAGGAATGCCCTAGAAGAAGACCTAGTTGTCTTTGTTGTAAATCTATGGACCATGAAGTTTTAGATTGCCCTGGAATTATTTCTAAGCTTGAAAAAATGAATATGAGACAAGAAAACCTTGAGGAAGGTCACGAAACTGAGACCATGGCAGAACCCCAGACAAAATTAGAGACTGTACTACTCCAAATGAAAGAAACCCTAAATGATCACAGAGATATCAACTTACCAGAGATCTTCAAAGAAAAAGAATGCATAGAAGAAAGAATAGGAGACTTCAACATAGACTATGTTCTAGATGAGGAAACACAGGTAAATATCATGACAGAAAGAACGTGGGAAGCTTTAGGAAATCCTGATATGACCCCTTCCTTGGGAGGAGTAGGATTATTTAGGGGAAAGTTGATAACCCTATGTGGAAGACTCACCCAGGTATCTATGAGTGCTCATGGAGCTTCAACAGAGGAAGATTTTGAGGTTGTTAGATTCATTGAGAATAGAACTCCATTTACCATGTTATTAGGGGAAAACTAGATCGAGAAAGAGGAGACCAGAAGAAAAGAAGAGGAGGCCCTAGAACAAAAAAAAATAGGAATTAAAAGATTTCATGACTAGGAAGATAGTACACTTGATTGCAGAACAGGAGAACAGATCGAAGCTACTTAGAAACAGAAACTTGGATCACGAAGTTGAAAGAACACAAGAATATTCACAGCTGAGTAGAGCACCTACCCCATATAAAGAAGTAGTATTACTCTCTAATCCTATGAAAGAATCCCAACAGTACAAAGCTACTATGCCAAAAGAAGACAAGAATCAGAATGGAAAAAATACCGAGATGAAGATCACCAGGAAGAAGGCTATAAAACTCAGTAAGAAGAGAGAAAAGGTCGAAAAGTTACAAAAGGGCCCAGAGCGAACTTCGCGGAAGGAAGATTTGAAAAATTGGAACTTCGTCAGGATATCAGAACAACGCCCCTTGGCACTTCGCCATGGTGAAGTGATATGGCCATTGGAAGAATTATAACAGTTGGACCGGCATTCCAAAATGGTTAGAACAACAGTTATGATCAGAAAGCTCGCCATCAGACCATTGAGACCGTGCCGCAACAGACAGAACTGCATTAATGGAAAGCTTCTTATCCATTGGAGAGATATGTTACTTCGTGTCTACTTAGTCTATCGATTGTTGCACCAAGAACACTTTTTCGAACTGTATCAGAGCTAACAAGAGAACCCATTGCTATCGTGATGTTCTTAGTAAGATCGAAACCGATTCTATTGCTTTGAGCACTCATCCATCCACTCAATTTTTTCGATCAAGAGCGTGCATGTCGGACAAGCTCAGTGTTGTCGAGAAGTCATTCGAGGAAGTTTTAATTGATATGATGGCCGAGAGAGTGATGTCTATAGGAATTCAAGCCTCATAGATGCGAGGAGTGAAAGCCTCTCTGTCGACTACTCGTGGATCCAGACCATCCCGACCGGCAGCAGAGAAGAGAAACAAGCACAGATATGATCTAGCAAACGCGAAGATAATCTTGACCATCTTACCTGACTACATCCCGCCTCTGGCTGGTGCGGTGGGTCATGACAGTGTCTCGAGGGATTTTGATTACACCATGGTTACTACGTACCTCCTGAAGGGGATACGTACAGTCAAAACGCAGCAAGATAAGATCGCGACGTTGAAGTTCAACAACTTCAACCTAGGTGACTACAATAATTACAGCATGCTTTCTACTTACAAGTTTCTGACCAGGACAAAGGGGAAGAACTCAAAAATAATCCCCCATCCATGGACTATGAACCTCGCGCAGTCCACCCTTTTGAATGTGATGAATATCCCACACTTTGGAAGGCACCAGAAGGTTAACGCCTGTGTTAAGATCTTTCTCTCATGTTACCATGGCAGCTACCTACGGCAAGATAGACGCATTACAGTCGATCTAACGTTGATTTGTAGGATCATTGGATTGAGCATGCAAGGACCTAACCCATAAGACTTCTACCCAGGGAAGGCTTCTGACCACGCCCTGACACAGAGAATTAAGGACACTTACGACGATGTAGAAAAGGGAACGCAAGGCTACAAGGTAGCTTCATCCAGAATGGCGTGGTGTGTCTGGCCTACCAGATGATCGCAAGGAAGCTAGTGAGGAATAACCCACCTACTCAAGTCACAGGATTCGTCATTGACCTAGCTAGGAAATGTGTAGAAGGACTCCAGATGAACTAGGCGAAGTACTTGGTCAACTAGCTGGAATTAGACTTCCGTGAAGCTCAGGATTAGGGCTATGAGTTCCACTTTAGCTGGCTCATGATCCTCATCGCATTTACCACTTGGGAAATGCTGGGAGGTACGACCTTCCCGGACATTGAGTCGTTCGAGCCGCTCGCTGCGAAGTTCACCACGCTTTGGTACTCGAGCGATATGGAAAAACAGTGGCAGTCAAACGTGATATTTCATACCTATTATCTCCAAATGAAGAGTGTTATCGAAGCTTCCCCTCACATGACGCTGAACACCCTGCATCGGTTCTGATCCCTCATGAAGTTTCGTGTATATTGGCACTTCATTTATATCACTGCACGTGCATATGAGGACAAAGAAGAGATTCAATCGTACTATAAGCTCATCGAGGAGGACCTTGAAGAGATCATCAAGGACTGGTCAGCAGAACTCCTCATCCCCGCAGACCCCGCAGAAATGTCAGACCCTGAACTAATCGACAACCCTGAGACCACTCATGAAGCAAAGGATCGTCCTGGACCCAACAAAAGGAAAAGGACTGAAGAGGTCCAGAACTTGAGCAGTGCATCGGAAGGCATTGCTTCAGTATCACCTAGATGAGGGGGTGATGATGAAGTAGAAGAGACAAATGGCAAAGAGGACCAACAGAAGCAAGGCAAAGTAACATCGCTTAGGGACCCTGCTGATGAGGTTGATCCTTTGAAGAAAAGGAAGGTTTCTCCCATGAAACCCACTTCCCGAAAGAAATATAGAGACACCTTGACTAAGATGCACCTTGACTAAGATGCAGACTGTGCTCACTGTGGATGACTTCGAC
This sequence comes from Picea engelmannii, assembly GCA_009831015.1. Lineage (NCBI taxonomy): Eukaryota > Viridiplantae > Streptophyta > Pinopsida > Pinales > Pinaceae > Picea > Picea engelmannii. The sequence goes on from ML782044.1 coordinate 377,494, forward strand.
TTTATCATTGTAGTTGTAGTAGATGCCTCATAGGACATCTTGTAGAAACATGAATCCAAGAAGGTTGAGATGTATGATAGAATCTAGGTTGAACTCAGAGGGGTACAGCAGGCCCTTCAATCCATCCGCGTAGTATCCATTGTGCCCCCACCGTCAAAAGCACCTGAGTTGGGAGATGGGCATGTCCAACTCCACAGACTAGCCAATGTGACTGAAGACCACCTTTGTCGTGCACAGGAATAAATTGAATAGGCCACAGAAGCCCTAAAGCAAGTACAAAAAGTAGTTCTATAGCAACGTCGAGTTGTGCAACAAGAGAAGGTTGCCCTCCAAACTAAGTTTGAAGAAGAGAAAGCACAGATCCAGCCAGAGAAAGAGCAGTTGCTCACAGAGCAGGTGGGAGTAAAAGAAGCAGTCAGCAGAGCACTTTGCTCTGTGACAGGATTAGAGAAAAAGGAGGAAGACCCAGTGGAAAATCAAGTAGAGAAGGTCACGGAAGTTATCCAACAACTTCAACAGAGAATCGCAGACCTCGAGCTACGAACAGTGCCAAGTACCCCGCAGGACGTGTGAGATCAAAGAGAAGCCACTACCCAGAGCGCTTTCGAGAGGATCAAAGCATACGCTTTAGAATGCAAATAGCTAAGTGCTTGGAGCGCATATAATTATGCGCGACTCACTGAAGATGTTGAGTTGAAGGTACTGGATTCATAGCTCCAAGAGGCAAAGCAGCAAGTAGCAACAGTACAGGTGCAGTTGAAGCTCCTATCAGTAGTTGAAAGGATGAAGTGATCCCAATAACAATGCACTGCTCAACAGCAGGTCCACACCATTCAGAGCAAAGTCATGGAAGTGACTCAAAGGCTTCAACCAGTCCAGGATGAATCTTACCAATTGTTTGAGGAGATTGAAGGCTGAGGCGAAGAGTTGTTATAAGTAGTCACTACAGTCAAACAACGTTTAGAGGGACCTGTCAACGAAGTAGTCATCCAAGAGTTCGTCAATCAGGAGGCCCTGGCACAGCAACAGGTTCAAGCATCTAAGGCCAATCTTGATGCTTTTGAAGCATAGCTACCCAGACCAGAGTGACTCGGGATGAGTCACAGGTGAGTGTTGGGGGCCTGTTGGCCCTTGACCAAGTTTTGAGGATCCTTGGTCATGTTTGACCTACTTTTGGGACTTCAACAGGCTATCGAAGACGGAGCGCAAGTCGAAGAAGAGATCATGGGATCTCGACCCCTTTTTAGAGATTTTTGGGTTTTGGGCTTATGTAATAGGAATGGGGATGTCGGCCCATGGGTTTACGCATGTTTAGGCCCATTTTGTAATGTATAAATAGATATCTAGGTGATGTAAGAAGAGGGAAAGTGTGAGAATGTGCTAAGTGCTAAGTGTTAATTGCTAAGTGCAAGTGGTAATTGTAATTGCTTTGTTCATACTGTGTGAGACTTGTAGAGCTAAGTGCAAGTGATTGTAAGAGAATGTGGAAGGCTTTGTGTTGTACTTCAGGGAAGGAGGATCTAGCGAGGTGCATAGATCTCATGTCCTCTGCGAAGTAAGATATCATGGCTCTGTGCATGTAGAATATTGACAGAAAGAAATAAAGAAGAAGAGTTGGTGGACATATCCCTAGGGTGGGGGTGAACCATGTATATCATGTGTTGTGATTTATATGTGCTTTATGGTTGTTCTCTTGTCTATGTGATTGAATTCTTAGTGCACTAATGTATGTTATATGTATCTGATATGGTAGCTTAGTGATGAATAATGTGAATGAATGTTAGATTTGACCTATGTTGTTGTGCTTGGTACTTGGATCTATTCGATCTATGTGAATACTACGTTGATCTGTTGTTAGAGTTTAGCTGCGCTGTAACTAAGGCTGAATATTAACAAACTGTAACTTCTAAGTGCTTGGTAAGGTGTTGTAATCACAGATCTGTGTCCCAGCTAAGGTTGTAGACACTGGAGTCCTGCAACCACCCCTGCCTCTACCTCGAGTGAGACTTCATCTGCTTCGCAGGTGTTTCCTAAAGGCCCGGTAGTTAGGGTTTTGTTGGTGCGTTGTTGTAGCGTTGAACCCCGGGTATTCCCCTGTGCCAACAGGATCTTTTGGCTGAATATTTATCAATTGAATAAAAAAAGTATTGCTCTTAATATCCCCACAATGTGATATCAATGCATCTGTAAAAATGGACCAATAGATAATAGAATTCTTTTTTCTTTTGCAAAGCAAGTGATACCAAACAAATTGATCATTTTCTAAATACAAGGATGCAATAGGTATTTTTTGTAAGCTTTCCACTTGGTGTAGATGAAAGAATCGCTCCATTTGGAATATCTATGTTATAAGATCTTTACCATCAAACTTCCTCATATCAATCTTTGGAATGAGGTAGTTCCTCGGTGCTAACTTTAAGCCTTAATTATGTGTATCTTGAAGTGACAAATAATAATAATTTTGGGATTCATTATTTGTGCTCTCCAATTGTGATAAAATACTCCCCATATGTGATTGAGTCTCAACACCATTCTTCTCCTTATTTTCATTATTTTCTTGGATCTTTGTATCCCTTTTAGGGATCCTCTATAAAAACATGGATTCTATTGAATTCAATATTTTTGCATTCATCTTATTTTCCATATGTGCACTATTTCCATTCATCTTATTTTCCATATGTTCCTGGTTTTCATTTATCTTCTCTTCCATCTTGTTTTCCATCTCTTTAATATTTTCATCCATCTTGTTTTTCATCTCTTTCTTATGTATCCATCTTATTTTACACCTCATCCATATTCTTTTCCACCTTTCCAATATTGTGAAAAAATTCTTCTCTTTATTCTTGAGGCATGGTTGAGCTCTCTGGAGGTTCAATTGGTGAAATAACTTTGGAAGGAACCTTTGAAGACATGTGAGAAAATAAAAATTATCCTTGTTTTCCTCTTTATCAAAAATTTAAATCATCAAAAATAGATCTTCCAATCAAAATCTATGCCAATTGTAAGTTGCATACCTTTCAAACCCTGAGTATGTTTGGATGGATGACCTTTGTCTCGATATATCTCTGAAATTTGAACCCTTCTGAGTCTGAAATTTGGACCTGTAGTACTCTGATATGAATTCTTAAACTCCCTAAAATTCCATAGTTTGAACCTTCACTGATAAAAGGTTATATCACAAATACCAAAATAAATTGCTTGAGACTAATTTCAGGATTAGTAAAAATACTCCACTTCCACAAGATATATCTCACAAATTATAATGATTCAAATTCTGAAAATTTTTCCACGTGTAATTTGCTATGTCTCCTCAGGATTGTGAAAATTTTGGAGTACGAAAATTCACCTAAATTTGTTTATATCGAAAATCAAAATATGACTCGTTCGAGACTAATTTCAGGATTAGTCACAAACCTCAACTTCCATAGAATATATATCTGAAAATATAATGACCCAAAACCTAAAATTTGTACAAGATGTACTTCACTATGTTCTCTCAATCGCCACAAAATTTCATTGTTTGAGACATCTCAAAAAACATTTTATAGCAAAAATACCAAGATGAATCCTTTAAAATTGATTTAAGGATGAGTCAAAAACCCTATCTTCCATAGGCTATATCTATGAAAGTATAACGAACCAGAACGTGAAATTTTTACCACATGTACTTGGATGTGTCTCTTAGGTAACCTATAAATTTTTATATCTAAGACATCCCAGAAACAAAAGTTATAGTGAAAATTCCAAGATGACCCATTTGAAGCAACGAAACACAAGGATCGATGCTCCGAAACCAAATGTTATGAACCAATTTCTTGAGAATGATAAAAAAAATCAACGAATAAATGTCCATTGTGAGGGACAAACCTCCTTTTACAATATATTCAATGTATAAGATATGATATTATGATCCTAAGACTAGGTCTCCTTGGAATATATATAGGAGACAAAGGGTACAATTATATTGAAAAGGTTCCATGAAGAGTTCTAGCCTACATACAAATATAACACTAGAAATTCAATAATTCAATATCTAGGGATTAATAAGGAGTTTTATAGATAATACACGGATTTTTCTATGATTTAATATGGACTAGAAAATACTTAAGAAGAGATTATCCCTATCTAAAATAATGGTCCATGAGAGCCCAAAATGACATCCCAAACATGCTCTAAGAAGAGCTTAGAAGTGGCCTTTATTTTGATACTCTTCCTGGAGGGTGTCAAAATGGTCATCTCAAATAATTGATCAATAACGATAAATACACAATCATTTTCATTCTTAGTTGAAGGTAGGTTGGATATGTAGTCTATGGAGATGGACTCCTAGCATTTGTTCAAGGTAGGCAGAGGAGTGTACAACCCTAGCTTCTTGATGGAAGGTTTGGTGATGGCACGTGTAGTGCATGGTTTAATACACTTGCTAAAGTTATGTAAGGTATTTTCCCAGTAGTAGTACTTTTTCAACACTACCATTGTCTTCCACATCGAAGTTCCATTTGATTGTAATGTGCCTCTCATATCAACTTCTCATGCTTTTCTGAAGGAACATATAGATGGCCTAGATGGTATTAAATTTCAACTTGGAGATGAAAGTCTACGATCGGTTTACCCATGCCCAGTATTTGATAGGTAACGATGAAGTTAGAGTCATTGTCATACAATTGGGGCCACTCAGAGGTCTCATTTCCACTAGATTTGAGAACTATGGTCAGCACCACAATAATAGGTTAGTTGAGACAATATGTAATGTGATTTGTGATTCCCTTAGTGTACTATTTAATGTTCAGATGGAATTGTTACAATTATGTGGGTGACTTATGATAATGGTCATTTTATAAATTGTATTGTGTCTACATGAATTGTAGAGGCTTGTGATTAGTGGGGATAATTGTCTCATTCCTTGGAATGTAATACTTCCATTGGCAATGGGATTGCACAATGGAGTACATCTATTTTTCATAGGTGGGGTACCTACAAACTACATTAGAGAGTGTGCTATTCTATAGGCCGCTAGATCTACATTCTGAGTGAGGACTACACTCACAGTATAATCTGAAGCATTTATGTCAATATCAAAGGGATATTGTAAATCTGGTAGAGTGAGTATTGGTGCTAAACAAAGGCAGTGGTTTAAATCTTCAAATTAGTTATGTTGTGACTCATCCCAAATGAACTTGGATTTGGCCCCACCCTTGGTCACCTGGCTAGGGGATAAGCAATATGAGAGAATATCAACACAAGCCTACAATAGAAGTTGTTGAGGCCCAAGAAACTATGGAGCTCTATGAGAGTCACCAAGGTCGACCAATTGTGAATGAGTTGGATATTGGATGGATCCACGTGCACAACATGTCCATCCATGGTGTATCCCAAATATTGAATTCTCTACATGCCAAATGAAAATTTCTCCATATTGGCATATAACTTGTGTTGTTGCAATGCATTCATGATATGCTAAATGTGTTGCAAATGTTCTATCCAATTTTTTTTGAAGATTAGGATATCATCCAAATATATAACCACAAAAGAATTTGTAAATGACTGCAAGATATCATCCATCATCTTTATAAACATTTCCAAAGCATTAGTCAAGCCAAAAGACATGGCTAACAATTCAAAAAGTCCTTCTTTAGACTTGAAGGAAATCTTTCATTCATTAGTTTGTTCAATTCATACCTAGTGGCAACCTAACTTCATATCAATCTTACTAAAAAGCTTAGCACCCTTGAGAAAATCAAGAAGATTTCAAATCTAGGGGATTGGATATTGGTTCTTAAATGTGATTTTTTTAGATCTCTATAATCAATACAAAGTTGCCATGTCCCATCCTTCTTCTGCATCAACATAATTCATTTCCTGCAAGGTGAGAAGCAAAATTGAAAATTACCTTTGTGAATGAGCTCTTGAATTTGACATTTGATTTCTTCATTCTCCATAAGAGAGCATTTATATATTGGGCTATTAGATAAAGAATCATCAGGGATGAAATCAAATGAATGATTTATCTTGCAATGGAGAGGCGCCCTTTTAGGAAAAATAAATATATCTCTATATTCTTCCACTATCTTTTTTACCTTCTTCTACTATGAAGAGGTCATGGAAGTTATAGTGATATTTTTTTCACCTTCTAACCAAATCATGAAGAGGACAAATCTCCTAGTCTAAGATATTACCTTCCTACATTGTTTCATTGAGATAAAGGAAATTGCGGTAGTTAGAACTACCTCTTGTAGAGTTTTGGATGAATTCTCAAAGTAACAATGACATTATAGGGCCTAAACTCATAAATAACATGATGTTTCCACATATAACATTGTCCTAAAATAACATCAAAAAATTCAAGTGGGGAAACAACACACAGTACCTCATCTCTAAAGGGCTTAATGTCATAGGAAAGGTGATATTTCTCACTGACACATATGTCTTGTCCCTAGTTCAACCAACTAATGGTGTATGATTGAGGGTGAGGTTTTGCTACAAAATTCAATCTCTTGACAACCTCGACTGAGATTAATTTATTTTGGTTATTGCTATCAATAGTGAAATGTAGCAGATTCCCATTCACCCACATCTGTGAATGGAAGAGGTTCTCATCTTCCTCAGGCTCCTTTGGCTCTATTGGTTGGATCTTTGTTGTTGCAATGGTAGAAATACGTTCTACATTAATTATTTGATTTCCCTTATCTATCATTGAATCAAAGTCCAACTTTGAGGCTTTTAGCTCAACAAAAATGACTACTTTGAGTTGCATTCATCAGTGTTGTGATAGGGGATTTTTTGGAACTCTAGAACTTTCCAGTGTCCTTCTTTGAATTCCCATTACCCTTATTTTTCTTATGGCTTGGAATGGTTGTTCTGAGGTTGGAAATCCTTGATCTATCCTTTATTTTGTGAATTTAGGGTCACCTTTACCATGTCTCTGTTGTGCCATATTTTTTTACCCAAACTCTCACTAGTTATTTTGCTTTATTTTTTCTTGATTTTGATAGCATATCAATAACTGATTCCTAGTGAGGAGATGTCTTGAAACTCCAACTCTATTTTGATGTACCTATGTAGGCCATTGTAGTACTTCAAAACCAAGTGCCACTTGGATTCTCCAATACTTAGCTTTGAGGACAAGGTATGGAATATATTTGTGTACTCTGTCATTATCTAATCTCTCTCCTGGCACAAAGTTGCTCATCTTATGTATTGGTCATCATAGTTTCCAATAGGGTAGAATTTATCTTTGAGGGTATCAATGAAACTTGACTAAGTGGGATCTATCCTAAATGTTGCAAAATCATCTCTGAAATGTCTCTTCCAATAATTGACCCACCAATCTTTGACATGAGGAAGGGACTTAAGGAGTGTGAAGGTGATATTTTCACTATTGGAAAAAATTTAATAGAGTAATGACCCTCTAACAGATTTAACCATTTCTCCAAAGCATCTGTCTATATATAGACTTTAAATAAAGGAATATTAAAGTTATCTTATACCATAAATGGTGTCGCACCTCTAATATGGGTTCTTGTTGAAGGTGTGTTAATTTCCATTAGTAGTCATCGAAGGATCTGGGAAAATTTATATGTTGTCTCATTCCTTTATTGTGAAAGGGCTTCCTCAAGCAATGACTTAATAAAATATCTTTCTCCATCATCTCTTCTGCCATCAAAATCTACTTGGGATAATGACACTGATCTTCCCCAAGCTCAGTTAGTTTGAGACCCAACTCCCCTATACCTTGATCTTGTTGGGGACAAGCATAGAGAAAAAGCAAAGAATAGATTGCTTTGATACCAATGATCTGGATTATGTAGCGAACAAAATGAAGACAAAAATAATAGATGGAAACACACAAAGATATTGTAGACAACACAATAATATAGTGAAACCCAAATTCTATTAATGAGTGGATTGGAAAAGGACTGTAAAATGCAAAGTAATACAAACTAACTAGAATGATGGTAGCTTATCTTTGAAGAGATATGTGTTAGTCGCATGCTCATTCACAAGAAGACAAGAGGCCAAAACTAGCTTTTACCATAACTCATGAAAAAAGTGTGTAAAAAACGTGCACAACGTAATTTGGGAATGTAAGGGTAGAAGAAAGTGCATCACCCACCCCATCCATTGACATCACTGGAACCACTTACCCTTTTTTACCCGGTAGACAAAATTGAGGTTCTCTTGCGAGTTCAGTTCTAGTATGATGAGAAATGCTCTCAACACCATTAATACTTTTATCAGATTAACAATTCACAACAATTGAATTAGAATTGCACTCCCTTAGATTTGTAGCAGGTTTTGGAGAAGTACCACATGATTCATAGGTTTGAAATAATAGAGAGATGAATATGATTTCACCATATGGTATGAATCTTCCACGTGTAAAAACTCAGTCTCTTATTGGTCCTTACCATTTCATTCAAAGTGTTAATTACCTAATGTCTTTATCTCTCATTTCACTTTTTCTTATACACCATATGCAATATATATATATATATATATATATAT
>ML782044.1:386134-406314 GCA_009831015.1 Picea engelmannii
TTTTATATATATATATATATATATATATATATATATATATATATATATATATATATATATTATAGGAATGGTATATTGGTTTCTTCTTTAAATGGCTATTAATGGAGGGTTATTTATAAAGAATGAAATCAATTTGCACACATGGATATGATAATGTAACATATCTTTCTTTACAGATTTTAAAGTTATTGTACAAAATTTTAAAATGTAAAGTTATTAAAAAAATATACATTATGGTTATTATTATGAAAAATATTGAAATGTCAATGTTATGATTATATATGATACAAAATTGATAAAACTTGGTTTGAGGATGGGTTGGGAAGATTGCTTAGAATGTGTTTTAAATATTAAATTTAATGTTAGTTTATTTAATTGTTATTAATGGTTGATTATGTTTACTAATTATAAAGTGTGCATTTTAAAATAACGAAGTGTTTTTAAGATATGTTTTTAAATTAATTTATATGGTAAGATGAAGAGGTTTTATGAGTTAAACAATATATATTTGAAAAATTAAATAGTGTCTTTGTTTTACTGAGAGTAGTGAGGTGCTCTATAGTCCAGTATGTGGGAGATGTCATTACATTAGAATTATGTTAGATTTAGTTACATTAAAAAAAAAAAAAATTGGCTCAATTAAAAAAAAAATAATAACAGTAATAAAAATTTGATCCCTCTCAGTGTTTGATAGATCCGGATTTAAAATGGATCTATGATGGTCTACTTCAAGGAAATATTAGCGTTTCTACTTCTTTTTGTGGATAGAGTATGATGCCTAGTGTGAGTGGAAACATGGTTTATGATGGTTGGTGCCACAAAAAATATTCAACATATTTCATATAATTTTGCAATTGCAATGTGCCTAGTGTGAGTTGAAACATGTCCACTCACTTTATACACATGTACTCTTCCCCGTATGTTAACTCGTGATGATTCTATTGTAATTTTTTTGGATTTGTATTGAGTTGGTTTCAAGATCAAATCCCATCTAGTAAGGTTTTTTGTTTTTTTTTTCATTTCCATTTTCATTGTTTTTAGATATAGTTTTTGTGATTTTTCATAAGTATTAAGATCATCATAATGAAAGAGCTAAAATAATTTTGTGAAGGGACATTAGGACATATATTGAAGCAATAACAAAAACTAAGATATATGGTTTTAGGATCATATTTTTAATACATTGACATAAGTCCAATATTTATGTCAATAGCTACTAAATTATTGTGAACTAAATATATTTTTAAAAATTATTTATGAGTTCATTAAACCTTCTATACATTAAAGTATAATGAAACAATTACTAAACATTGTGATAAATCGTTATTTTAACTACGAAAAATTAAACAAACAACACATTATTAAATTAGGATTGAATACATATTTTAATGAATCAATGCATACCATCACAAATTAATTCAAGTTCCCAAAATTTCATACCATTACTTCAAGTCCCCAAAATTTATTACAGATTACTTCAAATCCCCAAAATTTCCATTATATTTTAATAAATCAATTCATACCATCACAGTTTACTTTGTAAACTTTTACCTTCCATCCACATTCTCAATAAAAAAAAATCCTTCACTTCTAATTAGATAGGCGAAAGAAATCAGATAGGTGAAAGAGAAACTTAAACTCATGTTGTACACATTAATACAACATTAGCCGAACCAAATAATATTTGTACACATTAAACCGAGAAATGAACATTACTTCATCAATTTGTAATAGTGAAAGTAAAATTAATATCACTACATCAATTTGTAATGAATCTATAGAAAGAAATATAGGAATTACAACCTATGCACCAATATCGACTACTCTTTATGGAAGTTTGCCATGGATGTGTACCCAGTCTATTCCACATTCTCATTTATTTGTGGGACTCCCTATAGCAAACGATAAAAATATGGTAGGATTTCATAAAACTCCCTTCACACCATTTTCATATTTTTAACGATAATCATTTAATGTCAAACCATGGACCACTTTCATTAAAAGACTGATCACAACATCATTTTTTTCCATCATTCAATGTTTGGTATATGACTAGCATTTATATCACATCATATACATTGATTAAGAGTTACTGGGTAAGATGTTACATGTGGGTTAGGGGATAGGTTTTAATGGATTAGTGAAAAGTGGTTATGGGTTAGTGGTTAATATGTTAAAGGTTTATGTTGGGTGGGTTATGTATTAGAGGTTTGGGACAATGGGTTAATGGCGAAGGTTTATTGGTTAATTATGTGTAATTAGGTTAGTCATCATGGGTTAGTGAGTTAGGCATTAGTGGTAAGTGGGATAGTAATGAGGGGTTAAGGGGGTTAAGGTTTAGTTTTTAGTGGGTTAGTGAGTTAGAGGGTGAAGGGTTAGAGGCTTATATATTAGTGATTTAGTTTGTTAGTTATGTGTTTATGGGATAGTTGGAGGGAATTAGCGGGTTAGTTGTTAGGTTTTATGTGTTAATGGATTAGTGTTTAGTGTGTTATGGGGTTAGTTCATTGAGACTTAGTAAATTAAGGGTATGAAGGGTTGATAGGTTAGGGGTTACACGGAGTAGTCTTTAGTGAGTTAGTGAGTTAGAGGGTTAGGGGTTAGAGGCTCAAATATTATTGATTTAGTTTGTTAGTTATGTGTTTATGGGGTATTTGGAGGGAATTAGTGGGTTAGTGGTTAGGGTTTAGATGTTAATGGATTAGTGGATTTGGATTTAAGGATTAGTGTTTAGTGTGTTATGGGGTTAGTTCATTGAGACTAAGTAAGTTGGGTATCAGGGGTTAATGATTATTAGTTTATGATTAGATGTTAGGGAGGTAATTGGTTAGTGAATTAGTGTGTTAATGATTTATTAGTTAATAGGATGGTGGACAAGTGGAATAGGGTTTAGAGGTTAGTGGTCAATATATGGGTTAGTGGATTAGTGTTTAGGGGTTGGAGGGTTAATGATTTTTCCCTCCAATCTATTATTTTTTCATTAATCTAGTATTAGATCTTATGGAAATCATTTATTAATTACAATATAAATTATTAATAATGAAATTTTTTATTTTTTCATTAATCTAGTATTAAGATCTTATGGAAATCATTTATTAATTACAATATAAATTATTAATAATGAAAATTCCCCCCTTTAGAGGGTTAGTAATGAATTAGTTAGTTAGAGATTAAGAGTGGGTTAGTTACAAGTTATGGATTTAGGGGTTAGTGATTTATTATCGATTAGGAGTTAGATAAGATTAATGAGTTAAAAGGATTAGGGGTTTCAAGATTACTTAGAGTTTAGGGGTTAGAGATGGCCAATGGATGAAGGGTTAGAGGGTTAGTCATTGATTAAGGACCCATAGGCCAATGAAAAACTGCTTTGATACCAATTGAAGTGAACCTAGTTGTTACTTCACTTGAGTATCCATTATAACAAGAACGAGTCCATATAATCCACATGGGATAAAATAATAATTATTGATTATTAACTAATTATATTGATTGAGATACAACTATATTGATTGATTAGGATAAATCATGTCCATTGAAAAATAACATGACTTATCATTATAATATTAATTATTACATTTCATAATAAATTTCTTATGACTACATGATAGTTATTTATTACATTATAACAATAAATCTAATATATATGAATTAAAGGTATATTATAAAGTTTAGTTTTCCTTTAAAAAAAAATTATCATTATGAATAAGGAAAACTTTTTCGAATAGAATGAACCATCTTCTTATAACTTTCCCCTATTTGATAACGTTGAAAACTAGAGGTGATATAATGTTTCAAGCTTTGAACCAAAAAAACAATCCTTCCTAAATAGATTATTTTTAAAACTTTCAATAAAATTAGTATAGAAACCGAAATTGTATATAAATATAATAAAAACATAAATTTATCTATCTTTAAATGAAATTAAAATGTATTTATTTATTTTTAATCTATTCTTTAAACACATAAATTTATAATAAATTTTATATTATTATAAATTTATAATATAATCACTTATTATTAAATAAAAAATTTAAACACATAAATTTATAGTATTATAATTTTATAGTATAATCACTTATTATTAAACAAAACAAAAATTGAATGTGTTACCTATTCACATACTTCATATACCTAAATCAAAACCATATACATAATTTACTATACTGTGGACAAGACTGTTATGGGAATTAGGCTTTCAAGCAGCTTGGAGAAGAAAAACTCAGACTCAATATCACTCTTAAGCTCAAGTTTCAGACACTGAAATATGTCCAAACAACACAGTCATAACAACACAATGATCAAACCTACATCACCATGCAGCTACAACAAGTCGACTGGATCCTCCATGCCTGAGCCATTCAGTGTAAGAGGGAAAAATATCACAAGGAAGTTGACTAAAACTGGTCATGATACCATTGCAATCAAACCTACATTACAACAACATAAAAACCCTCGATTAGATCCTCCATGCCCGAGTGTTTTAGCATAGTTTTTTACAAAGAGATGAAAAGAGGTTGACTTCTATTAATCTAAAAGTCTCAAATATGATACATAACCAAAGAATAGTTATGGCATAAAAAATATTACAAAATAGGGAGCTCTGCTCAACCAGTTGACAACCATAACAAAATATAAAAACTATCTATTTATACTTAGAACAATCCCCGACTATCAGGAGTGTGATCTGATCACTACAATCAAAGATTTCCGTCGATGACTTCTTCTGTCAGACTGAATGTGCATCCCTCTGTCAGACGCGAGCTCAGATCAACATGGGTCTGCAGGGAAATCTGCTCCCATGGGTACCACGGGCTGATGGTTCAGTCCCCACGGTCATGCCTTCCATGCCTTCCATTTATGGGGTGAGATGAGGTTTCAACCACCAAACCTACCGTCCATTAAATCCTTTTCCTTGAAGATTGAACGAGACTTAATGCTTAGGGGCGTGACCACTTGTTTCTCTTGGATAGGATGCCATATAAACATGTAATTTTGGGGCCGCTCAGAGATGGTTTGGGTTCAGACTACTTTTGGGCCCGCAATCCATCACATTTCTCCACATGGTATTTTCTCCATACCATGGTTTCCATTGCGGGATCACTCAAGAAAAATATCGCCCGAGCATGTTGCGTCCCCGCAATAGACTGTGGTCGTTGATCTGGTCACAATCTGAGATCTGGGCAGACCGACTAGATTTGGTTCCACCGCCAAGCTTACTCGCCCACCAACTTTAGGATCTTCCAAAAGTGTTCTTTGGGGTGGGGTGCTACTTTTGGCGCTGAACAATAACACCTCCCGAAGGATGATCTGACGTGGAGGCCAGATGTCACCATGATGATGTGTCATAGATGAAGAGGTAACATGTGTCACTTGAAAACGGGTTGGAGGCATGTCTGAGAATACTTGAAAAGAGTGCCACGTGTCAAAACCATAAGGGTGTATCATGTCTATGTTGATAGCTGACATGCATTTGGTTGTCCAGGGCTCAGGGGATAGCTCTTATTTACCTGTTGTGATTTTACCCGAAGCTATGTATCTGGTGACATGTGGCTCTTTGAATTGGACGACCGAGATCCACTCTAGGTCTCCGGGCTCCGGGAGAATAAAAAATCAAACCTGGGCTTCCAAGTGATTTTACTCGGAGCTATGGATCTGATGACATGTGTCTTCTTGAATGGACGGTCGAGATCCACTCCAGGTATCCGGGATTTGGGAGAATCAAAACTCAAACTTCGCTTTTCCCAGGGATTTTACTCAGAGTCATAGATCTAATGATGCATGGCCCACCTGAGATCGATGACTGAGATCCCTTTGTGGCTCTGAGCTTCAGACTTCTCAATAGTCAAAATTTACTTGCCCCAAGCAAATCCGTCGGAGTTAGGGATCTGACGACACGTGGCTCCTGTATTTGGATGACCGAGATCCACTCCGGGTCTCCGAACTCTGGGAAAATCAAATCTCAAACTTATTTTTCCTTTTGTGTTTTCACCCGGAGCTATGGATCTTACGACACATGGCTATTGCTTATCAACGACTCAGATTCACTTTGGGCCTTCGACCACTTCGACACTTCGGGGCCTTGGGGAGGCACTACTGCTAAGATCAATGACTCCCTGCTGATTTTGAGATTAATGGTCCACGATTTCTTTGAGAGTTCGAGCTTCAACTCTCCAAAATTTTTACACACTTCTCACTTTGAAACTCCCGAAGCTCATTTCTCCAAACACCTGGATTGGATGTCACTTGTCCCCCTCGAGATCAACGACTCATGCTCGCTCTGGGCCTCTAGTATTTAGACCTTCTGCTCTGGCGCTATACTTTGTGCAACTTTGAACTTTCGAATGTCCGCGAGCCGCTGATTCGAACTGCTCCTGGAATCTCCTTCGCTGAAAGATTAAAATTGCTTGTTTCTTTTAAGACTGAAATGGGATACTTTGAATGTCGCCCTTTGTGTCCATGGTTGCGGACTGCATGATCAAGAATCTGGAAAACAGGGAGACCAGTGACTAAAAAATGAGATGAGTGTTCATCCTTTGGGGAAAACAGAGGGGCTTGGGGCCGAGACTCCTTTCGGGTAGGACATTAAGGGAAACCAGGGCACACAAACAAACAAGGGCACACATAAGACAACTTTACACGCTGAAAGGGGACAAACTTAAGAATTTTCGATTCAAAAAGGAGAGAGACAAGGCACAAATTTATAGACTTGGGTATATCGACACACACCTATGGCCCTTGACAACCTTATGTGATAACACATTAGATAAATTTTTGCGGAAGAATGATCTACTGCGGTATCGAGATTGCCTATGTTTTTCTAAGAATTATCAACTCAAACAAAAGGTCCTTTTGGAATTTCACACTTCTTTTGTAGGAGGGCATTTAGGGTTCTTTCAAACTTACCACAAGATCAACAAGGAATTTTTCTGGGAAGGTCTTAAAATTGACGTTCAAATTTTTTTGGTTGAATGTTTGGTTTGCCAACAAAATAAGAGAGAGACAATCAAGACCCTAGGTCTCCTACAACCATTAGCAAAACCAAGTCAATAATAGGAAGAGGTTTCAATGGATTTTATTACAGGTCTACACATGTCCGAAGGAAAGAATGTCATCATAGTAGTGATGGATCGACTCACAATGTATACTCATTTTTTCTCTCCTTCTCATCCTTTTAAAGAAAGTATAATAGCTACAACATTCATGGAAACAATTAAGAAGCTACATGGAATCCCCAAGATTAATAAGTGATATATATCCATCCAATTTTCACTGGCAATTTTTGGACTCAATTATTTTCTTGTTTGGGTACTCAATTGGCTCACAACTCCTCTTACCATCCTCGATCCGATGGGCAAACTGAGATTGTGAATAAATTTCTAGAAGGGTATCTTTATTGCTTTGCATCTAATAAACAAACATAATGACTCAAATGGTTTCCCTTGGTAGATTGGTAGTACAACACTTCCTTCCATACTTCATAAAAATTCTCCCCATTTATGGCACTTTATGGCTATTATCTTCCATCCATCACATCACCCTTGAGAGGGAAAGTAAAGGTTCAAGTAGTGGAGGACCACATAGAGCACCAACAAGAGGTTCTCTAACTATTAAAGGACAACTTGGATATAGCAAAAAATATGATGAAACAACAGGAAAATCAACATCATAGTGAAAGGGAATTTGAAGTGGGGGATTGAGTATCTCTGAGGCTACAACCATATGAACAGATGTCGCTTAAGAAACAAAAGAAGGACAATAAATTAGCACCCAAGTACTATGGTCCCTATAAGGTGTGCAGAGGGTTGGAATTATGGCTTACAAATTGGAGTTGCTTCCATCTTCATGTGTACATTCAATTTTCCATGTTTCTTACTTAAAGTAGATAATTAGTGACAAGATCCTAGTTCAAACTATTTTACCAAAGATTAATGAAGAAGGGAAAATCATACTAGAACGAGAAACAATCCTTGAAACAAGGATCAAGCAACTATAACCTTACCACCAAGTTGGGCAGACTATCTACGAGCAGAGGGAGAACTGACACAATTACCCCCATTCCCTTAGTATAAAAATGATAAGTTATTGACTCTTATCCTTTCCATCTCAAATGGATTAAAATCTATGGAGCCATCTAGGTAATGGCAACTGGGAGACCATTATTACCAACCCTGAACCAATGGGTAATGAATGAAGTCAACCCCTAAGAACTAGGATAATCATCTTCTTAATTCAAGGATGATCCCCTTGCTACTTAATTTATGTTTATTTGATTATGTTGTTATTATTGTCTATGATACTTGGTTGTTTCCTCTATTTAACTATACTCTTATGGGATTTGATATCTATTGACATTATTATAAATTTAAATGAT
Source organism: Picea engelmannii (assembly GCA_009831015.1). NCBI lineage: Eukaryota > Viridiplantae > Streptophyta > Pinopsida > Pinales > Pinaceae > Picea > Picea engelmannii. The sequence goes on from ML782044.1 coordinate 394,506, forward strand.
GCTTTTGATTTTTTTTTATAGTGAGTAATTTTTAAAACTTAATAACTATAATTATCTTAATAACTATAGTCATGATGGTTGTGTAAGTAAACATTCTCTTTATATAAAATACTTTTTATTTACATTTACTATTTATATCAATAATAAAGGAAACATTTTATTTAAAAAATACCATATCTCAACTATGTATAAATTCTCTAATAATGGCACCCCCTCCCACCCTCTTATCTCAACTATGATGGCAAAATATGATGGAGGGACCCAATCATTCTTTGTTATATCTACTTGATTTGGATCTAAAATATATTTCATCACATAACTTTAACCAAATACCACTTACCATCTATTTTTCTTTTACAATAATGTCTAAGTTCTTAATGTCACAAAATATACAAAATGGCAAGAACATTAGTTCAAAACACTATTATAATATCTCTACATTCAGAAGTTCTTAAAAAAAAAGCAAACAAAGATTTGCATTTATAAAATACGTGTGTTTGTGTTTTACCAATGAGTGCGCCATGGGGTACCTAGAGGTAGAGGTTGAACTAGTGATAATGAGTAGCACTAACTTTATCAAGATGGAGTGACATCTTTACATTTTGATGGTGCACATGGTACTCGTGTAATATTATTGTGGAATCAAACCCATCTCCACGTTCTTCTCAAGATTTTTCATTTATTTTCTTGTTAAGTGATTGTGGTCAGGTAGTAAATTAATAAATTAAGTAATCTTTCTTCACATAAACTTAAGTTTAATCTCATTAGAATATGTTATCGTGTTAATATAACCAATTTTTTAATCTTATATTATTTTTTGTCCCACAAACAAAAAGGTCTCGTATACCAATTTGATATATGACTTGACCGTGACTTTAAAAATATATTATTATTATTAATGATACTTTATAGTTCATTGAACTTCTAAAGTATTGTCCTAGAAAAGTAGATAAAGCCAATAACATGTCCTATACAATTTCAACAAAATAGAAACCCATTAAATATAACTTTAACTTTAAAAAAATATTAGTTACAAAGTTGTTGCATGAAAAGATATTTAATTAAAAATATACAACAATCATATAATCAGAAATAACACAATAATCATCAAAAACATATCAAATTATCATTAATTTTTTTTAAGAGTATGATTAAAATATTGTTAATTGGGTTTATCTCGACTAGTTGGGAGGAATGATTGTTATCCTCCCCATCATTGAGAGTAAATTCCCTCAAACAACATGTTTAACTCTTAACTAATATATTATTGTAATGACTTTAAATCTTATTATCAATCAACCTTATACCCTAAAAAAATCTAAGATTTTCCTTAATATATTAAAAAATTGCAAATAAAAAACGTTATATCAAAATTACAAAACAAGTAGTATATATTACAAGCAAGTATATATGGTAATTAAGATTTGACAAATATAACATAATAAATGTTAAACAAACCACACTAAATTTACTCCATATATACTATATGCAAAGACCCTCAAACTTACAACATTCTTCCGTTGCTCACGGGGTGGTATGGAGACAGAGCGGCGTTTTGAGATTACGAAGAGAAAGAAAAAGATATAAAGACTATTGTCCACGCACCTGGTGTAGTGGTATCATAGTACCCTCCCACGGTGCTGACCGGGGTTCGATTCCCCGGATGCGCACTTGAATTTAACCTATTTGATAATAATTATTTACTTCTTTTGTTTTACGGTGCGTCAGCATATACTATTCTGTTGAGTGTTGTAGGGGGTCATTGCTTTTAGTTTTACACAGCAAAGTTTCTATGTTCGAACTTGAGCTTAGATATTGTTTTTTTAGTTTCACACAGTAAAGGTTTTATGTTTGAACTTGGGTTTAGACATTGGTTAGCGTTTTTTTGGAATTTACAAGTTCAAATCCAAAAATAATAAAGTATTATGTATATGGTTCTTTGAAATTTATAAATTTAAATTCAAAAATAATAAAGTATTATATATATTTATGTAAAATTTAGCAAACAAATTTTACTTAACTATTTTTTTGGAATTTACAAATTAAAAAGAGTAGAATATTATATATAACTATATAAAATTTAGCAATCAAATTTTACTTAACTATATTATTATTATAATTTTTTTTAATAAAAGAAATAAATAAATATAACAATCAAATTTCATCTAACTAGATTATTATTATTATAATTTTTTTTATAAATAAAATAGACGGATATATAAATTTTACACTTAGAAATAAAATTAAAAGACATTAACTTAAACTACTTTGTCATTAGCATTATGTAATCAAAGTAATTATGTGCACGCAAGATTATGTACTCAAAGTAATTATATAGTAAATTATATAATTATGTGTACGCAAGATTATGTATTCAAAGTAATTATCACTAAGTCTTCCCTCTGCTCACACTTAAACTCAATTCACTGACTGAAGTTAGTTATGGCCCTCACTTCCCTGTACATTTCTTGTCCATTTTTGTGTTGAACATCATTCATATATTGAGTTTTGTCCATTGACCTCCACTCATATAAACCAAACATCCACCAAAAACTTTGATGGGTAATGGGCTTATCCTCCCGCAATCTGAGGGTGACTCACAGTGCTAACATTCATGGCGCCATTGTCGGGGAACGAATTGAAGACTTTTCCCTGGGTAGAACAACAACGAGCTTTTGATTATGAAGGTGCATCAGATATCAGAACCATTGAAGATTGCATTTTCACCTGGCGACTCCACTGTCTAGACTCCATTATTTCAGTGTGACTGACTCTAGCTACACCTAGAGCCCCCTGGGACACAACAATCAGATCTGGTCTTTGATGGTGAACAAAGACTAGACACACTCATTCTGCATATCATTCACCTAGTGAAATCATGATTAAAGGATCGATTGGTGACTCCACTAGTTTGAAATGGAAAGAATCCTAGCTTGAAGGTTTGCTCGTTTTAATTTTTCTGTTGTTCCTAGTTTTCCTAATGTTGTCCCTACTCCAAATGAATGGGGCGATTATTTGCCCATATTTAAAGAGTGTAAAGAGGACAACCCTACTCAGCATCTCCATGAGTTTCATGAACTCATGCATCAATGGGAGATACATCATGAAGATGTATTAATGAAGACATTCATGTTCTCATTAGCAGGAGATGCTCGTCAGTGGTATCACTCCTTACCCCCTGCTAGCATCTCCTCCCTGGGAGAATTTCATGCAGCTTTAAATAGACATTGTCAAAAGTTTTATTCCTCTTAGTTAATTCGTCATAGATGTTGTGAGGAATATAGAGATGGTGTTCAGGACATAGTTTGTTCTTGCGGAAGTTATGAGAATGAAGGATATACCTCAGAGGAGTTGATGGAACTAGTAAAATCTTTTTCTGCAAGAATAGAGGGATTGGAGGCAGATTTTGCTTGCTTCTCTTATGAAGAAAATGCAAAGGATATTCTGGTCCTTGAAACAGATGTTCTTGGCAGTCCTACTTATAATGAAGAAGTGATGTCGGATACTGACCAAGAACAAACAACTTTTGACGGATATCCCAACAAAGATGACGAAGAGCAGAGATTTTCCATGGTTCTTGTTTATAGTGATTATGAAACTGATCCTGGGGAGAGCCATGAAGGAGAAAAGGAGGAGCCACAACTCTCATCTATCTTGGCTCAGATTTTTGCCCCTTTCGGGCTTAAAAGCAACAGGCAATTTTAATCTTTCAGCGGGGCAGATTCCAGGAGCAGTTCGAATTAGTGGCTCACGGGCATTCAGAAGTTCAAAGTCGCGTGAAGTATAGCACCAGAGCAGAAGGTCCAAAGACCAGAGGCCTGGAGCGAGCATGAGACATTGATCTCAAGGGGGAAAGGTGGCATCTGATCTAGGTTTTCAGAGAAATGAGTTTTGGGAGTTTCAAAGTGAGAAGTGCATAAAACTTCTGGAGAACCGAAACCCGAACTCCCGAAGCAATCGTGGACCATTGATCTCAAAATCAACAGGGATTCGTTGATCTTAGCAGCAGTGCCTCCCCAAGGTCCCGAAGGTCGAAAGTGTCGAAGTGGCCGAAGGATCGAAGTGAATCTGAGTCGTCGATTGGCAATAGCCATGTGTCGTCAGATCCATAGCTCCGGGTGAAAACACAGAAGAAAAAATAAGTTTGAGATTTGATTTTCCCGGAGTTCAAAGACCCGGAGTGGATCTCGATCGTCCAAATCCAAGAGCCACACGTCATCAGATCCCTAACTCCGATGGATTTTCTTGGGGAAAGTAGATTTTGACTATTAAGAAGTATGAAGCCCAGAGCCACGAAGGGATCTCAACCATCAATCTCAGGAGGTCCACGCGTCATCAAATCTATGACTCCGGGTAAAATCCCTGGGAAAAGCGAAGTTTGAGTTTTGATTCTCCTGGAGCCCGGAGACCCGAAGTGGATCTCGGTCGTCCATTCAAGAAGACACACGTCATTAGATCCATGGCTCTGGGTAAAATCACTTGGAAGCCTAGGTTTGAGTTTTGATTCTCCCGGAGCCCGGAGACCCGGAGTGGATCTCGGTCATCCAATTCAAAGATCCACGTGTCGCTAGATCCATAGCTTTGGGTAAAAGCACAGCAGGTAAACAAGAGCTAGCTCCCAATCCCTCGAGAGCCAAATGCATGTCGGCTATCAGCACAAACAGGTGGCACCCTTATGGTTTTGACATGTGGCACTCTTTTTAAGTATTCTCAGACATGCCTCCAGCCTGTTTTCAAGTGACACATGTTACCTCTCCATCCGCAAAACATCAGCATGGTGACATCTGGCCTCCACGTCAAATCATCCTCTGGGAGGTGTTATTGTCTAACTCCAAAAGTAGTGCCCCACCCCAAAGCACACTTTTGGCAGATCCTAAAGTTGGTGGGCAAGTAAGCTTGGCGGTGGCAACAAATTTAGCCAGTGCACCCAGATCTCAGATCGTGATCAGATCAGCGGCCACAATCTATTGCTAGGATGCAACATGCTTGGGCAATATTTTTCTTGAGCGGTCCCGCAATGGAAACCATAGTATGGAGAAAATACTACGTGGCGAAATGTGATGGATTGCGGGCCCAAAAGCAGTCTGAACCCAAACCACCTCTGAGCAACCCCACAATTACATGTTTATATGGCATCCTATCTGAGAGCAGCAAGTGGTTGTGCCCCTAAGCATTAAGTCTCGTTCAATCTATGAGGAAAAGCAGTTAATGGAAGGTAGATTTGGTGGTTGAAACATTGGCTCACCCCATAAATGGAAGGCATGGAAGGCCCGACCATGGGGACTGAACCGTCAGCCCATGGTACCTCTGCGAGTAGATTTCCCTGTAGACCCATGTTGATCTGAGCTTACGTCTAACAGAGGGATGCACGTTCAGTATGACAGAAGAAGTTGTCGACGCAAATCTTTGATTGTAGTGATCAGATCACACTCCTGATAGTCGAGGACTGTTCTAAGTATAAATAGATAGTTTTTATAATTTGTTATGGTTGTCAACTGGTTGAGCAGAGCTCCCTAGTTTGTAATTATTTTTTATGCCATAACTATTCTCTGGTTATGTATCAGATTTGAGACTTTCAGATTAATAGAAGTAAGATTCTTTTCATAGCTAAAACACTCAGGCATGGAGGATCCAATCGAGGGTTGTTATGTTGTTGTAATGTAGGTTTGATTGCAATGGTATCATGACCAGTTTTAGTTATCTTCCTTGTGATCTTTTTCCCTCTTACACAGAATGGCTCGGGCATGGAGGATCCAATTGAGTTGTTGTAGCTGCATGGTGATGTAGGTTTGATCATTGTGGTGTTATGACTGTGTTGTTTGGACATATTTCATTGTCTGAAACTTGAGCTTAAGAGTGATCTTGATTCTGAGTTTTTCTTCTCCAAGATGCTTGAAGACCTGATGCCCATAGCAGTCTTGTCCACCTTTCTCACTAAGTCTTCCCTTTGCTCACACTTAAACTCAATTCACTGACTGAAGTTAGTTGTGGCCTTCACTTCCCTGTACATTTCTTTTCCGGCTCTATGTTGAACATCATTCATATGTTGAGTTTTTCCCATTGACCTCCACTCATATAAACCAAACATCCACCAAAAACTTTGATGGGTATTGGGCTTATCCTCCCGCAATCTGAGGGTGACTCTCAATGCTAATGTAATGCACTTGGGTCCTCTTGTAGTTGTTGAAAAAAAATTCTTAACTTATGATCTTGCTTCCATTCTATCCTTATTTATTCCACCCAATCATATTGTGGAATGGAAATAGCACATAGTAAGCCCTCTATGTATTCTTCTTTCCTTAAAAGTGCATTTTCCAACACATTTCATTTTCCTTTTTTGTAGATAGTTTGAAATTCATAACCTAACATATTTATAACCCATTTATGTTGTTCTTCTGAAGATAATGTTGTTCCAAGAATTAATTTGAACTATCATGATTTGTTTTTACCTTGAAGTGTCTTCCTATTAGGTAAGGGTGTCATTTATTAACTGCATGTACTATGACCAATATTTCCTTTTCATAAATGGGTTTGTGTAAATTCATTTCTTTAATATGGATGCTTTTAGAGCTAGGGGGACTTCCTTCTTGCACTAAAATTATATCAATTCCATGCCCTGAGGAATCGCACTCCACATTAAAGGTTTGGATAAGAGTTGTATACATAGCCTCCTTAAGTTTTTCAAAATATTTGGTTGCTTCTTGAGTCCAAAAAAAATCCTCTTTTTTTAATAATGTTATTAGAGGTCCTGCTATTTGACCATAATTCGTGAAAAACTTGCAGTAATATCTTGTCAATCCTAAGAATAATATAAGATTATTCAAGGTATTGGGAATTGTCCATTCCATCGTAGGTTTAATTTTGTTAGGGTTCACTTTGACATCTCTATGAGTGTTATTTATAAATTCCCCCCTATGGATAGGGGATCACTCCCTCAAATATTCCCTTGATCCAAGATAGACAGTAAGATAGAAAACAATATAAATATCATATGGATATAGTGTAATTGTTCCTAAGGCATGCAATGAGAAGGAAGAGAGTATGGCCCTTATCTTTTACTCGATGACCGTTCTTGCATGATCCTAGCCGTTGTAGCTCCAGAAATCCAGTTCCAGCTCCTAACACTTTCTTCCCAAAGAAGACAACAATATCAATCTCAAACCCTTCCAACAATAAGAATGTCAAACACTACTAGATATAACCTTATCTACTCAAGGAAGAACATATCTACTATTGATATGCACATAAAGTTGAATACAAATGATAATGGAGGGGAAATCCATATAGATCTATATTCATAAATGGAGAAACATTACACCCATCAGGTATATACCTTGAGTTCTCGATTGAAGGTTCCTCCTAGATCCTTCCTCCAACTCCTCCTTAGCCCTCATACAAGCAAGGAAAACTTTGATATGAAGGTTTCGTGTAGAAGAGTCTCACTAAGAATGAGTAGCAAAAATTTTCTATCAAATTTTCCTCCCTTCCTCCCTTAGAATGCCTCCCTTATGTGCATTGATGGAGGAGGATAGGGGATGTATATATACCTATATAACTTAGTGAACTATGATTCTAATATGATTTCCCAAGCTCCTCATGCAAGATAGATAATTAACCTAGCGATGATCTCCTCGAAACTCATCAAATATAGAAGGCTCTAGGGGTGGTTGCACCCTGTTAGTGGTGCAACAAGCGACCATAAAGTTGCAGTCACACCCAATGGTGCAAGGAGTGACCAATTTCACCTTTCTAGGCATGAAAGGAGTGATTTCCCTAATAAATCAAGAATCCAAGGCAGAAAATGTATGTCTCATCATGAAAACACCAGTAGGTTCTCACTAAGTCTTTGGGTGGAAAATAGAGCTATATTAGATGCCCCCTAATGTGTGAGGTTAGAAGAGGAGTTGATGGATGAAACACATTATAGTAACCATAATTGTGAGGCATCATAAAGAAGACATTGGGAGATCAACAAACTAGTGAGTACCTACAACCATTCCTCAACTAAACATGTATAGATCATCCCCGAGGTAGGCATACCCATGCTAGGTAGAGACACAAAGCATGGTCGCCAACCCAATACATTATGGAGCCATGAAATGAAATGCAATACCATGGCCACAAAAAATTACATGGTGGATCCATGTCATCAAAGATATCATAGACATGAGAATATACAATGTGGATCTATGTCACAATATACATCATGAAGACAACTAACACCATTGAGAGTGCCCATGTAGTCTTCATAGTACTCATAAAGTAGTGATATTCTCCATTGCAACTTGGGAGGGGTAGCATGAATCAATGATGTGCCCCCAAGCCCAAGGTGTTCACCCCAACCTCAATGGTACGATTCTATGTCATGCAAATAAATGAGCTAATGTCAAGCATGGTAGAAACAATATGATTACTAGTCAATGATGAATATCATTAACAGACATTAGGGGACCCACCAATGATGAGAAAGGAACCTAAGGTACCTAGTACAATATTGTGAGTGTGAATATAGGATCTAATGTCGAACACTCATAGAATCAACTGATTAGGAGTCAATGAGGTAAAACCACTGTCAATTGCAAGGAAACCTACCACTAAGGACTGCAAGCTCCAAGGTACTAGTTGGTTTCTAGATCCACTTCCTAGATGAGTAGTTGGAATCGATAGGAAAAGATCCATCAAAGGAGGGCCTTAATGTATCGCCCATCAATCAACATGAAACAATCATTGAGCGATGTTGTGAAGAGATAGAAACAACAAGTATAATTGATACAGGGATGGTCGACACGGATGGTCAACAAGACTGCAAATAGCTAACTCAAGCTTACTTCCCTTGAACATATACCATGATACATTGATGACCTCACAACATTGACTCAAGAGCATCATTGATATAGTGTGACAACGCATGAGGCAATGGATCACTCTCCATAGTGACGGGAAGAGTAACTAGTCGAAGGAGTATATAACTCATACTAATGGTATGACTCCTAGGAAATCTATAGTTACTCAACTATAAGACAATGACGTAAATAGGTGCCATGTTCAAGGGTTACATTATTTATGGCTACCACTATTTAGAGGTCATATCAAAGGTAGAACCCCCCCCTTCACTCTTTTTATTTTTTATTGTCTCCTTCATAGTCTTATGAGCACGAAAGAGAGATAAAAGTATGCTTGATATTGTCTATTTTGTAGAGTTTTATGAGCTTGAAGAAGAGGTAAAAGTGTACTAGATAGGGTTTATTTTTCATGGTTTAATGAGCACGAGAAAGAGATAAAGTAAGATCATCTAGAGAGAATGAGTGGCACAATGGCATGCATCTATATTCCATGTGTGTGGAACCATCCTATGCAAATTGAAAGAAAAATGGCATTGGAAAGTGATGTCCACTCATTGCAGTGGTTCTCTCCATGGGTAAAAGGTCACAAAACAAAGGCAAGCTAATGCAAATGGAAAGACGTCCATTGTGACTAAAATGGTGGTAAGAAGGATCAAATAAAATAATAGCATAGTAGTAGGCACCATGACATAACTAGCAATATGCATGTGCAACCGTAAAGTAACATAAAAATGATGAGAACCCCCTCGGGGTATGGCCAAAACAAGGATGAAGAGAGAAGAGTGAGGCTCAACTTCGAGTCATGGTAGGTCTAAAGGAGGGTTCCCCTTCCTACCAAAAAATGCAGCATGGGCACCATATGGAAAAGGAAATGATAACCAGGGCACCCATGAAGGATATGAACTACCACATAAGTTATGACATGCAAACAAGAAAGGATAAGGTTGCAACCTAGTGGGATTGAACCTAAGGCATTGTCATGGAAAAAGTGACGGTTAATAATGCAACAATGGGATGCAGGGAAAAACATATCCATATATACCAGTTAGAACACATACCTCATAGTTTAGTGGATGTCACCATATAAAATTCCAAACAAAATGTTACTGAGTCATGTAAAACACATTCAAAAATACTAGACTTAAAGTTAAAGTGCGTAGTGAAATCTCATAAAAACAAATGTTTTTGGATTTTTTGGACATGATGTACTAACTATGTATTCTATATATACATATGGTTTGACTCTTACTTATCATTTCAAATGATGTGATTGGAAATACATGTGTTTATGTACACACATGTTTGTGTTAATGCTTAATTATTGTGACAAATGCCAACATAGCTAGCTAGTGAATAAACCAATGTATGTAACCTTTTGGTCTCACCATCAGTGTGCCTATGATGAGGGCCAAGTGGATCCTACTGAAATATGAAAATCAAACACCAAACATGATAAGAATCAAACTAGATCAACCCACATGGAAAAATAAAAAGAACTCACATCGCACACTGATGTACAAGGCAGTACTCATCTTGATGGTTTATGTATTGTAGATCCCATTGTTAGGCTATGGTCAATGATCCCTATCGTCGTCAATTAAATCATGGGTTTTTGTCGACATCATGTGGCACACCATGCTGGGGCCACGCCACTTAAGATCAATTTCCATGTTCCTAAACGGTTAGGAACAACACAAGTGTAACAATCCCTCCGTTACGTCTAGGAAAGCGAAGCATAAAAGGTAAGAACAATTTTTTCCATTAAGAAATTAACATCAACACATGATCACAACATCGCCTAATCAACAACATCACAAGTAAAAGCAGTACCAGCTACCCATCATGGAAATCACCAAAGACACATTCAACGCGTCAACGAAGGATAGGGACACATAAACATAAACAACAAAATAAATTAGCACATCATAATCATCTTGAAACATTTAACAACAACATTCAATCAGATAATGAATATAAAATGACTACCCGCCCAACGTACCCTGCAAGGTTAGGACCTCCAGGACACATAAGCAACGCTCAATCCCAGGTTCCAATTGATTTTAACCATTTAAGGTCTCAAGGCTGGCGACTGTTTTGAGGAACAAGGAGGTGTGTACATTCCACTAGCACAATCATATCTAAGCAACATCATATCTAAGAAACTAGCTAAATCAACAACATCAACGATCATCCATTTCATCAATCCATCAATTCTAAAACATCAATTAATGATGGCGCAAGGGTAATCAATATCGTTATCAATCATTCATCAACAATTAAATATATTGCTATGCGTGAGAGTAAACAATTCTAGAACAATATCATGTCAACTTAAGTAAAGGCGCAATAGAAAGCTAGTCACTAAATCAGTCATATATCTAATAAATTCATGACGCCGGATTAGTTAACATTAAATTCACGATGCAAAAGAATAATGACGAAGTAATCACACGCCCACTTAAATTAAGGCGCGCAAGTAAATTTTATTACTAAACAAAACGTGCATCACCATTAATGAAATGTGGGCGAGTAATCAAGCTAAATCATTGTACATCCATCATTATTCCAATGCGCAAACAATCCAATTATCAAATCACAGCACAATCAATGGCGCAAGGTAAATATTCATTAAATTTTTATGGCGCCCAAGTAACTACACACATTTCCATCCACATAGCTATATATATCATGGCGCAAGTATTTATCAACAAATTAAGGCACAGATAAAAATCAATCAATCCATCTGGTATCAAAATTAATTCTGATAAAACATAAACAAGAACAACAACATGGCGAAAAAGGCTCACTAGCCAACACTCAATGTATTCACTCCAATGTTACATATTTATAGTACAATGGGTGATGCCACCTCATAGAGAGATTTTCTCTAGATCCTAAAATCACGCATGATGACTAGGCTAGGCAATCTTAACTAACTCATTAGTCATCACTTGAGGATATATTAC
>ML782044.1:406364-417747 GCA_009831015.1 Picea engelmannii
CAAATATAGGTGACAATTTAGACTTAGTGATTGGTAAAGGTAAGCCATAGGCTAACAATCCCCCCCTCAATCACAAGTCCGATCAATAATACCAGCAATAAAGCATAAACTAGTATCAATTCCAAGTCTTCATACTAAAACTCTTGTGTTGAGCCTCAATGAAGAACTGCATGAAAAACCGCCAATCTAGATGCTGAACATTTTCATTTGAAATGAACTGGAAGAGAGCTGAGATATGGAAGTGAACAACTGCAATATCTGAACATTCCCTGATTGCTTGACAATTTGATCATTTTGCCAACTATTTTAGCTAGAAGAATCTGATGTCTTCTGCTAATTGGTGAACATGTAGTATCACCACTCTACTATCAATGTATCGCTGAAAATGCTCTATGAATCTGTGGTTTGGGATAACCACTGACCAATTGATACCATGTATCTGATGGTTTTTGGATAACCACTAACCAATCTTGACACTTTTAGGTGTCCAACAACATCCCAATGTATAATGTGTATGATTCAATTGCAATTCATTGAACCATAATCATGTCAAAGTCTGTTATCTCTGGAAAATCTCACAATGTAATCATGTGAGCCAGGATGCATGCAAATTGTTTACTTAATGTAAACTCCAATCTGATGAGAGCGAACCAAGATAAGTGAATCAGCTTCTAGTCTAACACATCCCTGAAAAATTCCTAACAAGTCAATCAAATGCCAAGTTGCAGTGCAGAAGGATCCTCTTGTCCTCTGTTAGGTCGAATGACCATCTATGTGAACCAAACATCCACATCATTGCTCTCAAAATCAAAATAAACATCCCAATTATGTATGATTCAACTTAAACTTATTGAACCATAATTCTGCTAAAGTCTATCATCTACAGACCGCAGTTGCCCACTTGGAAAATCTCATGCCCATCTGGCATACTTGATGTTTGTTGTTGTCGAAACTTTCTGTCTGACAACCATCTTCAATTCCATCATCAATTCCCCCCTTTGTCAGCTGAAAGGAGATACCACAAGTGGTTTCATGAACCGTCCTCACTGGAATTTTGAACTCCCCCCCCTTAAGGTGCATGGGAGTTACATCATTCTACTCCCCCCTTCTAGGCTCAAGAGAGTACCGTACTTGTTCCATTTGAGTACAACACAAAGTGGGCAAGTAGAAAAAACCACATGTTATCTCATCCCGTGAGGGCCATGCTCGAAAGCTATGCCATAAGGGGACAACTTATGTGAGGTACAAAAATGTTATGTGCTACAAGATCGGTCTTTACTTGAGATTTAATTCTTCGGTAAGACTTATATAATCGCTTGGTTGTTGATGACCACTGCCAAGGATCAATCCACTCATAGTGAATTTTCAATCTTGTAGGTTTCTTTAGTGTTGAATATCTGTCTGAAGAATGGTTATGCTTGCCACAATGCTGGCAAGGATGGAGATCAAAACACTGATTCTCCTTGTGACCAACTCGATTACAATGTTGGCATGTATCATTCTAATGCTGAACTTGAACATGTGAAGTTGAAGCTTCTTGAAGGAATCTAGCACTTTGGAACTTGATTGGTCTGGAATAATTAGGAATATGAAAGGTAACTTCCCTGTCATATCCAAGTCCTGTTCTATTCTTGTTGTAGATGATTTCTTCCCAAGGTCTGATGATGGGCTTGGAAAGAGTATTATGAACCTGTTGCTTTGAAATCCGTGGAAGCGGATTTACTGCATGTTGATGCATCATTGAAAAGTTTTCTTCACTGAAATCACAAGAAAACTCTTGAAATGTAGATTCATGAATAGATTTAACTTCGTCTGAAACTGATTCTGAAGTTGTATCACTATGTTGTTCCTTCACTGACTGTTGATTAAAGACATCATCGTCATCATTATCATCATAGAGAGGGTTGTGCTGAACAAAAACTAGTTCAGAACAATTCACTAGTTGTTGATTTTTGAGATCTATCAACTCATCGTTCAATAGTTGGGATAGAGTTTGAAGAAGTCTAACTTTAGCTTCCGTCACTTGCAAACAAGTTAGCACCGATTGAAGAGTTTCTTTGTTCAATGTCACTGTGTTGTCTTCAATGGTGTTTATTAGAGTGTTCAGTAACTCTAATAATTTGAGACTTCGAGCCATTTTCAAAACACTAAAAGAGGTTTCCTTGTGCAGGTAGATCATGATTACATAAGAAGGCCCGACAGAAAAGGCTTATCTGCAACTCACTCACTTGAATCGCTCACTTGAACTTCACACTCGCTTGATTTTGTTTCATGCTCGCTTGAATTTTTCTTGCTTGAACTTGCTTCCAGGAAGTTGAGGATGTCGGTTACCACCGAAAATGCATCCCAAAGTATTACAATGGTTTGAGTTTCAACTACTCAACCTATAAAGTCGGGAATAGAATGATACAAGCAAGTTGTGGGTGTCGGGTTCAACCAAGAATGCACCTAAAAATTACATTTCAAATTTTATTCCAATACATTGCAATACATTGAATGTTGATTCCAAAGATGAATTGATCTTCAAATTTGATGATGCTTCGACTCCAAGCCACGTCTAATTATCCTTCCATTACAAGATTGATTTGTGCATTGCTTTAATATTATTTGTTGTTGCTTGATTACATGTGTTTTGATTGCTTATATTGGATTGTATGTGCTTCACTGGAATTAATTGTGTCCTTCTTTATACTCCATGTATGTGGGATAACGTCAAAAACTAGACGTAAATCAGCTCATAAGACAACCATGAAAATTTCACCACAACACACTACACAAGGTGTACCTAAGATCCCCTTGTTCAATTTCGAGTGGATCTAGGACACTTCAACACCACAAAAAAATGAACTTTTATTATTCTTAATACAATGAGCTCTTACACCTAAGAGCAATTCAATTTTCAATTACAATCTTTGTCATCACATCTAAAAAAGAACATAAATACGTTATTCCTTATGGATATACCTTTCTTATGACATCTCCCAAATACAATTAATTCTTAACACTCATCCCCCTCAAAGTAAAAAAAAAATACTTTGAATTACAAAAAAAAAACTTCCACTTTTTTTTTTTAAATCATGTTCATTTTTAACCATGACTATCCAAGGCTTTACAAAAAAAAAAAAAAACTATAGCAACCCAACTTTTACTTTGTCAAAACAATTTCAATGTCCCTCACACTTATCAAAGATTTAACCCCCTATTTACATAATAAACAATTTTGCAATTTACTCCAATTCTCAATGTCAGTGCTCTACCAACATTAGGTGCCCATACACTTCCATGCTTGAATATTTCACAATACCTCATGTTGCATTCACCATATGCAAACTATGCTCACCCAAATATATATAATATAATTCATGAGCACTCATTCTCTCCTTCCACTAATCATCTCTCATGAACTAAGCATTAACAGTCAAACTCCCTTCTTTCTCTTGAGCGACTTCCATATAAATAATTCTTTAACAAAAGCACTCAAAAAAAATTCCAACACAAAAATGGATCTATTCCCTTCACTTTGGAAAATGGCATTTGTCCTTTCTTTACTTCATAAAAAGAAACATGTTTTGTCATTAAAAAATCGACTTACCATATATCAACTCCAAGATAAATTGACTCTGATCATTTGCACTTCTTTTCACAGTATTTGACATGTTGATATCAGAGATTTCGATGTCCACAGGCACATTGAACTCGATTGCACAGTGATTTCCCTTTATGTTGGCCAGATTTCCTGGAGCGAATCGCTATTGTACACCGCAGGGATGCCTTGGAAATAATGGTACAGATATGTGGAGTACGTTGAGCAAATCATGGAGCACGTATGTTGGAGGCCGTTGAGACTATGGGGCCATAATTTGTTGAATGGAGGGCACGCAGGTACATTCGTTGAGCAAATTGCTGTGGAGTTTGGATGAGAATATTTATGAGGAGATTTAGAAACTATTTTGAGCATATCGTTGAGAAATCAATGGAGCAAATTTCGTTCTGGACTGAAAATCGCTGAATAGATTGCCCGGTTGATTGCTTTGATTTCTCACTGGCCACACCCGTTCATCGCTTGAACACCAAATTTCTCAGTTGAGAGCAGATCGGATCTATGGTGTTGGGATTATGCCTATCCATGCCTAGAGCGGTATCCTCTGCAAAACTTTTGTTTGGGACCGACCTTTTGATTGAGTAAGGAGTAAGGAGTAAGGGACCCTTCTACACACTTCCACGTTAGAGTTGTGACTATAGCCACACCTTGGATCAGGAGCGATCTCTGCAAACTTGAATGCGCACTTGGAGAAATCATTGGGATCACACCAGAGCACAGCAATTGCAAAACAAAAATTCCATTTATAAAAAAAAATGCAGGTTGTAGTTTTATCATTTGAAGTTGTTGTTGCGTATGGAGCTGCCAAGACATACACTCCTCTTGCTTTGAAAAAATAGCCACAACAGATTCACTGTCCTTTTCTCCTTCACGTGAAGCCTTCAATCGTTGATGCATGAGTTGTACTGGGTTTCCTCGAAGAATTATGATTCAACTTAAACTTATTGATTCAACTATTAAAGAATCAACGTGCCAACACCAATAGACATGTGGTTTGGTTAGATGCTAAGAAGTCCTGCATTTTCCTCCAACTTCACCAAAAAAGGGGTTTTTCAAAAAATAAAAGTAACTGGAACATAATTAGAGAAAATACTCGTTCCATGAAGATAATCGGAATTACGAGAACATAATTGTCGTAATAAAATAAATTCATCGATTTGTGTTGATGGAGTTAATGAAAAAAGAATAAATTGCACTAATTTTACCGCTCGGGAGAAACATAGTTAAAGATCAACAAAAGCATTGAATGTACATTATTTTGACGATCTGGGCAGAGGCCGATCATTTAGAATTAAATTAAAGTAAATTATCCTCTGAAAAATGAATTAAAGCAACTTCGGACAAGTTTCTTAGTACCTCTAGGAGTCACAAGCAAACTTCAATGGACCATGAAATTTGCATGAATTAATCAAATTCGCTTGGACTTTATCCTGTGTGAAACCGACACGCAATTTATCTCGCAATTCAAATGACCTCTTTATTTCATTGCGCAAAGGATTTTAGATCTGCAATCTGTGGGTGTAGGCAGCCATGATACTTTCTCTTTGATCGACATTGTGGAGTCATCAATGATCAGATTGTTGTTTCTTTTCTTGTGCTCTTCAATTTTCTGCAACCACCAGTTCGAGTCCCTTCAAGAAAATTACAATATCAGATTCATTGTGCTTGGCCTTGCTGCGACATCATGGATTTGCATGCTCCTCTTTCGCTGGATGCTCTTGCTGCACTTCACCTCTCTTGTTGTACCTCACCTCCCATGGAAAACTACCATGGAGAAGCTATCAGGCCTTTAAGATCATAAGAGATTTGATACCAATTGATAAAACATAAACAAGAACAACAACATGGCGGAAAAGGCTCACTAGCCAACACTCAATGTATTCATTCCAATGTTACATATTTATAGTACAATGGGTGATGCCACCTCATAGAGAGATTTGCTCTAGATCCTAAAATCATGCATGATGACTAGGCTAGGAAATCTTAACTAACTCATTAGTCATCACTTGAGGATATATTACTAATATCCTAAGTGAATAATACAAATATAGGTGACAATTTAGACTTAGTGATTGGTAAAGGTAAGCCATAGGCTAACAAATTCAATGGCGCTAGAGAACCCATTACTTAATCATTACACATCAACAAATTTTCATAGCGCAAGAAGTCCAAGGTCTAAACAATCATTCTTTTCACATGTTTTCGTTGTGCGCTAGAAGTCTAATATCTAACAACCACACATTACAATATAATTCTCATTCGCGCAAGCAGTCTAACCACTTAACTAGTCATACATCAAGTTAATTTCATGACGCAAGTAAACTAATGACTAAAATAATTCATCCATCCACATTATTCTTAAGGTGCATAGAGACAAAATTTTACATCACCAATAGTACATCATATAAAAACTCATGGTGCAAAGCACCTTTGAAGCACCCACAAAAGTCTTACTACATTAACACGATCAATTAATTGACACAATTATCACCTAGGAAACATTCTAATTATAGTCCAACTGAAATTACATATATCAATATTAGACGGAATCACCATCAACCTTCATCATGGCGCTAGAGATCCTAAACACTCAATGATCAATTCAAACTGAAATGAGTAGCTACAAATCCATGAGTCCAACAGTTCCCCATTCATTTTCCATTTTTGAAGATATTTTTAATAATGTGCACACATTGATCGATGATAAAATTAAAGGAAAAAGACAGGTAATTCATAGTTAAGTTCTAAACATAGGTCCTCTCCTTCAATTACACTACTTATTCTTGTCTTGGCCATGTATAAATTATATTTTAGTGGAGGGTTTCATTCTACCAAAACTACCTTGCCCAACTAAATTAATTAAAGTGAACTGGTTGACTTAAAAGGGAAACACCCTTAGTTCCAGCTTCTAAAAAAAACAAAGCATGCCCAAAAACGCAGGGAAAAGAATAAAGGAACACAGAGGTTAAATTCGAAAAAGAAATCTCATTCCCAGAAAAACACAGGGAAGGAGGAAGGTAAATGCCAAGTTTAAAATTCAGAATTATGAAAGCTCATGCCTAGAAAAACAAAGGGAAATAGGAAGGTAAATGCCAAGTTTAAAATTTCAGAATCTAAGAAGTCTCGTGCCCAGAAAATTGCAGGGAAGAGGAAGTAAATGCCCAAGTTAAAAATTCAGAATTTAAGAAGTCTCATGCCCAGAAAATCGCAGGGAAGGACCGACTAACAAGACGCTCTGCATAAGGCAAATCACAGAGAGAGAGAGACAGGAAAAAAAAATGTTGTGGGTTAAGGTAAAACACAGAGAAGTCATGCCAAAAAAATCGTTATTAGTGACACCCAATTTGAATCGGAAAATAAGGAAGCAACGCCGAGAAGCTTGCCAACACATAGATTTGGAAAAGACCCATCGTAGGGTTGGGAGAAATCGTTTTGGGAGTAGAGATAAAATTTATTGGGTGAAGGTGCCATAAAAATGCAGAGGCAACAATTCATGTGTGAAGGTGCCATAAAAACGCAGATGTAACCAATTATTTAGAGCTTGGTCTTCGCCAGGGAGGAAATAAATTAGATAAGCAATGATAAACCCATTAAAATTCAGAGCATGGGTTTCGCCAGGGAAGAATTGAATTAGATAAGCAATGATCAACCCATTAAAAATTCAACGCGAGGCTTTTTCCAAGGATAAAAACAATTAAATAAGACATGATGAAAGAATAAGGCTGGGATATTTTCTCATGGAGAAACGAATACAAAAGACGGGATCACCACATCTACATGATTAATTTAAATCTCAATAAAAATTTAAAACCTTGAAAAAAATTTCCCACCAATGGGTATGCAATAGAATTAAACTACATTTTAATTTGAAACTTAATGAGTTCAATCTCAGTTTCGGATTACCATAACCGAAGGTGAAGAATCCGAAGTTGTTATCCCTCGCTTGTGTTCCCTCCTTTCTCCCGCTTTCTAACCATCGAGACTTCACCGGTACCTCCCAACCAACGCTAGGGGTACTCTTCTTCCCCCTTAGCCCCCCGAGCCGCAAAGGGGCCACACACTAACACAACCAGAAAACTCTAGCTCCCAGCTCGCCTCGCAAGGTCGAGCTACCACTTTGTTTCTCGAGTTGGTATCCCAACTCTCACAAGTAAAATTAGTCAAAAAAATTCTGGCAGCATAAATTTACTCATACCAGTCCTGATCCATTCCTCTTCTCAGCCATTACTTTTATAGAATTTTTCTTAGTGACCACTTTCCATTTGCATGTTTAATTCATTTTATTAAAAATTAATTAGAAATTACTCCCCCCATACACTTGTCACTTGTTCCCTTAGTTTCCCCAATAAATTCACCATTTAATTTAATTAAATGTCAATTTCCCTCACCCATCCTAAAAGCGCTCCCAAAATCACTCCTAGTTGTCCTTGCATTCCCTCTATTTCATTTTTAAAGACGGACGTCATTCTAAAACTTAGTTGTGTTTAATTTAGGAAAGTTCTTTAGTTGGACTAGACTAGATTCCTTTCTATGCTTCCACATTCCTTTTTATATTTATTTCATTTCTTATATTAGTTCCAATTTGGTATTCTTTTGCACACATTTATATAATTAAATCTTTAGATATAAATTTTTACTCCAATTCCTAACTTGATTTTTCTTCATCCCCCATCATATATTAAATTTATAATTTATTTTTTTTGTCTTCTTACCCACTTTAGAGTTAGGCTCAAATTTTTAAACTAGTCTTAGAATTTTTAAGGAGATTTTATAATTAATAAAACTTTCTCATTTAATAAATATTTTAAGTCTGACCATGTCAAAACAAAAATTGTTTTCTAGGAACCTAGGTTTATTGACTCACCTTTATTAAAAATCACAGCGTGCCCTTCAAGACGCACTCTGTGCTCCAAGGGTGCCACTCGCCTTTATTCAAGTTTTAATTATGTGACGTGCCCTTCAAGACACACTATGTGCTCCAAGGGTGCCACTTGACTTTATTCAAGTTTTAATTATGCGACATGCCCTTCAAGACGCACTATGTGCTCCAAGGGTGCCACTCGCCTTTGACTGATTTTGGTAGTTGTCCAACCCTTGGAGTCAATACTCCATCAGTGACCTTGTGAGAGACTAAGGGCCTCTAAGGAATAAGGACCCTACCTTATTGCATACCCCTTAGAATCTTCGTGAGCGATTGTCTCAATCTGCCCTCACGACATTGTGGATCTCTCAAACTAGGTAATCGTTAACCTACAATTCAAGCCACGACGGGAGTGCTAATAGGTTGTGGCAGGGTTGCTTCCACACCTCTCCCTCAATATCTGGTTGTCGTGCATGACCCCTTTAGTCCTTATGTGAGTCTAATTAGAAATCAATCATCAGATTGCATCCATCAATGAAACATTGTCAACGATCCATAAACAACATCATAATATACCCAATCATATGTCACACGTGCATAAATAGAAATATCCAAATAATATACAGTCCACTCCCTGACTCGATCCAGAGTCCAAGGAGTTCCATTGATGCCATCGACATCCTCACTCTATTAAGTGTCATGCACACTCAGGAGAAACTCGTCAATAGCACCTGTCTATACATAGATATCAAATAACATAACATCATAATCCAACAACATCATCATCGGAATCCATAAGTGAAACAGACAACCATATACATAATTGGATCACTTGCATGCAAGTGTCCTCAAATAATAATTCAAATCATGTGCATGCAAGAGCGGGATGTTACAACAAGGACAAACACGATGAGTAGTCTCGTGAGTTATCATAGCTCCTTGATGATTCCTTTCAAGACATGAATGAGGTACAAGATGTTGGTGTACATGCACATTTTCCATATTTTCCTACTGTTGAGGGGGACTATTATTTTTGCAGGTGGAAGTGACATGGTAGTGAATAGGTAGTGACAAGGATCAAAGCACACTTCACCTTGAATATTCCTTCTTCCATGGGAATATTCCCCTCCTAGAGAAGTGCACACTTCCACTAGAGTTTCACTCAGTTGTCAATTCTATTTTTAGTCACTTCAGTTTTGGAGTTTAGTTCAACATGCAGGAGTTCTTACTTGTGCACTTAGCTAACTAACTCTACTTACTGCTAGTTTAACTTTGGAGTCACATATGCATGCACAAGGAAGCCCTAACCTAGTGTACACTTCTTCTCTCGTGGATAGTTGTGTGTGTGTGTGTGTGTGTGTCACTCTCTCATTGTAAAATCAATTCATTCAAATGAATTCAATAGTTCACTCTCTCTTCTTTCTTTTTGGTCTCATGCTTGCAAGTGTTCTTTCTTCTTAGCAAATAGATTATTGTGCTTAGCAATTTAGTTTCTTCTTTGCAACTAGATTCTTGTGTGAGAATTTTTCCATGGTATTAGTGCATAGGAGGAGCTTGTAAGAAGAAAATAATATTTACTTTTCAAAGCATAGGTTGAGCTTGTAAGGAGAATCACTAATTTGTTTTGCAAGTGACAAAGGAGAAGCAAATATTTATTTGTAGGTGATAAAAATTGAATAGAAAATAGAGGATGGATCATCCCATGTCAGTGATCCTCAAACCATTAATTTGAATGGAGGCCCAAAATTGAGCCTCTACTAAGAAGCAAATGACTATACATGATTACAATGGGAACTAAATCAAAACCTACCTATGCAGTTGAGAAATAAAAGTACTTCAACATGATGGATGAAGCATATGGGTTGTTATGCTTGTCAATATCTTTGGATCTACTTTTCCACGTAGAATATACTTCCACACCAAAAGAATTTTGGACCACATTGAAGGGTATATTCAAGAAACATGATGAACTATGAGGACACATGTTGGAGAATGAGCTCATCTCAATGAGCCCAAGCAATTTTGAAACCACACAAGACTTCTTCACCGAGCACAAGTTTGCATATTTGTGAGATCTCTTAGGAGTGAAAGACACAACTGCATAGCTAGTATTCTCTTTTGAGGGGGGGGGGGTTCTTCCCACTGGATTTTCCCTCTTTACCTCATTCCATATTTTTTGTGTACATGGGTACCTAACATGGCTTCAAATTGTTGGGACCCATCTATTGTACACACCTCGATTATGCTTCAAGGAGAGTGTTGGTGTACATGCACATTTTCCATATTTTCCTACTGTTAAGGGGGACTGCTATTTTTAGCATGTTTATTTTTAGTAGATGGAAGTGACATGGTAGTGAATAGGAACTGACAAGGATCAAAGTGCACTTCACCTTGAATATTATTTCTTCCATGGGAATATTCCCCTCCTAGACAAGTGCACACTTCCACTAGAGTTTCACTTAGTATCTGTTCTATTTTTAGTCACTTCAATTTTGGAGTTTATTTCAACATGCATGAGTTTTAACTTGTGAATGTTTAAATCTATTATTAGCTACTAACTCCACTTACTGCTAGTCTTATTTTTGGAAGTCCTAATTCCAAAAATAGCCAACTCCATTTTTGGCTAGTTAGCTACACTTATTGGTAGTTTAACTTTGGAGTCACATGTGCATGCACAAGGAAGCCCCAATCTAGTGCGCACTTCATCTCTCATGGAGAGTTCTATATATATGCATCACTTTCTCATTGTAAAACCAATTCATTCATATCAATTCAATAGTTCATTCTCTCTTCTTTCTTTTTGGTCTCATGCTTGCAAGTGTTCCTTCTTCTTAGCAACTAGATTATTGTGCTTAGCAATTTAGTTTCTTCTTTGCAACTAGATGCTTTTGTGAGAATTTTTGCATGACACACTCATATTT
>ML782044.1:425945-450153 GCA_009831015.1 Picea engelmannii
AAGGAGAAGATTCTATGGTGAGGTGGCATCTGAATGGTTTGGATCTTACTCGCTTTCATGATTTAGTGGGATCATCCTAACCTCCTCACCTTATCTTCTTCAACTTATAAAAGGAGAGGAGTTCTCATGGAGAAAGTTAGCTTTTGTGAGCTTGGGTTCTTTGGCTTGGAATTATTAGCTTGGTTGGAGTGGCTTTGAGATTTTCTTTGTCAAGATAGATTGTGAGTAGATATCAGATCTATGGTTTCAGAATCCTTGGAGCAAGAAGTGTGTGGGGAACGAAGGACGGTAGGAAGGGACCTTACGACATCAAGGCTCTGGTTGTAAGTTTCTCTTTCAATTAATATGATACAGTGATATATTTCTTTCCCATAAAGTGAGATCTACTTTATTACATAACTCCTTGATCATATGTATAGATTAGCTATTGGATATATTATTTGCTTTCACTTTGGTTGGTTTGTGTTGTTTTGATCTTGACCGCACAAGAGCGCTGGAGTGAAGCAAGGAACAACAGAGACCAAGGAAGCGATTACAAGGTACATATCTTCTTCTCACTTCCAATTTAATTCAATAGTTAGATCTAGGGAAAGCGGTATATTCTGTCTTGTTTTGTTCTAGATCCAGGTGGATCTAGGGAGATCGGTTTGTGTCCGCACTTACGGATTTATCCTGAAACAGAAAGATTTGATTGAACCATTTGTTTTTGTTGTGGATGGAATGAATTAGTCAACACAATAGGATGGTAGAAAGATTTTTGTTGAGAAAAGTAGCAATGAATCTCATCCATTCTTAGGCAGTGATGAGTAAGATCTATTTAGTTCCTCCACTAGCATTGTTTTGGGCTTACTAAGTCCCATGTTCATTATTAGAATATTTGTTTTTTTTCTTCTTATTCCCTCTAGGTTGTTGAGGATTCTTCAATTGCATGGACTACACCAAATTCACATCGGAGGATTGAGTGGGATCCATAACAGTTTGAGTGGTGGACACAACAACTAGTGGGTTTGATGAGACACTCAATTGGCCCAAATTTTTAGTCAACTAACGCACAAATACATGAGAAATGGAACCAAACATGCCATCATCATGTGATCTCGGGTTTGGCTTGTGAGGATCATTCAATAGCCTCATAGCATGAGGAATGATAGCATACAAGGTGTCAAACTGAGGGTATATTAGATCTAAATGTTGGGAGTATAGCCTGCTCCTTCATCATTTCCCTTGTCATAGCAACATCCTTGGCTATGGTAGGTAACAAAGATTTGGTAATCCAATCCATAAGGAGTTGGTTGAGAATATTGGCCCTTATAAGACTATGTTGTTGCCTCCACTCATGGATATGATCATAAATATGGGTGTCAGTGTTCTAACATAAGGATTTCAAGAGATCTATCCCTGTCTCATACCCGGCTGGAAATTGAAAGTATGTTAAGAATGCCATGTAAAAGGCAGTAAAGTTACTATAGGAAGTTCCCTTTAACTCGATGTACCATTTTTTTGCACTTATGGTCAAGGTTATTTCGAAAAGTCGCAATCAAATACTATCACCTATTAATGAGTTGGATGAGCACCAAAGATGATATGCCCTGATGTGCATCAATGGGTCTTCTCTAGGTTTTCTTTTGAATTTTAGTATATTGGATGGTATTTTTATGGTAATGGTCAGCAATGAAGGGTTATGCAAGATGGGGTCATTCATCAATCGTAAAAAATCTAGAAAATATAGTGTCAACAATAAAGGAAACTATGCATTGACAAATATATTCCAGTAGAAAGATGTAGTCACTTATGAACCAGATGGACCCTGAGTTCCCCTCATATTGTAGTTATGATGGCATCGATATTCCCAAAATAATTATTTCTCCCAAATGGAATTCCCCTGGGGACAAAAGCACTCCCAAAAGCATTGCTTGCTCCAAGACCATGAATACCCCTAGGAGGATTTCCCCCAATGACATAGGTACTCCCAAAAGGATTACTACCATCGGGGACATAGGTACTCCCAAAAGGATTACTAACCCC
The DNA here is from genome assembly GCA_009831015.1 of Picea engelmannii. NCBI lineage: Eukaryota > Viridiplantae > Streptophyta > Pinopsida > Pinales > Pinaceae > Picea > Picea engelmannii. Next base: position 427,971 of record ML782044.1, read on the forward strand.
AGGATTGTGTGTTCTTCTAAAAGTATGGCTACTCCAATGGGAATTAGATCCCCCAAAAACATTACTACCCCGAAGATTACTAGGAGTAGCCCCAAACCCACTATGGACATTCCAACCAAAAGGAAATACAACGTTTGACATTGTCGAAATGCCTATAGGGATGCCAGAAGTAGATGCAATCCATATCCAACATTAAAACCAAGGATTCCCCCCCCCCCCCNCCCACCAAACACAAATTTGGATATGGGCATCAACATTGATGCAATGGGCATGTTCACACTAGGTACACCCGAGGAAGGAAATGAAGTTACCGATGACATTCCCAAATAGAGAAACTTGATGTACTAGGCACAGATTGAGTAGGACTTATGGCACTAATAGATGGTAAGAAGGACATCACAAAGACTCCTCTAGTAACACTCAATGATGAGCTCATGGGATCTTCCATACTTGATGAAGAATTCATGCCTGACATCGTGTCAGAATTACTAAATAATGAAAAATATTCACTAAACAGTCTATTACCTCAAGGAGTATGAGGTTGAAAGGACCAATCAACTCCTGGTAAACTCCTCTCTGACTCTACTAGACCAATGTTGTCCATAGTGGACAACAACCTTCACCTAACTAGTGGTGGTTCTTCCTCCGTAGGAGAAAGGTCGCGTTGTCTATGTGAATAGTGAAGCATTTTGTTATCCATGGTGAATAAATGTGTTTTAACAAAGGAAAAAAATCAACCTATGGCTGACTAGACATGAAACTAAAGATCACACCCCTAGCAAATCTAAGCTATCAACAAGTAAACCAATGGATAAAGGGGGTTTTCTGAAAACCAACCCTTAGGGGATGTCAAGTCCCCAAGACCTGGCTAGCAAAGGTGTGAGAGATAGTTATAGTAACCCACATGTAACAGTCCTTTCCAGACCAAGTACCCTCATGGAGACAGGTACCCCATGAGGGAGCTAAAACATGGATTTGGCGTCTACCTCAAGTACCACAAGCACTTTCCACTTGCAATCACCTCTGTAGATGCCACAGGAATGGCCACTAAGGATGCCATTTCACAATCAACGATTGGGAAGAACAATTGTGGGTCAGGACCACACATATGGGTAGGGAAACTAATCCCTAAGCTCCAAGAAGTGATTCCACCCAGATGGCCTTGCACTTTCAAATCCCATGTACACGTAGTAGTATAGAAACACCAATTATAACAAGTGGAGAGGGGATATCACCCCACTTTCTCCAGTGTGACCTCTATGTTAAAGGAGATTTCTCGACAAGCGCTCTTTGCTACTAATGGATTTAGCTGGCACTAGTGATTACTCAAAGCAGTATGAAATGAGACTTTAGTGATGTTTGAAGACACTTTCCAATCCAAAAGAGTGAATGCAAAAGAATGAAAATCTCTCTTTCAATGAAATCTATCTAGAGGAAGGGAAAGGTATTTTTCTCTTTCATATTTGTATAAAAAATTAAGTAACCTCACACACTCTTATTAACCATCAAAATGTTACCAAAACAATCTTGTGTAATCCATAAAAACAAGCTTAACATACCAATGAAATCTTCCAATAAGACACTCAAATTATTTATCCCTATCATGCTTATGAAATGCAAAATTTCTCTTAATCTAATAAAGGAAACAAAATGCAAATCATGCCAGGAAATAAAGAAAGTTTAGGGTTGTATGATATTGGTAGAGATATTGACAATAACACTCCAATGTATATAATTAAGGAAAACACCCAAAAATTCAAAAGAAAATTAGTAGTGGCATGCAATATTTTTTATCTCAAGTATGAACCAAATGAAAAGGGAATTACAACACACAACCATATCTAAAAAGACTTTTCAAAGGTGTTGCCTAGGTCATTGTTCACCAAGCAACAAGCTCAAAAAAGCACAAAGCATATAAATGAACTCAAAGAAGAAAAACCTCAAATTCACTTAAAACACACAAGAAGAAAATCAGAGGCCTATCCAGGGGTCAAATCAATGACTACAGATTATATGCAGTCTCCCTAACCCAGTCCAATAATAGATATGAAAAAGAAAATGGAAAAAAAATCCCAAAAACCCATCTACAAGAGGCAATTGCACCCTACTAGTGGTGCAATAGGCGACTAGACTGATGCAGTCACATATTGTCAATTATGTAGGGAACAAATGGATGCTCTGTCTGTCAAATAGAGGGAGAGACTAGGTAGAAAATTGAGGAAAATTCCCATATAAGACCTAGATCTGAGATATCTAAGGGATCTAACCACCCAAACAATAAAAAGGAAGACAAACAAGCTACAAAACACTTCCAAAAACATAAACGAACGAGGTTTTTCCAAATCTAAGGAAGAATCACTAGATCCTTCCCTAGTGGAGTTGTTTATTCTATTATGGACAAATCCCCCCTACAGACAGGTGAGCACTCCCTATAATATGCCCTTGATTTAAGACATAATGTAGGATAGACAACAATATGATTTTACTCTAGATCTAGCATATTTGATCCTAATACATGCAATGAGAAGGAAGTGAGTATGGCCCTTACATTTTACTCAATGGTTGTCTTTGTACGATCTTGGATGGTGTAGCTCTAGAAATATAGTTCTATCTCCTAGCACCTAATTCCTACACACGAGAAGACAATAATATTAATCTCAGACCCTTTCCATAAAAAGGAATGTCAAACACTACTAGATCTAGCCTGATCTACTCAAGGATGAACAAATCTACTGTTGATATGCACATAAAACTGAATAGAAATGACAATGGAGGGGAAAACCATATAGATATATATTCATAAATGGAGAAACATTACATCCATCATGTATATACCTTGAGTTCTCAATTGAAGGTTCCTCCTAGATCCTTTCTGCAACTCCTCCTTATACCTTATAAAAGTAAGACAAACTATAATCTGAAGGCTACATGTAGAAGAGCCTCTATGATAATGAGTAGCATAAGTTTTCTATCAAATATTCTTCCCTTTCTCCCTTGGAATTCCTTCCTTATATATATTGATGGAGGAGGCTAGGATATGTACCTATACCTTTAGAACTTAGTGAACTATGAGTCTAATATGAGCTCCCAAGCTCATCATGTGAGATAGAAAAATCACCTAGCTTTGATTGCCTCAAAACTCATCAAATATAGAAGACTCTAGGCTCATCACACTCCATTATTGGTGCAACAAGCGACTAAAAATTTGTGGTCTCACCTTGATAGTGGTGTAAGTAGTTATCAATTGCACCTTGCTAAGCATGCAAGGAGCGATTTACCTAAAAAATTGAGAATCCAATGCAAAAAAAATATGTCTCGACATGAAAACATCAGTAGGTCCTTGCTAAGTTTCTAGGGTGGAAAATAAATCCATAACAATGAGATACAATATGACCCAAATATTCCACTTCCTGAACCCCAAAATCACACTTGGAAGGATTTGTATATAGTTGTTGCTCTTGAAATAGTTTCAATACCATGTCAACATGTTGTACATTCTCTTCCCAAGATTTGTTGTAGATTAGTATATCATCAAAAAAAGCTAACACAAATTTTCTAAGGAAGGGTTTGAAAATAGAATTCATCAAGATTTGAAATGTGGAAGGTGCATTAGTAAGGCCAAATGACATCACCAAAAAATAATAATGACCTTCATGTGTTCTAGGTTGTTATGGGGATGTCTTTTTGCCTCATTCTGATTTTATGATATCTAGAATGAAGATCCAACTTGGTAAAGAAAATTTATCCTTGCAATTCATCTAATAATTCCTCAATGACAATAATATGAAACTTATCTTTAATAGTCATTTTCTTGATCTCTCCATAATTTTGGTACATAACTTTTGTAAACCATCATCACTAGTGAAGAGAAGGCACTTTGGTTAGGTTGAATGATGTCATCCTCTAACATTTCTTGAACCATACACTAAATATCACTATTTTGTGCTTATGGGTACCCATAAGGCCTAATGTTAGGTGGTACACTTCCTGGTTGCAAATGAACAACATGGTCATGATCTTGAATAGGTGGAAGACCCCTAGGAATATCTATGAATACATTCCCTAAATAATTTACAGTGCCACCATCTGCAATCATTACTTGAAACTATGGTGCTTGATATATAAAACAATTTTGAAGTTTTTCTAATTTGTCACTATTGAAGTTATGAATACTACCAAAACCATTCAACATTGTTACCTTCTTTTTTTCATATATCCTTCTATCTTGAGAGTTTGAGGAGTGTTGATGTCAACCATTTCATTATAAGATATTGTTGTAGTCTCTTCCAATTCTAGATCTTGTGATGGTTAGAGTTCTTGATGTTCTTCCTCTTCACAATCTATGTATAATAATTTCTTCTTGCCACATTTATGCCCCTTACTATACTTGTTGTCACAATTGAAACATAGTTTCTTTTCTCTCCTTTCATACATTCACCGAGGTGTAGACCTTGTAGGTTGAGTGAGGTTAGGAGAGGGAACATGGTGCTCTCTATAGTTGTTAGTGGCCACCCTTCTAGTATCCATATTTTCACTTTCCACTTTCCTTTCCACATTGAAATCTTTCTCTAGGGATTTAGGTTCAAAGAGACACACCTCATGTTGAATGCTCTCCTTTAAAGTGCTCATAAAGAGATCTAACAAATTATCCTCTGGAATGTTCTTTACCTTGAGACTCGTATTTTGGAATTGTTGAATGTTCTTTGTATTTGGACCTCATTTCCATATATTTATCAATTGACTAAAGAATGTGTTGCTCTTAATATCCCCATAATGTGCTACCAAGTCACCTATAAAAATGGAACAAGAGATAATATAACCTTTTTTTCGTTTACAAAGTCGTTGACACCAAACAAATTGATTAGGTTCTAAATATAAGGATGCAAGAGTTACCTTTTGAAAAGTTGGCACTTATTGTAGATCAAAGAATTGCTCCATTTGGAATATCCATGTTGTAATATATTTACCATCAAATTTCCTCATATAAATCTTGGGAATTAAGTAGTTCCTTGGTGCCGAATTGAACCCCCGATGATGTGAATCTTGGAGTGATGAATAATCATGATTTTGGGACTCAACCTTTGTGTTCTCCACATTTGTTAAAATTTTCCCCATATGTGATTGGAGTTCAACAATTTTGTTCTCCCTACTTTCATGTTTTCCTTGCGTCACAATATCACCTTTAGGGAACCTCTCCTCAAGGGTATGTAAGAGCATGGATTCCATGGAATTTTTTAATTGTTCTGTATTTTGATCCATTTCGATTTTAAGTTCTTGCAAATGTGCCAAATCAACTCTTTTCAATGCAATATCACCCATTTCATTCAATTGGTTTGGAAAATAGAGATACCTAGTACACTAAGTCTTCACTTTCAAACATCAAGTATGAGTTCTTTGGAGGTTTATAATGAGTAGAAATCTTTTCATAATCCTATTCCATGTGAGAAAATAATAATTCTATTTTTTTTTCTCTTTATCGCAATTTTTTAATCACAAAAAGTAGATCTTTCAATAAAAAGTTATGCTAATTTCAAGTTAACATACCTTTAAAAACCCTAGTTTTTAGACCGTCTTGTTGGCCAAACTTTCTCCTAAATTATCTCTGAAATTTTGGCCCCTTTGAGTTTGAAATTTTCATTTTTAGTATCCTAATATGTCTTCTTTGCAATGTCACAAGTTTGACCAAATTCCAAAATACCAAGAGAAAGTTATGGTAACCTTCCCAAAACTTGTTTTTTTTGTCCCTTTCAAGAGAGTGAACTTGTACGACCTTCCACGTGTCTAATTAATTAATATATAATTCTAAAATTTGGTCTTGAAATACTAAGACCCGTCTTCTTTCCAATGGAACTAGCGGCATTCAATTTGGATTTTTCTAGATTTAGATATGACAATTTTACCAAGAACATCTATTTGAAACTAGTTTCAGGACTAGTAAAAACCCCAATTTCCATAGCTCGTATTTCCTAAAGTATAGCTAATACGAATATGAAATTTTTTCAATATGTTCTTAGCTATGTCACCCTAGTCTCCAAAATATTTCACAATTTGAAACATCCCGTTTTTTATTCTTTTATAGAGAAAATACCAATATGCCTCATTTGAGACTAATTTTAGGACTAGTCAAAATCCCTAATTTCCATAGCCTATATGTCCGAAAGCATAGAAAATCAAAACCTAAAATTTTGACCATAGGTACTTCACTATGTCTCCTCAGGGTCTCAAAAATTTCATTGTTTAAAACTATCCACAAAACAATTATAGTGAAAATACCAAGATGACTCATTTGAAGGAGCCAAACCCAAAGATTGTATGCTTTGATAACAAATGTTAGGAAACAAACACCAAAATAGCATAAAAATAGAAAGGCAAGTAACTCCACATATTTAGAATTAGATAGAAGAATGAATGAGAAGCATCTTTGAGGGGCAACCTCCTTTTACAATATAACAAATGCACAAGATGAGATGTTCACTAAAAATAGGTCTCCTTGGCATATATAGGAGAGAAAGGGTACAATTATAATTAAAGGGTCTAACTGGAAAATGAGGAAAAATCTAATATAATAATACATAAAATAAATCAATATCTAGGGCTTAATATAAAGATAACAAAATAGGGTTGTGGGATTTTAATATCTATCACATAGTCTAGGACATTTAGGCTACAAGACATCTAGTTGAATTATAGTGTTTCCAAGAGCTAGACCACCTAATAAAAGAGACAATACAAAAAACTCCAATTTTGCTTCTATAAGCAACTTCCACACACTCCATATTTGAAAGATCTACGATTTCTATTTAGAATTTAATCTCCATAACTTACTTAGACAAAAACCAAGGATGGGTTTATAACATGACAAATATAGCCATCAACAAACTTGTATTTCTTGAAATCCTTAGTTTTCTTCGTTTTCCAATCCTTCCACCAAGATTAGTGGGGTTGCAGGTCGATCATTATAAACAAAGCATCATGATTGATATTTCTAATTCAACCAATCTAGATTTTATATCATGATCATGTTATCACAAAATCTTGCACCTCAGTGCAAAGCCTTCATAAGGTATAAACACTAGTGGAACATTAGAAATGTTATGACTGTCACCTAGGAAACAACATCCCTTGTTTTAGTGAAGGACAGATCCAACACAAGGGAGGCTTCCCTAGTAGCCTCTAGGGTTTCTAAAGCAATATGAGATCAAGTCTAAGGTCACATATATGGCTACTCAATTTACCACTAATACAATATAATAGACAAGTATGTACTAGATAGTTACTCAAGGTGAATTCTAGATTTGAATTTAATATGATCTTAGGGTTGATTAGAGGGTTTATCAAGTTACTATCCAATGTAAAATTATGCCTAAAAAATGAAAGTCTGAAAATTACCAATGACTATGGTAAAAAATGCAATAAGGATGAAAATTTACAATAGTAAACAAGTTACAACAACAATAGTTTTTAGCCTTGTGAATAGGTTATAAACAAGTATAAATTAGGGTTGAAACAATGAATAGATCTAGGGTTCATACAAGTAGCTAATTCTGAAAATTAAAAGGGATATAACAACCAAATAAAGCAAGATGTCTAGCCCTAATTATTCAACAACAAAAATCAACAAGACTATTTATGGTTGTAAAATGATTTTTTAGATCAAGAATATGCACAAAAACCAAGATGCGTAGGGTTTATTATGGCTGAAAATGCATACAAACCGTTATGAAACCCCAAATTTACCTTAAAACAGAAATAAAAAGTAATATTTTGGATTTTGGATTGACTAGATGGGAGAAGATTGGTGCCTGATATCTTTTTTAGGCATATGGGGTCAACTAAGTACTCCCTTGAGAAGGTGTAAGTAGAATTAGGGTGGTAGTTAGGGTTGTCCTCTACAAACCCTAACAAATCCACCTAGTGCCTTACAAGTTCCAAGATAGCTCAAGGGAATATACTCCACTAATAATATTCCAAGAGTTATGAAGAAGGGATTTGTTCAAGAAAGACACAAAGAGAGTGCACCACCACCACCACTAGAGAAGTACAACTACACTTAAAATCATTCATAAATAACATCCATAAGATCAAGTGAGACTGCTTACTCAAGAAATTGATTAATCTTCAAAATCCCAGCCAAGAGAATCCATGGAATTTGTAAAACAATCCACAATACATCACCCTCAAGAAGTCACTCTTGTTATCTACCCATGACAAATATAGAAGATAAGTAGATAGCTAATGTTCTCCACATGTTCTAGCAACGATTCACAAATGAGAAGTGTCTCTCTATTTATATGAGAGATCTAGCACCCTTCTCATTACAATAATAATATCTTACTAGCTTTTGTCCCAAGAAAATATAAAAATACCTTTATCTATTTACAAGCTTTAGAGATAAGGTAAAAATTACATAAAATATCCATGATACATGAGTGAATAGGTCAAAAGACCCTCAAAGATGCTCCCAAGATGAATTAAACCTTCTTAAATTCCAAGTCATCCTCCTCATATGCATGAAAATCTCCCACGTTTGGCATGTGTGGGCTCCCAAAAGTGGATGGCTCACTAAAACATCATGTGAAAGGGTGTGCAGTATCCTCAAAAGTGAAATGTTCCCTCCAAAGGGTGCAATGTTTCATCAAGGAGGTGCAACGTTCTCTCCCAAAGGGTGTAAAAAACTCAAAATATAGCTCAACATTCTTTAAAAGAAGTGGAACAACCTCAATAAGAAGTGGGATGGTCTCCATAACACCCTCCAAAGGGACAAGGCTCAATCCAAGTCACATCCATGCCATGTACATCATCCAAAGTGGGTGCAAGTGACCCAAAGTATTCATCAATCCAGAGGCATGCACACAAGTCCAATGCAACATAACAAGTGAGTCATGTCAAATGTAAATTCCATTAGGTGGATCACATTAAGCACCATCTTCAAAATTAACAACAACTCATAGAATTCATACAATTTGCCAAGTTTAGTGATGGGAGGGTCATCATTTGCCCCTATTACATGTGCCTATACTCGAGAAGAGAAGTATTTCCAAAGAAACCTATCAAGGAGTATGTGTAGTTATAGATGGTATGGTTTGGCAGGTAACCTCATGAGTTGTAGTGCATAGTTATAGGTGGTATGGTTTGGGGGGTAACTTCATGAGGTGAGGGACATGGTGAATTGCAAGGTTTACATTTGATTTTCTTTAAGATGTCAAATATATCCTTATCATGAGAAGATTTTTATGGGGATTAATATATCCATATCATGAGAATATTTTTATGGGAGTTAACACAAATTGAGGCTTGACTTTGTCAAACTTTCCTTGGAAATCCATCTATTCTTTTTGTAAGGAGATCATGACTATATTGCTCTGTGATTTGGGACAACTTTCCACAATTATAGGTATACATGTATATCCATGTGAAGGAACTATGAGAAATATGGAACTTAGTTAGAACTTTTGTGACTCTTAATAGAAATCATGTTAAGGCAAGATGGACAAAGCCAACATTATACAAATTCTTTTGTTATATTCCAAAGATTGTTACATATGCAATTCGAAATGTAGGTCACTTGAAATCACTAATGACTCAGACATATGGTTCTTTGGATGGTTCCACAAAAGAATTATTTGATAGGGCCATTCATTTGTTTGCCACAAATGATGATGTCCATAATCATAATAATCGATGTCTGATATCCCTACGTCACATTATTACATGTATTGTTTTTGCAAGAGTGAGGAGCAACTCTTCCACCAAAGTAGATGAGGAATTATTGGAAGTTACGCTTATTTAAGTTGGAGCTAAGGTGATGCATACTTCAAACTTATGAACTCTTGCAAGGTTTGTGAATGGTGATCTTGGAGTTGTTGAACAAATTGTGTATAATCACATAAGTTTACCCTAAGAACATCTTCAAACTTATGAACTCATGCAAGGTTTGCCAATGGTGCTCTTGGAGTTGTTGAACAAATTGTGTATAATCACATAAGTTTACCCTAAGAACCTCCCATGTATGCTTTAGTAAGAATTGGTAACTATCTAGGGATTCCATGAGATTAAGTTATCTCTCGCAATGCTCCTATTACACCTATTAATAAAAGTAAAACAAAATGTCTTCAATTAAGACTTTCTTAGTAGTAAAAACCATAAATAATAAGATTGAAACTGAAAAAAAAAATATCTTAAATTTAAAATTTGAATAGCCTTCAATTTCAACCTCTTTTCTCATATTACTCAGAATATATTTTTTTATGCATTTACTATGATAACACAAAAACATCAAACAAAACCTCCCAAACTTACACCATATATGCAACATCATGAAACTTACAACATATATGTATATCCTACAACATTCTCTTGTTGGCAGTGGGGTAGTAGGTAAACCAAACAGCGCTATCATTTGCCCAGCGAGAATGGATAGATTGAACCACGACTGCGTATCTGGTGGTATCATAGTACCTTTCCACGGTACTGAACCAGGTCCGATTCCCCGGATGCTCACTGGAACTAATTCCCAAGCAAACTTATACAAACTTTTCTACCATGCATTTATTTATATCTAATACACAGAATAGTCTCAAAATAGTTTATTTTATTTCACAGCGGTCTGGGTGGTGTAGTTGGTTATCACGTTAGTCTCACACACTAAAGGTCCCCAGTTCAAACCTGGGCTCAGACATCTAGTACAGTTTTTTTATCTTCCATCTGAAGGAAAATTACATTTTTAAACCTGATACATCATGTTTGTTTTGTAATGAATATGTCTTTTCTTTATATTAAATAAATTTCCTTATTCTGTTGGAATATGTCTTTTCTTTATATTCAATAAATTCCTGTTGTCAAAATTTGCTGTTTTGTAATGAATATGTTTTTTCTTTATATTTAATAAATTTTCTTATTTAAATTTCCTTATTTTGTTGTCAAAATTTACTGTATCTTATTTTTAAAAGAAGATTTCATTATCCAAAAGGTATGTATACTTCCGTAGAATAAATTATTATAAATTTCTTTATTTTGTTGTCAAAATTTACTGTATCTTATTTTTAAAAGAAGATTTCATCCCCATCATCTAAAAGGTATGTATACCTCCATAGAATAAATTATTATAAATTTTTTTATTTTGTTGTCAAAATTTACTGTATCTTATTTTATTTTTTTTAAATCATCATCCAAAAAGTATGTATACTTCTGTAGAATAAATTATTATTGTTAATACATTCAGTGAATTTCTTTATTCTGTTGGGCTCAAATTTCCTGTGTATTTAACCTCATCATCCAAAAAGTATGTATAACTCCGTAGAATAAATTATTATTATTAATACATTCAGTGAATTTCTTTATTCTGTTGCGCCCAAATTTCCTGTGTATTTATTTTTAAGGAACATTGCCGATTTGAACCTGGCCTCATAAATCATGTTTTGCATTGCATTCAGTGAATTTCCTTCTTTCACTACGTTACCAAAATTTACTTCATATCAACCAAAAGTTCAGATCGCACGCCCGGTGGGACTCGAACCCACAATCGCCTGATTAGAAGTCAGACGCCTTATCCATTAGGCCACGGGCGCAACACGATTTTCTTCACTTGACATATTACTTTTTATTCGTAATATTGTTGAATCCGAATTGTCCCCAAAGAAAATTATTGTACAGTTGTGGATTTATTCCACTTCTTCTAAATGTTTTTAGATTCCATTCGCTTACAGATAAAACAGGCAGTGACCTGTCTTTGAAATGAAAGAGAAAGTGCGTGAGCTGACCTCCGGGTAAGGTAACTTTCTTTTGGATCTATTTTGATCGTATATTGATTTTTTTTGGTGGTGATTTGATTGTATATAGGTCAGAAAGTAGAAAGTGAGACTATTCTGTTTAAAAAGGAAAAAGTAAGAATCTATATATCCATTTACACCGAGCCAAGAAAAATTTGGTCACCAAGAGAAAGTGGTTTAAAATTATGAAGAACTTCAATGTGGTTGAACATGATTAAAGTAGAAGCTCTATATAGTCCTATCATACACCTAATCAATATAGCACCACACTTTGTGGTCCCAATGCATGCATTTTCCAGGGTTACTTTTACAAGTTTGGTAAATATTATGTGAGTTTATATAGGTGTATTTAAATATTTTAAAATACATTTTGGTGTAACAGAAAATAATTTGGGTATGTCTTTAAAGTTATAAGTGATCACTAAATATTTAAGATTGATTTAAAGTCTTTTAACAAAATGGGAAAATCTTCATAAAAGATTATTAATGATCATAAATGATTTTATTAGGAGATCAGATAAATAAGTGGACCTGATAAATTTTAAAAATTGATGTAATTTTTATATGTTAACAAATGCATATGTTTTGAACATTTTTCACTAAGTTTGAACATGTTTGGCTAAGTGACCTCATGTATGTGTTCTCTACTCTATTAGCTTCTCATGAGAGATGTGTCAATGACAATAATTGGTTCTTATGATTGTTCATGTGTCATTATGTGAATACATGATTTCTATTAATGAAAGAAATGTACAAAGACTGCAAAAATACAGAGTGAGACTCACTAGAATGGTAGCATCTTATTTCTGAGAAGAGATGTGACGGCTACTCGCATTCACAAGAAGATGATTGTTACAATGAGACTCTAAAGACCTTTTTAATAGAAGTAAAATCCAAAACCCTAACCCAGGAAGATGAAAAGCCAAAAGATTTGCGGGCCTCGATGGGGGTAGTTGATATGTTAACTTCCTCGGGGCGTAACTTTTGCATATGATCTCTGTTTGGGGCGCTCGATACACCGTTTGAAAGGTCTAACTGAGAAGAACGATTTTCGATTGGCCCAAGTTAGTGTCTTTGATTTACACCTGGGCCCCAAATCCCCAAAAAAATGTCGTTTAGGGCCTCAAAACGGCCCAAGAAGTTTGGAACTCGAAAAACTATTGAAAAACTGTGAAGATGGAAAACTGTTTTTCGAGCCCGTGGAATAAATAGGTGAGTGACCACCGATATCCACCTGGATCATTACGACTAGGTGAATAACATCAAGCTTGTAATAATGATTTGAGCTGCTAAACCTTTTTTTAAGTGCTTCCTTTCAACTCATAGGTGCAATCAACAATAATTTCTAATGCTATTTAAATTAAACTAAGTGCATTTGCTAATAAAAGAATAAATAAAGTGAGGAGACACAAGTCCAGGGGAAATTATTGATCTTGAAAGAAAACAAATATTAAACTTCACATAGGAGATTACAATTGTCATTAACAATGAGGTATAGGCCCTACCCTATATCGAGGTCTAAACCTATTCAAAAAGAGAGGGATAGACAATTTCATAGTGATAGGGAAGTTTTCAATAATTATATGACTCATGCACTACCACTCTGTTACAAAAGAAATTAGGTTGAATAGGATTATTTAAGGTAAAAGCCCTACCTTATATCGAGGTCTAAACCTATCCAAAAAGAGAAGGATAGACAATCTCATAGTGGTAGGGAAGTTTTCAATAATTATATGACTCATGCACTACCACTCTGTTCCAAAAGAAATTAGGTTGAATAGGATTATTTAAAGGGTATAAGTGTCCTGCACTACCACTCTGTTCCAAAAGAAATTAGGTTGAATAGGATTATTTAAAGGGTATAAGTGACATAAGTGATGAGAGAAAAATATGATAGTATTGAATTCTACTAAGTGTTCATAAGACCTTAGCACATTCTAAGACTAATGAAGTAGTGGCAATTGTAATGGGAAAGACTAGAATAAATGGGGAGGACTTCGAACAACCCATCTCCCAAGACATTTGTTTGAAAAGCACCTTGGTAATGGACATGAATTAGAGTGACATGTGGTGCATTGTGAAGTGGGTGGAGAGATGGGAATTAATACCCGTCACATCCCATTTCACCTATCTCTAATTCTATTAACGTAGTGAGGATGGGCTCCTATTCTTTTGATTTTGTTTTATGTGTCCAGTTGGATGAGGGAAGGCAAGGTCTGAGTTCTTGTGCCTGGCCTAGTTGATGGTCCTCCCTTCTAGGTTCACATTGTATGTGTCATCTCTAAAGTTGTCCATGACTGCTAAGAGGTAAGTTAGGGCACTTCAGAGAAAGGAGAGAGGGTAAGGTGCTGGACTAAAACACATAGAGATATGATCAGTGATCATTTCCCAAAACTATTGGGTATGGAATCTCTGTTACTAACATTCTCTGAATTAGAGGTAATCAAGCTAAATATCACAAAAAAAATTATCATTATGGAAAGTAGAAGAATAAGTAAACAAACATGAATCTCATTAAGATCTAATCTAGATCATCTTGCACATTCATGATATTGAATATCCATAGACATAAATTCTTCTTGAAAATGAATAAAAAATGCTAGAAAAAAACACATAAAATCACATGCAGATACAATAAACTCTTCACTGCATTAAGAATCTCTAATTCATGGTCAAGAGTTGATTCTCAACTATCACAACTTTTTCAAGCAATGAGAAGGAAGGAAATGAAAAAAAAAAAAGGTAACAAACTGATAATCCAACCCTCAAAATTCTCTGATAACAAATGTTGTAAAGACAAAAATGCTCACAGGATTACAATAGTAGGCACACAACCTATGCCTCCCAAGTCCCTTTCTCTCCCCTCAAAAAAAACCCATACAAAATGATAGATTTTATAACAATAGATGAGCTGTTGCGAGATTTTGGGAAATACAATCTATCTATAGACTAAAAACAAAGAATATCTAGCTTGTTGACAGAAAATCCAGAGTGGTTGGATTTAATTTGCCAAAATTGGATCGGAAAACAGTTTGGATGCTGATCTTTCTTCTCGAAATTCAGGTTATAGATTTGTTGTTGATCGATCTTCTGCCTTTAAATCTGGAAGTGGTCGATCCATTTGACTCAAAAATCTCTGCTTGAAATATGATCTGCCACGTGTTCCTCTTCTTTCATCCTCTAGTTGTTGCTTGGCTACCTTCATGCCTTTAAATCGAATATGAAAAGTTGGCTGCAACAAAGTGAAGCAAGCTAGATATGCTTTGAATCTTGTCACTCGATCTGACATTCTTCAATGTGGAGGATCGAATACCACCAGCAGCCACTTCTTTTGGTTTACAAAGGTTCAGATCTTCCAAGTGATTATTATGGACCCGTGTCCAACTTAGGTTGCAGGGTTTGCCATCCACAAATATTACGTCCTGCTCAGACTTTCCAGTGGAGTAGTCTTTCTTAACGAAATATCCCAAAAGATGCTCCAAGTAATGGAGGAGATGAAATTAGGGTCTCTGCTAACATAGATGTCATTGAATCTTATGGTACACACTTATTTCAACAATTTCACCTGGGCCAATGACACCAGAAGCCGGATGTACCTGCAACCATCGTGGAAGTCCAAAGCAACCTCTCACATAATAACTTCTTCTAATAGAAATATCTTAGCGTTGGGCACTGTTGACAAAGACCTCACATCCACAAACAACTTCAAATATTGCCTTAATCTTCTTGCATGTATTCGTTATTCTCAGAACAAAAGAATCATAATCTTACAATATTATATTGTTTTTGCTGACAATTGTATCTGGGATGCTATTATATTCTTCATGAAGAGTTTTTATTTCCTTATTAAAACACAATAGACCTTTTATTTGGTCTACGCATGCAATATCAACACTGAACATGCATCTCACAGGTTTGTGATCACTATCTTTGACATCCATGCAGACATCATATCGTGTAACAGAAGCAACAAGAGGACATGTTGATTTTCACTGAGTTGATGTCCCATTACTACTGTCATGAAATATTACTCTGTCACACCAGGCGGAGAATCTCTTTCACTAGAGTCATATCCTTGCAAACCAACTTGTCCTCTGTCAAATTTATAAGTTGGAGGGAAGTTTATATTTACTTCCTCGAATTCCCTAAAACACATGCCCATTGACGCTTGATGGGTTTAAGCCAAAGCTCCTGGATATGGTGCGCACTTCCAATTTACTGTCTTGACTCAAGAGACCAATAACTAATTGTAAAGCTCCTAGATACTGAAAGATCAAACTGAAAACTGAAAAGCTATTCACCGGTGCCTTCATTGGGCTTTGGAGTCTTATTCCTCCTACTGCACACCAGCTCAAACTGATAACCACAACTTCTGAAACTGCAAACTGAAAATGATCTAAAAACCAAATGCTCGATCCAGGAGCTTATTCAAGCACACTTCCTACTTTAACCAACAGAAACCAACTTGATCATGTATAAGCACATTTCCAGTGTAGCCAAGAACACATTCGAAAAACAAAAAGATCTTTTTGTTTGCAGCAAAATGAAAGAGTGCAAAAATAATGAAATCCTTGCAACAAAAATTTAATTGGCAGCTTATACTTATTGCTACTAATTGTTTGCATACCAAATGTTGCAACAGTGAAACATCTGAAAAAACTGACTCCATGTAGATTGCCATCGGGTCTTGAAACTCAATAACAATTTCCCACTGATTTAAAAGATAAGGGTGCTGCTCTGTAATTTCTGCTTCATGGTTGAAGATGATGTCAATCTTTTTCTTTTGAGATTCTGAAAATGGAACAGAAAAACACTGCAAGTTGTCTGCATTACCTTTCAAAACTTGAATTGGAATTTGCTGCTGACAAAAATTTTCAATGACTTCCTCATATTCTGATTCATGATATACTGGTTCAACGCTCTGATCTTCAATGCATGCTGATGTAGAAATATGCTCTTCAAAACCAGGCTCTAACTCTGAATCAAAATTGTCATATACAAGAGCATTGTTTAAAAATTTCATATGTGTTGTTGTAAAAATCAGTGAATCATCCAGGTACTCATCAAAATAGGTTGATCTTCATTAATAACATGCAGAAAATCATTTTCTAACAGTTTTCTAACAGCATGTCATCATGAAGACGACTAGAATTGTCCTGAATGTCGTGAGGAACAAATGCTTCTGCAACAACCTCTTCATTACAAGTATGATCTTCTTCACAAGGAGAACCGTCTTCGTCAAAAAACATTTTCTAGTCTTCATATGTGGTAGATTTAACAAATTCATAATGTTCACAACAATCATTCAAGAGGAGCTTAGCAGGGTAAATTTTCTTACATTCATAGTATGAAATTCTTTTAGTGAAGAAATGTTAGAGATAGGAAAAGATCGGTACCATTGTCTCTCATCTCCTTCCAAGGAGTACATAAACATTTTCAACAATACATCTTTATGATGAATATCTCATTGGTCGATGTATTGATGAAAATCGATCAAGGATTGTGTGGGATTATCGTGATAATCTCCTTTGAACCTTGGAAGATAGTTTCCCCATTCATGCACAATAGGCACATCATTTGGAAAACCAGGAATAATTGATAAATCAACAGGTGCAAACTGCCAAGCTAAGATAGCATACATGGCCTTAGATATTCTGAATCAGTGGAGTTGCCAATGGATTCTTCCTTCATGGAGTCGCCAAGTGAATGATCGCAGTCACTTTTGTCACCAGCTCTTGTTCACCATGAAGAACTGGCACTTCTCAATGTCGTTCTTCCCAGGAAAATATATCTTTGTTCTTTCGTCCCAGCAACAACGTCAAAAAATGTTATCCCTAAAGTAGTCCTTACCTCAGTTATTGCAATGGTCTCATATTGAAATTGGAAAAAAAAATATCTGAGTTTAAAGTTTGAATTGCATTCAATTTCAACTTCTTTTCTCATATTACCTAGAGTATATTTTTGATGCATTTACTATGATAACACAAAAGACGTCAAACAAAACCTACCAAACTTACACCATATATGCAACATCCTGAAACTTACAAAATACACGTATAACCTACAATATTCTCTTGTTGTCCGTGGGCTAGAATGTAACCAAAACACCATTATCATTTGCCCAGTGAGAATAGATAGATTGAACTACGAGTGCGTATCTGGTGGTATCATAGTACCTTCCCACGGTACTGACCGAGATTCCCAAGCAAACTTATACAATCTCTTTTACCCTGCATTTATGTATACTTAATGAATGAAATAGTTTACATGATACTACAGCGGTCTGGGTGGTGTAGTTGGTTATCACGTTAGTCTCACACACTAAAGGTCCCCAGTTCAAACCTGGGCTCAGACATGAAGAGATTTTCTGTGTTTTCTCCTTCTGAATAAAAATTACATCTTTAAACCTCGAACATCATGCTTTGTAACGCATTCACTCATAAATCATGTTTTGCAATGCATTCAATGAATTTCCTTCTTTAACTACGTTACCAAAGTTTACTTGATGTCAACCAAAACTTACGGCAGCACGCCCGGTGGGACTCGAACCCACAATCGCCTGATTAGAAGTCAGACGCCTTATCCATTAGGCCACGGGCGCCACGCGTTTTACTGTTATTGCTACATCTTTTAACTCTTTTTAGATTCCGTTCGCTTACAGATAAAACAGAACCATGTAGTGGTATTATATAGGTCAAGAAAATAGAAATTGAGACTCTTCCGTTTAAAAAAAGAAAATAGTAAAAATCTATATATCTATTTACACGGTAAATTACTCGATCTCGATTTACTATTGTTGGTGGCTTTTCTCCGCTTCTCCAACTGCATATGAATTTGGAACTAGATTTGAGTCAATAAAAGTTTGGTCACAAAGAGAAAGTGGTTTAAAATTATGAAGAACTTCAATGTGGTTGAACATGATTAAAGTAGAAGCTTTATATAGTCGTATCATACACCTAATCAATATAACGTCATACTTTGTGGTCACAATGCATGCATTCTCATAGGGTTATTTTTAGAAGTTTGGTAAATATTATGTGAGTTTATACATGTGTATTTAAATATCTCAAAATATATTTTGATGTTACATAAAATAATTGGGCGTGTATCTTTAAAATTATAAGTGATTACTAAATATTTAAGATTGATTTAAAGTTTTAACAAAATTGGAATTTTTTTACAAAGGATTATTAATGATGTCCTCCTCGTTACGACAACAACTATGATAACAGGTGTAATTTTTTATTTTTTTTTGTTGGTTTAAGGTGTGTGCGCGCGTGTAGAAAGGAATCAGACACACTTGACTCTACGTCGCCACCCGACAACTAACAAGACGCAACCACGATGATCACAACAAGAAGACATACGGCGGACAACCAGTAACTGCAAGCATAAAACGACCAAAGACATAAGGAAGAGTCCATAATAGAAGATTTTACTATTTTTGCACAGGAAAGCAGGGCGTTTAATCTTAGTTCCCTGCTCCGGAGAGAGAGAAGGTCAGATAGGCTCCTGGCCGACTGCTCAGGCAGAAACTAGTAATCCCCATCAGGTGTCGTAAGAGTGGAAACCCTGCCTTTAAAGGGCCCGGGACTCTTGATACGGCACCAGATTCCTTACATAGAAATAATCACACACACAGACTCATATATTGAGGCTACAAGGAGGTGTCTACATCCCGCCCGACACAACAGAGCAGACAACTAAGGATTACACACAGGTACATCAATAGTTAAACGAACAACCACGTCTTCTACGGCAGGCGCAGGTCCGCAAGACTCCGGTAACAACCAAACATTAATACAACAGGGCATTTATCTAAGACTCAATGACATTAGTTACAGACCAATGACTCCATTTAATTTCTAAGTTCGACGAGTTACCATCCCAACCTTAAATTAAGGTACATTTAATTAATTTCAATCCCCCTCTTTCTAAATCATAATAAAAGATTGTTCTTAGGTTCCAGAACCTTACCCTTCTATGTTATCAATAACAAGAAAATTACAATAGCGTTATCATAAAACACCCTTATCATTACCTTTATATAACACTAACATGGCAATTAAATTAACAAGGACCTTACAGTTTATTATTATCGATAACAATGGAACTACAATAACATGACCCAAATTTAACCGTATCATCACCTCTTATCTGTCAACAACATTGCAATTACGATAACAAGGAAATTACATTTTAATTGATATCAACAACACTGAAACTACTATACCATGATCCTAAATAACCATATCATCATTATCATCATTCTTATGTTCCAATGACATTGCAATTTAAAATGATAATAACTTTACACTTTAATTGTTAACATCAACAATGGAACCATAATATCATTACCATAAATGCTAGCATCATTACATTTTATAATATAAAGACTTACAATTTAACTAACTATTTTCCTAACAACTATAATGACAGCACCCTAAAAGCTAGCATCTTTACATTTGGTAATTTAAGGACTTTGCATTTAACTAACTGAACTGCAATAAACCAATGGATTCCTAACCTATGATTCCTATCCAAGATAAGAAAACACACAAGGAATATGAAATATATTGACAGAAATGAAGTAATAACCAGGAAATAGTTCGAGGTGTTGCGCATACACTAGTCCCATATAGCTTAAAGTGCATGGAATATAGTTTAACATTACAATGCCCATATCCACATGGTTTGGTTTTATTTTTCTCAAGGTAATCGTAAGGATCAATTCAATAGATAGTCGAGGGAATAAAGGCTCCTTTACACATTCATCCAGGAATTTATAAGATCATCACTCATTAACAACATATAAGACTTCAATGCTACCTTGCGCTTCCTATGCAATTTAATATTTAAAATTCAATGCTACCGCATGAAGGTTATAAGGCAATTAAATATTCAATATTGACTTCTAATAATGCAAATTAAGAGCTCTTGTCGACAAACAAGAATGAAACCCTTATTAATTACACACCATCAATCCATTAATAATTAAACTGCGGTGCGATTACTAAATGAAACTGCAACATAAACCTCCACGCTCATTATCACGATCAATTAACTTTTAATAATCAACTTTATAATGGCAGGAACCTTTGAAATAAGACTCCATCAACTGTTATAAGTCTGCTGGGTGAATCAAGAAACAACCGTCGGAACCTCCACTTTTATTATCGTGATAATAATAGCTCTCCTTTGACATAATGAATAAAATCTTCTAAGGATTCTGGGCATGTGCCCTCCAAGGCAGATGTAAAGGTTCGGGTGTCAGGAGAAGGTCTGTGCCTAAAAACGAGCGCTCTGTCCGGTCTGTGGTCTGGCTGCACCGACCAACCACGAACCAGCCGTCAAAGAATACCGTGGGGACAAGTCAGGTCGTGAATCCAGGCGAAATCAGGAAGAGGCGACTGTGGTGTTATTTTTCTTTTTCCTTTCAGTGGGCATACGATAGGCAAGGATAGTACGTACATTACCAGTCGCACAAATTTAAAAAGAAACAAACGCATCAAAAATCGAGGCACCAGATTTAACGTTGTCCCGGGGTACAACAACGCAGAAGGGAACGCGCAGGCAGTCAAGGAGGTCTCAGGTCAACGCTGGAGGTATGTCCCGTGAGCTTGCTCTGTTAAATGAACGCACCAGAAGGGGGCAGCGCTAAAATGTTCGGGACTGCCATTGGCAATCAAAACAGTAGGAGCCTCGATGGAAAGTGTCAGAAGGATTCCTAAAGAATGGGAATTGACTTGGATCGTCTAAATGAAGGAGAGCCCATAACCGATAGTGTTATGCCCTCTCTTAGGTTAAGTTACGAGGCTTTGCCTGATCCTCTCAAGCCTTGTTTTCTCTATTGTTCTGCCTTTCCTCCGAATACTGGAATAAAAGCGGAATACCTAGCATATGCTTGGATTGCGAAAGGATTCGTTTCTAGTTCTAGCCAAGAAGTGCGAGACGCAACATATGAGGTAGCACGCTCTTATACAGACCAACTTGTTGGTCGATGCATGATGGAAGGTTCACTTTTTGGTAGGGATGGGCGAGTAAAATATTGTAAAATGCATGATTTATTGCATGAATTAGTTCTCGTTGAATCTCACAGGGAAACTAAGTGTTTGTTAAAGCCAGGACAAGAACTGAAAGAACTACCCGTGAATGAGTGCCACGGCATACGCAAAATTTCATTAGTTAAAAACTATATATCAACAATCAAAGATGCCATGCCAGGCACAGGTCTCTGTTCTATGTTGCTATGCAATAACATCGAACTTACATCAATTTTTGAAAGCTTTTTTGATAATCTGAAATATCCGTCTGTGTTAGATTTAAGTCAGACTTCCATCAAGTCATTTCCCCGTAGTTCGTTTTTTTTTTTTTTTTTAAACCCAAAAAGGTAAATGCGCTAATCATCTTTTCAT